>JABBOT010000011.1:20842482-20859982 GCA_016165875.1 Acanthopleura granulata | reverse complement strand
TCTATGTATAGTTCAGTCCATCAATCAATGAATCAATCAATTAATCATTCAATGAATCATTCAATGAATCAATAAATCAATGAATCAATCAATCAATCTATTAATCAATCAATCAGTCACTCAATCAAAAAATCAATCATTGAGTCAGTCAGTCATTCAAATAATCAATGAATGAATCAATCAATCCGTCAATCAATCAATCAATCAATCAATCAATCAATGAATCAATGAATCAATCAATCATTCAATCAATCAATCAATCACTCAATCAATCAGTGAAACAATCAAATAATGAATCAGTCAATTAATCAATCAATCTATCAGTCAATCTATGTATAGTTCAGTCCATCAATCAATGAATCAATCAATTAATCATTCAATGAATCATTCAATGAATCAATCAATCAATGAATCAATCAATCAATAAATCTATTAATCAATCAATCAATCAATCAATCAGTCAATGAGTCAATCAATCAATCAAATCAATGTATCAATCAATCCGTCAAACAGTCAGTCAAGCAATCAATCAATCCACCAATCAATAAATCAGTCAATATATCAATCAAGCAATCTATAAATGTGTCAATCAATCAATTAAATAATCAATGAATGAATCAATGAATCAATGATTGAATCAATGAATCAATGAATCATTCAATGAATCAATGAATTAATCAATCAGTCAATCAGTCAACCAGTCCATCAATCAATGAATCAATGAATCAATCAATCAATCAATCAATCAATTAATCACCCAGTCCACCAATCATTCAACCAATCAATCACTCAGTCCACCAATCAATCATTCAATCATAAACAGGTCAATCAGTGAATCAATCAAACAATGAATCAGTCACTTGATCAATCAATCTATCAGTCAATCTCTGTATAGTTAAGACAGTCAATCAATCAATCAATGAATGAATCAATCAATTAATCAATCAGTGAATCAATCAAACAATGAATCAGTCACTTAATCAATCAATCTATAAGTCAATCTCTGTATAGTTCAGTATATAAATCAATGAATCATTCAATCAATCAATCAATCACTCTGTGTATCAATCAGTCAGTCAAACAATCAATCAATTAATCAATCAACCAGCAGGTCATTAAGTCAGAGAGTCCTTTACTCAGCCAATGAATATATCAATCAACCAATCAATGAATCAACCAATGTATCAATCATTCATTCAATGAATCAATCCATCAATCAATCAGTCAGTCAATGAATGAATGAATGAATGAATGAATGAATCAATCAATCAATCAATCAGTCAATTAATCCATCAATCAAGGAGCCAGTCAAAGAATGAATGAATAAATGAAAATCAATCTGTAGGTCATTCAATCAATAAATCAGTCAGTCGATCAATGAATCAATCAATCAATCAATGAATCAATCAATGAATGAATGAGTCACTCAATCAATTAATCAAGGAATCTTTGAATGAAAGAATGAATGATTCAATCAGTCAATCAGTCAGTCAACCCATCAATCAATCAATCAATGATTCAATCAATCAATCTGTAGGTCAGTAAATTAATAAATCAGTCAGTCGATCAATCAATCAATTAATCAATCAATCAATCAATCAATCAATCAATCAAGCAATCAATCAGTGAGTGAATCAAACAATCAATCAGTCAATTAATCAATCAATCTATCAGTCAATCTATGTATAGTTCAGTCAATCAATCAATCAATTATTCAATAAATCAATCAATCAATCAATTAATCAATCATGCAATTAATCAGTCAACCAATTAATCAATCATTCAATCAATAACATAATCAGTGACTCAATAAAAAAGTCAACTAGTCAATCAATCAATCAATGATTCATTCAATCAATGAGTCAACCAATCACTCAGGCAGTGACTGTCAATCAATCAATCAATCAATCTTTAGGTGAGTCAATTAATAAATCAGTCAGTCGATCAATCAATCAATGAATCAATCAATGGATCAATCAATGAATCAATCAATGAATCGATGAGTAACTCAATCAATTAATCAATGAATCATTGAATGAACCAATGAATGAATCAATCAGTCAATCAGTCAACAGTCAGTCAACCGATCAATCAATCAATGAATCATTCAATGAATTAATCAATCAATCAATCAAACAATCAGTCAATCAGTCAATGAATCAATCAACCAATCATTCATTTGGTCAGTCATTCAATTAATCAATGCGTGAATCAATCAATCAATCCGTCAATTAATTGAGCAATCTATCAGTCAATCTATGTATAGTTCAATTCATCAATATATAAATCAATCACTGAATCATTCAATCATTCAATCAATAAGTCAATCAATCAGTCACTCTGTCAATCAATCATTCAGTCAAACAATTAATCATTTTACCAGCAGGTCAGTGAGTCAGAGACTCAGTCAATCAGTCCGTCAATCATTCAATCACTCAGTCCAACAATGAAACAATTAAGCAATCATTCAATTTGTCAATCAACCAATCAGTCAAACAATCAATGAATCAATCAGTATGGCAGTCAGTCAGTCAGTCAGTCAATTAATCAGTCAATCAATAAATCAATCAATCAATCAGTCAATCAATCAATCAATCAATCAATGAATAAATCAATCATTCAATCAAAAAATCAATCACTCAATCAATCAGTGAAACAATCAAACAATGAATCAGTCAATTAATCAATCAATCTATCAGTCAATCTCTGTATAGTTCAGTCCATCAATCAATGAATCAATCAATTAATCATTCAAGGAATCATTCAATGAATCAATCAATCAATGAATCGATCTATCAATCAATCTATTAATCAATCAATCAGTCAATCAATCAAAGAATCAATCACTGAGTCAATCATTGAGTTAATGAATGAATTCAAATAATTAAGCAATCATTCAATTTGTCAATCAACCAATCAGAAAAACAGTCAATGAATCAAGCAGTCAGTGAGTGAGTGAGTCAGTCATTCAGTCAATAAATCAATGAATCAATCAGTCATTCAATCAACTAATCAATCAGCCAGTCAGTCAGCCGATCACTCAGTCATTCAATCAATGAATCAATCAATGAATCAATCAATGAATCAATCAATCAATCTCTATGTCAGTTAATGAATAAATCAGTCAGTAGATAAATGAGTGAATGAATGAATGGATCAATGAATCAATCAATGAATGAATGAATCAATGCATCAATGAATCTATCAATGAATCAATCAATCAATCAATGAATCAACCAATCAGTGAATCATTCAATGAATCAATGAATCATGCAACTTACCAATCAATCAAGCAATCAGGCAATCAGTCAACCAGTCAGTCAAAAGAACAATCAATTAATCAATCAATCAATCCCTAGGTCAATCAATAAATTAGTCAGTCGATCAATCAATCAATCAATGAATCAATCAATCAATCAATGAATCAACCAATCAGTGAATCATTCAATGAATCAATGACTCATTCAATTAACCAATCAATCATTAAATCAGTCAATCAGTCAACCATACACTCGACCGATTAATCAATTAATCAATCAATCAATCAATGTGTACGTCAGTAAATCAATAAATCAGTCCGTCGATCATTCGATCAATCAATGAATCAATGAATCAATGAATCAATGAATCAATGCATCAATGAATCAATGAATCATTCAATGAATCAATGAATCATTCAACTTACCAATCAATCAAGCAATCAGGCAATCAGTCAACCAGTCAGTCAAAAGAACAATCAATTAATCAATCAATCAATCCCTAGGTCAATCAATAAATTAGTCAGTCGATCAATCAATCAATCAATGAATGAATCAATCAATCAATGAATCAACCAATCAGTGAATCATTCAATGAATCAATGACTCATTCAATTAACCAATCAATCATTAAATCAGTCAATCAGTCAACCATACACTCGACCGATTCATCAATTAATCAATCAATCAATCAATGTGTACGTCAGTAAATCAATAAATCAGTCCGTCGATCATTCGATCAATCAATGAATCAATGAATCAATGAATCAATGAATCAATGCATCAATGAATCAATGAATCAATCAATAAATCAATCAATCAATCAATCAATCAGTCAATCAATCAATTAATCAATCAATCAATCAATCAATCAATCAATCAATGAATCAATGAATCAATCAATCATTCAATCAATCAATCAGTCAATCAATCAGTGAAACAATCAAACAATGAATCAGTCAATTAATCAATCAATCTATCAGTCAATCTATGTATAGTTCAGTCCATCAATCAATGAATCAATCAATTAATCATTCAATGAATCATTCAATGAATCAATCAATCAATGAATCAATCAATCAATAAATCTATTAATCAATCAATCAATCACTCAATCAGTCAATCAATCAATCAAATCAATGTATCAATCAATCCGTCAAACAGTCAGTCAAGCAATCAATCAATCCATGAATCAATAAATCAGTCAATATATCAATCAAGCAATCTATAAGTGTGTCAATCAATCAATTAAATAATCAATGAATGAATCAATGAATCAATGAATGAATCAATGAATCAATGAATCATTTAATGAATCAATGAATCAATCAATCAGTCAATCAGTCAACCAGTCCATCAATCAATGAATCAATGAATCAATCAACCAATCAATCTGTAGGTCAGTCGATAAACCAATCAATCAATGAATCAATCAATCAATCAATCAATCAATCAATCAATTAATCACCCAGTCCACCAAACATTCAACCAATCAATCACTCAGTCCACCAATCAATCATTCAATCATCAACAGGTCATTCAGTGAATCAATCAAACAATGAATCCGTCACTTGATCAATCAATCTATCAGTCAATCTCTGTATAGTTAAGACAGTCAATCAATCAATCAATGAATGAATCAATCAATTAATCAATCAGTGAATCAATCAAACAATGAATCAGTCACTTAATCAATCAATCTATAAGTCAATCTCTGTATAGTTCAGTATATAAATCAATGAATCATTCAATCAATCAATCAATCAATCAATCACTCTGTGTATTAATCAGTCAGTCAAACAATCAATCAATTAATCAATCAACCAGCAGGTCATTAAGTCAGAGAGTCCTTTACTCAGCCAATCAATATATCAATCAACCAATCAATGAATCAACCAATGTATCAATCATTCATTCAATGAATCAATCCATCAATCAATCAGTCAGTCAATGAATGAATGAATGAATGAATGAATGAATGAATCAATCAATCAATCAGTCAATTAATCCATCAATCAAGGAGCCAGTCAAAGAATGAATGAATAAATGAAAATCAATCTGTAGGTCATTCAATCAATAAATCAGTCAGTCGATCAATGAATCAATCAATCAATCAATGAATCAATCAATGAATGAATGAGTCACTCAATCAATTAATCAAGGAATCTTTGAATGAAAGAATGAATGATTCAATCAGTCAATCAGTCAGTCAACCCATCAATCAATCAATCAATGATTCAATCAATCAGTCTGTAGGTCAGTAAATTAATAAATCAGTCAGTCGATCAATCAATCAATTAATCAATCAATCAATCAATCAATCAATCAATCAAGCAAGCAATCAATCAGTGAGTGAATCAAACAATCAATCAGTCAATTAATCAATCAATCTATCAGTCAATCTATGTATAGTTCAGTCAATCAATCAATCAATTATTCAATAAATCAATCAATCAATCAATTAATCAATCATGCAATTAATCAGTCAACCAATTAATCAATCATTCAATCAATAACATAATCAGTGACTCAATAAAAAAGTCAACTAGTCAATCAATCAATCAATGATTCATTCAATCAATGAGTCAACCAATCACTCAGGCAGTGACTGTCAATCAATCAATCAATCAATCTTTAGGTGAGTCAATTCAGTCAGTCGATCAATCAATCAATGAATCAATCCATGGATCAATCAATGAATCAATCAATGAATCGATGAGTAACTCAATCAATTAATCAATGAATCATTGAATGAACCAATGAATGAATCAATCAGTCAATCAGTCAACAGTCTAGTCAACCGATCAATCAATCAATGAATCATTCAATGAATTAATCAATCAATCAATCAAACAATCAGTCAATCAGTCAATGAATCAATCAACCAATCATTCATTTGGTCAGTCATTCAATTAATCAATGCGTGAATCAATCAATCAATCCGTCAATTAATTGAGCAATCTATCAGTCAATCTATGTATAGTTCAATTCATCAATATATAAATCAATCACTGAATCATTCAATCATTCAATCAATAAGTCAATCAATCAGTCACTCTGTCAATCAATCATTCAGTCAAACAATTAATCATTTTACCAGCAGGTCAGTGAGTCAGAGACTCAGTCAATCAGTCCGTCAATCATTCAATCACTCAGTCCAACAATGAAACAATTAAGCAATCATTCAATTTGTCAATCAACCAATCAGTCAAACAATCAATGAATCAATCAGTATGGCAGTCAGTCAGCCAATCACTCAGTCAGTCAATCAATGAATCAATGAATCAATCAATCAATTAATGAATCAATCAATCAATCAATAATTCAATCATTCAATCCATCAATCAATCAATCAATCAATCCATCTGTCAATGAATCAATCAGTCAAACAATCAAACAATTAGTCAATCAAGCAGCAGGTCAGTGATTCAGAGAGTCAGTCAATCAGTCCATCAATCATTCAATGACTCAGTCCATTAATCATTCAATCACTCTGTCAATCAATTGATCAAACAACAAATCAGTCAGTCATTCAATCAATCAATGAGGCAATCAGTCACTCAGTCAGTAAGTCAGTAAGTCAAGGAATCAATCAATGAACCATTGAATCAATCAATCTATCAATCAATGAATAATTCAATCAGTCACTCTATCAATCAATGAATAATTCAATCAGTCACTCAGTGAATCAAAAAGTGAGTGAGTCAATCAATCAGGAAGACCATCAATCATTCAATCAATCTGTATTTCAGTCAGTCAATAAATCAGTCAGTCGATCAATCAGTGAATCAATGACTCAATGGATAAATGAATCAATCAACCAATCAGTGAATAAATCAATGAATCAATCAATGAATCAATCAATGAATGATTCATTCATTCAATGAGTCAACCAATCACTCAGGCAGTGACTCTGTCAATCAATCAAACAATCAATCTTTAGGTGAGTCAATTAATAAATCAGTCAGTCGATCAATGAATCAATGAATCAATCAATGGATCAATCAATGAATCAATCAATGAATCGATGAGTAACTCAATCAATTAATCAATGAATCATTGAATGAACCAATGAATGAATCAATCAGTCAATCAGTCAACCAGTCAGTCAACCGATGAATCAATCAATCAATCATTCAATCAACTAATCTGTAGGTGAGTAAATTAATAAATCAGTCAGTCGCTCAATCAATCATTCAATCAATGAATCAAAAAATCAATCAATCAATGAATCAATCAGTCAATCAGTGAAAGAATGAAACAATCAATCAGTCAATTAATCAACCAGTCAATTAATCAACCATCTATGTATATTTCAGTCGATCAATCAATCAATCAATCTAATAATCAATCAATCAATCAATCAATCAATCAATCATTGAATCAATCAATCATTGAATCACTCAGTAGATCAATTGCTCAATCAACAAATCAGTCAATCAATCAATCAATCAATGAATCAATCAATCAATCAATAAATCAATCAATCAATCAATCAATCAATCAATCAATCAATCAATCAATCAATCAATGAAGCAATGAATAAATCAATCATTCAATCAATAAATCAATCACTCAGTCAATCAGTGAAACAATCAAACAATGAATCAGTCAATTAATCAATCAATCTATCAGTCACTCTATGTATAATTCAGTCCATCAATCAATGAATCAATCAATTAATCATTCAATGAATCATTCAATGAATCAATCAATCAATGAGTCAATCAATCAATCAATCTATTAATCAATCAATCAGTCACTCAATCAAAAAATCAATCATTGAGTCAGTCAGTCATTCAAATAATGAATGAATGAATCAATCAATCCGTCAATCAATCAATGAATCAATCAATAAATCAATGAATCAATGAATCAATGAATCAATGAATCAATCAATCAATGAATCAATGAATCAATCAATCATTCAATCAATCAATCAATCACTCAATCAATCAGTCAAACAATCAAACAATGAATCAGTCAATTTATCAACAATCTATCAGTCAATCTATGTATAGTTCAGTCCATCAATCAATGAATCAATCAATTATTCATTCACTGAATCATTCAATGAATCAATCAATCAATGAATCAATCAATGAATAAATCTATTAATGAATCCATCAGTCAATCAATTAAAAAATCAATCATTGAGTCAGTCAGTCATTCAATTAATGAATGAATGAATCAATCAATCCGTCAATCAATCAATCAATCAATCAATTAATCAACCAATCATACAATCAATCAATTAATCAATTAATCAATAATTCAATCAACCAATCACACAATCAATCATTGAATCAATCAATCAATCAGTCAATCTGTATGTCAGTCAATCAATAAATCAGGCAGTCGATCAATCACTGAATGAATGAATGAATGAATGAATCAATGAATGAATGAATGAATCAATGAACCAGTCATTCAGTGAGTCAGTGAGTCACTCAGCCTATCTGTCAATCAATCAATCAATCAATGAATCAATCAATCATTCAATCAATCAATCAATCACTCAATCAATCAGTGAAACAATCAAACAATGAATCAGTCAATTAATCAATCAATCTATCAGTCAATCTCTGTATAGTTCAGTCCATCAATCAATGAATCAATCAATTAATCATTCAAGGAATCATTCAATGAATCAATCAATCAATGAATCAATCTATCAATCAATCTATTAATCAATCAATCAGTCAATCAATCAAAGAATCAATCACTGAGTCAATCATTGAGTTAATGAATGAATTCAAATAATTAAGCAATCATTCAATTTGTCAATCAACCAATCAGACAAACAGTCAATGAATCAAGCAGTCAGTGAGTGAGTGAGTCAGTCATTCAGTCAATAAATCAATGAATCAATCAGTCATTCAATCATTCAATCAACTAATCAATCAGCCAGTCAGTCAGCCAATCACTCAGTCATTCAATCAATGAATCAATCAATGAATCAATCAATGAATCAATCAATCAATCTCTATGTCAGTTAATGAATAAATCAGTCAGTAGATAAATGAGTGAATGAATGAATGGATCAATGAATCAATCAATGAATGAATGAATCAATGCATCAATGAATCTATCAATGAATCAATCAATCAATCAATGAATCAACCAATCAGTGAATCATTCAATGAATCAATGAATCATGCAACTTACCAATCAATCAAGCAATCAGTCAATCAGTCAACCAGTCAGTCAAAAGAACAATCAATTAATCAATCAATCAATCCCTAGGTCAATCAATAAATTAGTCAGTCGATCAATCAATCAATCAATGAATGAATCAATCAATCAATGAATCAACCAATCAGTGAATCATTCAATGAATCAATGACTCATTCAATTAACCAATCAATCATTAAATCAGTCAATCAGTCAACCATACACTCGACCGATTAATCAATTAATCAATCAATCAATCAATGTGTACGTCAGTAAATCAATAAATCAGTCCGTCGATCATTCGATCAATCAATGAATCAATGAATCAATGAATCAATGAATCAATGAATCAATGCATAAATGAATCAATGAATCATTCAATGAATCAATGAATCATGCAACTTACCAATCAATCAAGCAATCAGGCAATCAGTCAACCAGTCAGTCAAAAGAACAATCAATTAATCAATCAATCAATCCCTAGGTCAATCAATAAATTAGTCAGTCGATCAATCAATCAATCAATGAATGAATCAATCAATCAATGAATCAACCAATCAGTGAATCATTCAATGAATCAATGACTCATTCAATTAACCAATCAATCATTAAATCAGTCAATCAGTCAACCATACACTCGACCGATTAATCAATTAATCAATAATTCAATCAATGTGTACGTCAGTAAATCAATAAATCAGTCCGTCGATCTTTCGATCAATCAATGAATCAATGAATCAATGGATCAATGAATCAATGCATCAATGAATCAATGAATCATTCAATGAATCAATGAATCATTCAACTTACCAATCAATCAAGCAATCAGGCAATCAGTCAACCAGTCAGTCAAAAGAACAATCAATTAATCAATCAATCAATCCCTAGGTCAATCAATAAATTAGTCAGTCGATCAATCAATCAATCAATCAATTAATCACCCAATCAATCAATCAAACAATGAATCAGTCGATTAATCCATCAATCAATCAGTCAATGAATGAATGAATGAATGAATCATTCAATGATTCACTCGGTGAATCAATGAGTGAGTCAGACAATGAATCAGTTCGTCAATCAAACAATTAATCAACCATTCAATTTGTCAATCAACAAATGAGTAAAACTGTCAGTCAGTCAGTCAGTCAGTGAATGAATGAATTAATCTTTCAATCAATCAATCAATCAATCAATCATTCAATCAATAATTCAGGCAATCAATCATTCAATCAATCAATGAATCAATCAATCAGTGAATCAATCAATTAATCAATGAATCATTGTTTGAATCACGAGCCAATGTTTCAGTCAATCAGTCAGTCAACGAACCAATCAATCATTCAATCAATGATGATACAATAAGTCCATCAATCAATCAATCAATCAGTCAATCAAAGAGTGAATCAATCAATGAATCCTTCAATCCATCCATGAATCAGTCAACCAATCAATAATTGAAGCAGTCAACCAATCAATCAATCAATTAATAAATCAATCAATTAGTAATTCAGTGAGTCAGTGAGTTAGTCAGTCAATGAATGAACGATGGAATAAATGAATCAATTAATCAATCAATCAGTCAATCAATCAATCAATCTATCAACCAATGAACCAATCAATGAATCAACAAATAAATCAATCAATCAAACAGTCAATCAGTTAAACAATCAATCAATGAATGAATCAATGTATCAATCATTAAATCAAACAATCAATCAGTGAGTCACTTAAAGATATTAATCAAAGAATCAAAGAATCAAAGAATCAAAGAATCAATGAATCAATCAACCAATCAATCAATCAATCAATCAATCGATCAGTCAATCAATCAATCTATAAATCAACCAATGAATCATTCAATCATTCAATCAATCAATCAATCAATCAATCAACCAATCACTCTCTCAATCAATCAATCAGTAAAACAGTCAAACAATTAATCAATCAACCAGCAGGTCAGTGAGTCAGATAGTTAGTCAATCAGTAAATCGATCATTCAATCGCTCAGTCCATCAATTATTCAATCACTCAGTCCATCAATTAATCAATCAACAAATCAGTCAAACAATCAATCAATCAATCAATCAACCAATCAATGAATGGAGCAATGATTCAATCAATCATTCAACGAACCATTCAATCAGTCAGTCAACCAGGGAGTCATTGAATCATTGAATCAGCTAATCAATCAGCCACTCAATCGGAGAGTCACTCAGTGAGTCAGTCAGTGAGCCAGTCCATCAATCAATCAATCAACCAATGAATGATTCATTCAATCAATCAATAAGTCAATCAATCAATAAATCAATCAATCAATCAATCAATCAATCAATCAATCAATCAATAAATCAATCAATTAATCAATGAATCCTTCAATCAGTGAATGAGTGAATCAACCAATGAGTAAGTCAATCAATCAGCGTGATAATCAAACAATCAATCAAGCAATCAATCAATGAATCAATTAATCGATCAATCAATCACTCAGTCAGTGAATCAATGAATTAATCAATCAATTAATCAATCAATCAATCAATCAATGAATCAATCAATTAATCAATGAATCATTCAATCAGTCAATGAGTGAATCAACCATTGAGTCAGTCAATCAATCAGCGTGACAATCAAACACTCAATCAATCAATCAATCAAAGATTCATTCACTCAATCAATCAGTGAATAAACCAGTGAGTCATTAGATCTGTGAGTCCTTCGGTCAATCAATCAATCAATCAAACAATCAATGAATCAATCAATGAATCAATCAATCATTCAATGAACCAATGAATTAATCAATCAGTCAATCAGTCAACCAGTCCATCAATCAATGAATCAATGAATCAATCAACCAATCAATCTGTAGGTCAGTCGATAAATAAATCAATCAGTCGATCAACAATCAATCAAATAATCAATCAATCAATCAATCAATCAATCAACCAATCAATCAATTGATCAATCAATCAATCAGTCAATCAATCAGTCAATCAATCAATCAAATCAATGTATCAATCAATCCATCAATCAATAAATCAGTCAATATATCAATCAAGCAATCTATAAGTGTGTCAATCAATCAATTAAATAATCAATGAATGAATCAATGAATCAAGGAATCAATGAATGAATCAATGAATCAATCAAAGACTCAATCACTAAGTCAATCATTGAATTAATGAATGAATTCAAACAATTAAGCAATCATTCAGTTTGTCAATCAACCAATCAGACAAACAATCAATGAATCAAGCAGTCAGTGAGTGAGTGAGTCAGTCAGTCAGTCAATAAATCAATCAATCAATAAATCAATGAATCAATCAGTCATTCAATCATTCAATCAACTAATCAATCAGCCAGTCAGTCAGTCAATCACTCAGTCATTCAATCAATGAATCAATCAATCAATCAATCAATCTCTATGTCAGTCAATGAATAAATCAGTCAGTAGATAAATGAATGAATCAATGAATCAATGAATCAATCAATGAATCAATGAATCAATCAATCAATGAATCAATGAATCAATCAATGAACCAATCAATCAATCAATCAGTCAATCAGTCATCCACATAGTCAACCAATGAATCAATCAATCAATCAATCAATCAATCAATCTGTAGGTCAGTTAGTCAAAATATCAGTCAGTCGATGAATCAATGAATGAATGAATCAATGCATCAATGAATCAATGAATCATTCAATGAATCAATGAATCATTCAACTTACCAATCAATCAAGCAATCAGGCAATCAGTCAACCAGTCAGTCAAAAGAACAATCAATTAATCAATCAATCAATCCCTAGGTCAATCAATAAATTAGTCAGTCGATCAATCAATCAATCAATCAATTAATCACCCAATCAATCAATCAAACAATGAATCAGTCGATTAATCCATCAATCAATCAGTCAATGAATGAATGAATGAATGAATCATTCAATGATTCACTCGGTGAATCAATGAGTGAGTCAGACAATGAATCAGTTCGTCAATCAAACAATTAATCAACCATTCAATTTGTCAATCAACAAATGAGTAAAACTGTCAGTCAGTCAGTCAGTCAGTGAATGAATGAATTAATCTTTCAATCAATCAATCAATCAATCAATCATTCAATCAATAATTCAGGCAATCAATCATTCAATCAATCAATGAATCAATCAATCAGTGAATCAATCAATTAATCAATGAATCATTGTTTGAATCACGAGCCAATGTTTCAGTCAATCAGTCAGTCAACGAACCAATCAATCATTCAATCAATGATGATACAATAAGTCCATCAATCAATCAATCAATCAGTCAATCAAAGAGTGAATCAATCAATGAATCCTTCAATCCATCCATGAATCAGTCAACCAATCAATAATTGAAGCAGTCAACCAATCAATCAATCAATTAATAAATCAATCAATTAGTAATTCAGTGAGTCAGTGAGTTAGTCAGTCAATGAATGAACGATGGAATAAATGAATCAATTAATCAATCAATCAGTCAATCAATCAATCAATCTATCAACCAATGAACCAATCAATGAATCAACAAATAAATCAATCAATCAAACAGTCAATCAGTTAAACAATCAATCAATGAATGAATCAATGTATCAATCATTAAATCAAACAATCAATCAGTGAGTCACTTAAAGATATTAATCAAAGAATCAAAGAATCAAAGAATCAAAGAATCAATGAATCAATCAACCAATCAATCAATCAATCAATCAATCGATCAGTCAATCAATCAATCTATAAATCAACCAATGAATCATTCAATCATTCAATCAATCAATCAATCAATCAATCAACCAATCACTCTCTCAATCAATCAATCAGTAAAACAGTCAAACAATTAATCAATCAACCAGCAGGTCAGTGAGTCAGATAGTTAGTCAATCAGTAAATCGATCATTCAATCGCTCAGTCCATCAATTATTCAATCACTCAGTCCATCAATTAATCAATCAACAAATCAGTCAAACAATCAAGCAATCAATCAGTCAGTCAGTCAATCAGTCAGTAAGTCAGTATGTCAATCAATCAATCAATCAATCAATCAACCAATCAATGAATGGAGCAATGATTCAATCAATCATTCAACGAACCATTCAATCAGTCAGTCAACCAGGGAGTCATTGAATCATTGAATCAGCTAATCAATCAGCCACTCAATCGGAGAGTCACTCAGTGAGTCAGTCAGTGAGCCAGTCCATCAATCAATCAATCAACCAATGAATGATTCATTCAATCAATCAATAAGTCAATCAATCAATCAATCAATCAATCAATCAATCAATCAATCAATCAATCAATAAATCAATCAATTAATCAATGAATCCTTCAATCAGTGAATGAGTGAATCAACCAATGAGTAATTCAATCAATCAGCGTGATAATCAAACAATCAATCAAGCAATCAATCAATGAATCAATTAATCGATCAATCAATCACTCAGTCAGTGAATCAATGAATTAATCAATCAATTAATCAATCAATCAATCAATCAATGAATCAATCAATAATCAATGAATCATTCAATCAGTCAATGAGTGAATCAACCATTGAGTCAGTCAATCAATCAGCGTGACAATCAAACACTCAATCAATCAATCAATCAAAGATTCATTCACTCAATCAATCAGTGAATAAACCAGTGAGTCATTAGATCTGTGAGTCCTTCGGTCAATCAATCAATCAATCAAACAATCAATGAATCAATCAATGAATCAATCAATCATTCAATGAACCAATGAATTAATCAATCAGTCAATCAGTCAACCAGTCCATCAATCAATGAATCAATGAATCAATCAAACAATCAATCTGTAGGTCAGTCGATAAATAAATCAATCAGTCGATCAACAATCAATCAAATAATCAATCAATCAATCAATCAATCAATCAACCAATCAATCAATTGATCAATCAATCAATCAGTCAATCAATCAGTCAATCAATCAATCAAATCAATGTATCAATCAATCCGTCAAACAGTCAAGCAATCAATCAATCCATCAATCAATAAATCAGTCAATATATCAATCAAGCAATCTATAAGTGTGTCAATCAATCAATTAAATAATCAATGAATGAATCAATGAATCAAGGAATCAATGAATGAATCAATGAATCAATCAAAGACTCAATCACTAAGTCAATCATTGAATTAATGAATGAATTCAAACAATTAAGCAATCATTCAGTTTGTCAATCAACCAATCAGACAAACAATCAATGAATCAAGCAGTCAGTGAGTGAGTGAGTCAGTCAGTCAGTCAATAAATCAATCAATCAATAAATCAATGAATCAATAAGTCATTCAATCATTCAATCAACTAATCAATCAGCCAGTCAGTCAGTCAATCACTCAGTCATTCAATCAATGAATCAATCAATCAATCAATCAATCTCTATGTCAGTCAATGAATAAATCAGTCAGTAGATAAATGAATGAATCAATGAATCAATGAATCAATCAATGAATCAATGAATCAATCAATCAATGAATCAATGAATCAATCAATGAACCAATCAATCAATCAATCAGTCAATCAGTCATCCACATAGTCAACCAATGAATCAATCAATCAATCAATCAATCAATCAATCTGTAGGTCAGTTAGTCAAAATATCAGTCAGTCGATGAATCAATGAATGAATGAATCAATGCATCAATGAATCAATGAATCATTCAATGAATCAATGAATCATTCAACTTACCAATCAATCAAGCAATCAGGCAATCAGTCAACCAGTCAGTCAAAAGAACAATCAATTAATCAATCAATCAATCCCTAGATCAACCGATTAATCAATTAATCAATCAATCAATCAATGTGTACGTCAGTAAATCAATAAATCAGTCCGTCGATCATTCGACCAATTAATGAATCAATGAATCAATGAATCAATGAATCAATGAATCAATGAATCAATGAATCAATGAATCATTCAATGAATCAATGAATCATTCAACTTACCAATCAATCAAGCAATCAGGCAATAAGTCAACCAGTCAGTCAAAAGAACAATCAATTAATCAATCAATCAATCCCTAGGTCAATCAATAAATTAGTCAGTCGATCAATCAATCAATCAATCAATTAATCACCCAATCAATCAATCAAACAATGAATCAGTCGATTAATCCATCAATCAATCAGTCAATGAATGAATGAATGAATGAATCATTCAATGATTCACTCGGTGAATCAATGAGTGAGTCAGACAATGAATCAGTTCGTCAATCAAACAATTAATCAACCATTCAGTTTGTCAATCAACAAATGAGTAAAACTGTCAGTCAGTCAGTCAGTCAGTGAATGAATGAATTAATCTTTCAATCAATCAATCAATCAATCAATCATTCAATCAATTAATCAGGCAATCAATGAATCAATCAATCAATGAATCAATCAATCACTGAATCAAACAATTAATCAATGAATCATTCAATCAGTCAATCACTCAATCAGCCTTTGAGTCAGTCAATCAAACAACGAGACAAGGAAACAATCAATCAATCAATCAATCAATCAACCAATCATTGAATCAATCAGTGAATAAATCAGTGAGTCATTAAATCTGTGAGTCGGTCAGTCAATCATTCAATCAATCAAACAATCAATGAGTCAATCAATGATTCAATCAATCAATCTGTAGGACAGTAAATTAATAAATCAGTCACGTGATCAATCAATCAATCAATCAATCAATCGATCAATCAATCAATCAGTCAATGAATTAAAGAATCACTCAGTCAATTGATCAATCAATTTATCAGTCAATCTATGTGTAGTTCAGTCGATCAATCAATGAATTATTCAATAAATCAATCAATGAATCAATGAATCAATCAATCTAATAATCAATCAAACAAATAATCCATCATTCAATCAATAAACCAATCAGTGAATCAATCAATCAGTCAATTAATCAATCAATCAATGAATCATTGAATCATTCAATGAGTCAATCAATCACTCAGTAAGTTACTGTCAATGAATCAATCTACGAATCAATGAATCAAACAATTGTTCAATCAATCAATCAATGAATCAATGAATCA
>JABBOT010000011.1:20832482-20837482 GCA_016165875.1 Acanthopleura granulata | reverse complement strand
ATTAATCACCCAATCAATCAATCAAACAATGAATCAGTCGATTAATCCATCAATCAATCAGTCAATGAATGAATGAATGAATGAATGAATGAATCATTCAATGATTCACTCGGTGAATCAATGAGTGAGTCAGACAATGAATCAGTTCGTCAATCAAACAATTAATCAACCATTCAATTTGTCAATCAACAAATGAGTAAAACTGTCAGTCAGTCAGTCAGTCAGTGAATGAATGAATTAATCTTTCAATCAATCAATCAATCAATCAATCATTCAATCAATTAATCAGGCAATCAATGAATCAATCAATCAATGAATCAATCAATCACTGAATCAAACAATTAATCAATGAATCATTCAATCAGTCAATCACTCAATCAGCCTTTGAGTCAGTCAATCAAACAACGAGACAAGGAAACAATCAATCAATCAATCAATCAATCAACCAATCAATCAATCAATCATTCAATCAATCAGTGAATAAATCAGTGAGTCATTAAATCTGTGAGTCGGTCAGTCAATCATTCAATCAATCAAACAATCAATGAGTCAATCAATGATTCAATCAATCAATCTGTAGGACAGTAAATTAATAAATCAGTCACGTGATCAATCAATCAGTCACGTGATCAATCAATCAATCAATCAATCAATCGATCAATCAATCAATCAGTCAATGAATTAAAGAATCACTCAGTCAATTAATCAATCAATTTATCAGTCAATCTATGTGTAGTTCAGTCGATCAATCAATGAATTATTCAATAAATCAATCAATGAATCAATGAATCAATCAATCTAATAATCAAACAAATAATCCATCATTCAATCAATAAACCAATCAGTGAATCAATCAATCAGTCAATTAATCAATCAATCAATGAATCATTCAATCATTCAATGAGTCAATCAATCACTCAGTCAGTTACTGCCAATGAATCAATCTACGAATCAATGAATCAAACAATTGTTCAATCAATCAATCAATGAATCAATGAATCAATCAAACAATCAATCAATGAATAATTCAATCACTCACACAGTGAATCAAAAGGTGAGTGAGTCAATCAATCAGCAAGACCATCAATCATTCAATCAATCTGTATTTCAGTCAGTCAATAAATCAATCAATCGATCAATCAGTGAATCAATGACTCAATGGATCAATGAATCAATCAACCAATCAATGAATCAATCTATCAATCAATCAATTAGGCAATCAACCAATAAATCAATCATTTAATCAATAAACCAATCAGTAAATCAATCAGTCAGTCAATTAATCAATGAATCAATCAATCATTCATTCATTCAATGAGTCAATCAATCACTCAGTCAGTGACTCAATCAATCAATCAATCAATTTTTCGGTGAGTCAATCAAAAAATCAGTCAGTGAATCATAGAGTCAATGAAGCAATCAATGAATGAATGAATGAATGAATCAATGAATCGATGAGTAACTCAATAAATTAAACAATGAATCATTGAATGAACCAATGAATGAATCAATCAGTCATTCAGTCAACCAGTCAGTCAACCGATCAATCAACCAATCAATCAATCAATCAATCGATCAGTCAATCAGTCAATCAGTCAATGAATTAAAGAATGAATCAGTCAATTAATCAATCAATCTATCAGTCAATCTATGTATAGTTCAGTCGATCAATCAATGAATCATTCAATAAATGAATCAATGAATCAATCAATCAATCAATCTAATAATCAATCAAACAATTATTCAATCATTCAATAAATAAACCAATCAGTGAATCAATCAATCGGTCAATTAATCAATCAATGAATCATTCAATCATTCAATGAGTCAATCAATCACTCAGTCAGTGATTGTCAATCAATAAATCAATCAATGAATCATTCAATCAATCAATCAATCAATCAATCAATCAATCAATCAATCAATCAATCAATCAATCAATGAATCAATCAATCCATAAATCAATAAATGAATCATTCAATCATTTAATCAATCAATCAATCAATCAACCAATCCCTCTGTCAATGAATCAATCACTCAAACAATCAAACAATTAATCAATCTAGCAGCAGGTCAGTGAGTCAGAGAGTCAATCAATCAGTCCATCAATCATTCAATCACTCAGTCCATTAATCATTCAATCACTCAGTCCATGAATAGATCAATCAACAAATCAGACAAAGAATGAATTAATCAATCAGTCAGTCAGTCACTCAGTAAGTCAATCAATGAATCAATCAACCTATCAATGAAACAATCATTCAATGAACCATTCAATCAATCAATCAGTCAGTCAGTAAGTCAAACAGCCAGTCAACCGATCAATCAATCAATCAATCTCTATGTCATTCAATAAATATGTCAGTCAATAAGTGAATCAATCAATCAATCAATTAATCAATCAATCAATCAATCAATCAATGAATCAATCAATGAATCAATCAATCAATCAATCAATTAATCAAAAAATCAATCAAAGAATCAATCAATCAATCAATCAATCATATAGATGAGTCATTCAATCAGTCAGTCGGCCAATCAGTTCAATTAATTAATCAAGCAATCAATCAGTCAATCAACAAATCATTCAAACAATGAATCAATGAATCATTCAGTGAGTCATTCAATGAGTCAATCAGTCAATCAGTCAGTCAGTCTGGAGGTCAGTCAGTCAATCCATGAATCAACGAATCAATCCATCAAGAAATCAAGGAATCATTCAATCAATTAATCAATCAATCAGTCAATCATTGTGTCATTCAATCAATCAGTCAAACAATCAATCAATCAATCAATCAAAAAGGAGGTCAGTGAGCCAAAGAGTCAGTCAGTCAGTCAGTCAGTGAGTCAATCAATCAGTCAATCGCTCAGTCAGTCAATCAATCAATTAATGAATCAATCAATCAATGAATCAAGCAATCAATTAATCAATCAATCAATCAGTCAATCCTTCAATCAATCAATCAATCAATGAATCAATCAATTAATCAATCAGTCAATAATAGAATCAATCAATCAATCAATCAATCAATAAACAGTTCAATCAATCAATCAATCAATCAATCAATCAAAAAGGAGGTCAGTGAGCCAAAGAGTCAGTCAGTCAGTCAGTCAGTGAGTCAATCAATCAATTAATGAATGAATCAATCAATGAATCAGTCAATCAATTAATCAATCAATCAATCAGTCAATCCTTCAATCAATCAATCAATCAATCAATCAATCAATCAATCAATCAAAGATTAGGTCAGTGCCTCAGTCAGTCAGTCAGTCAGTCAATGAATCAACCAATCAATCCATCAAACAATCAAGGAATCATTCAATCAATCAATCAATGAATCAATCATTCTGTTATTCACTCAATGACTGAAACAGCCAATCAATTAACCAATCAACCAGGAGATCAGTGAATGAAAGAGTCAGTCAGTCAGTCAGTCAGTCAATCAGTGAATCACTCAGTCGGCCAATCAATCAATTAATCAATCAATCAATCAACCAATCAATCAATCAATCAATCAATTAATCTATTAATCAATAATTCAATCAACCAATCACAGAATCAATCAATCACTCAATGAAGAAATCTGTATGTGTGTCAATAAATAAATCAGTCAGTCGATCAATGAACGATGAATGGATGAATGAATCAATCAATCAGTGAATCAATCAATCAACAAGTCATTCAGTGAGTCACTCAGTCTATCTGTCAATCAACAAATCAATCAATCAATCAATCAATCAATCATTCAATCAATCAATCAATTACTCAATCAAGAAACAATCAAACAATGGATCAGTCAATTGATCAATCAATCTATCAGTCAATCTATGTATAGTTCAGTCTTTCAATCAATTAATCATTCAATGAATCATTCAATCAGTCAATCAATCAATCAACCAATCAATCAATCAATCAATCAATCGATCAATCAATCCGTCAATTAATCAATCAATCTATCAGTTAATCTATGTATAATTCAGTTCATCAATGCATAAATCAGCCAATGAATCATTCAATCATTCAATCAATCAATTAATCAATCAATCAATCAATCAATCAATCATTTAATGAAGCAATCAATCATTGAATCAATCAGTCAGTCAAGCAGTCAGTCAACCGAACAAAGAATCAATAAATCAATCAGTCTCTATGTCAGTCAATCAATAAAACAGTCAGTCGATCAATCAATCAATCAATCAATCAATCAATCAATCAATCAATCAATCAATCAATCAATCAATCAATCAATCAATCAATCAATCAATCAATCAATCAATCTATTAATCAATCAATCTATCAATCAATCAATCAATCAATCAATCAATCAATCAGTCAATCAACTAATCAACCAATCAATCAATCAATTATTCAATGAATCAACCATTCAATGAAAAAATCAATCAATTAATCATTCAATCGGTATGTCAGTCAATGAATAAATCAGTCAGTCGATCAATCAATGATTCAATGAATGAATGAATCAATCAATCAATCAGTGAATGAATCAAATAATGAATCAGTCAATTAATCAATCAATCTATCAGTCAATCTATGTATAGTTCAGTACATCAATCAATCAGTCAATCAATCAATCAAAGAATGAATCAATCAATGAATGAATCAATCAATTAATCAAACAATCAATCATTCAGTCAGTCTGTCATTCAATTAATCATTCAATCTATCAGTCAATCTATGTATAGTTCAGTCCATGAATGCATAAATCAACCAATGACTCATTCAATCATTCAATCAATAAATCAATCAACCAATCACTCTGTCAATCAATCATTCAGTCAAACAATTAATCATTTTAGCAGCAGGTCACTAAGTCAGAGACTCAGTCAATCAGTCCGTCAATCATTCAATCACTCAGTCCAAAAATCAAGCAATTAAGCAATCATTCAATTTGTCAATCAACCAATCAGTCAAACAATCAATGAATCAATCAGTAAGGCAGTCAGTCAGTCAGTCAGTCAATTAATCAGTCAATCAATAA
>JABBOT010000011.1:20822482-20827482 GCA_016165875.1 Acanthopleura granulata | reverse complement strand
TCAGTTCATCAATGCATAAATCAGCCAATGAATCATTCAATCATTCAATCAATCAATTAATCAATCAATCAATCAATCAATCAATCATTTAATGAAGCAATCAATCATTGAATCAATCAGTCAGTCAAGCAGTCAGTCAACCGAACAAAGAATCAATAAATCAATCAGTCTCTATGTCAGTCAATCAATAAAACAGTCAGTCGATCAATCAATCAATCAATCAATCAATCAATCAATCAATCAATCAATCAATCAATCAATCAATCAATCAATCAATCAATCAATCAATCAATCAATCAATCAATCAATCAATCAACTAATCAACCAATCAATCAATCAATTATTCAATGAATCAACCATTCAATGAAAAAATCAATCAATTAATCATTCAATCGGTATGTCAGTCAATGAATAAATCAGTCAGTCGATCAATCAATGATTCAATGAATGAATGAATCAATCAATCAATCAGTGAATGAATCAAATAATGAATCAGTCAATTAATCAATCAATCTATCAGTCAATCTATGTATAGTTCAGTACATCAATCAATCAGTCAATCAATCAATCAATGAATGAATCAATCAATGAATGAATCAATCAATTAATCAAACAATCAATCATTCAGTCAGTCTGTCATTCAATTAATCAATCAATCTATCAGTCAATCTATGTATAGTTCAGTCCATGAATGCATAAATCAACCAATGACTCATTCAATCATTCAATCAATAAATCAATCAACAAATCACTCTGTCAATCAATCATTCAGTCAAACAATTAATCATTTTACCAGCAGGTCAGTGAGTCAGTCAGTCAGTCAATCAGTCCGTCAATCATTCAATCACTCAGTCCAAAAATCAAGCAATTAAGCAATCATTCAATTTGTCAATCAACCAATCAGTCAAACAATCAATGAATCAATCAGTAAGGCAGTCAGTCGGTCAGTCAGTCAATTAATCAGTCAATCAATAAATCAATCAATCAATCAGTCATTCAATCATTCAATCAACTAATCAATCAGCCAGTCCATCAGTGAGTCAGTCAGTGAATCAGTCAATCAGTCAGCCAGTCAGTCAGGTAATCACTCAGTCAGTCGATCAATGAATCAATGAATCAATCAATCAATTAATGAATCAATCAATCAATCAATCCATAAATCAATCAATCAATCATTCAATCATACAATCAATCAATCAATCACACAATCAATCAATCAATCAATCAATCAATCGACCAATGAATGAATCAATCAATGAATCAATCAATCATTCAATCAATCAATCTTTCAATCAATCACTCAATCAATCAGTGAAACAATCAAACACTGAATCAGTCAATTATTCATACAATCTATCAGTCAATCTATGTATAGTTCAGTCCATCCATCAATGAATCAATCAATTAATCATTCAATGAATCATTCAATGAATCAATCAATCAATGAATCAATCAATCAATCAATCTATTAATCAATCAATCAGTCAATAAATCAAAGAATCAATCATTGAGTCAGTCAGTCATTCAATTAATGAATGAATGAATCAATCAATCCGTCAATCAATCAATCAATCAATCAATCTACTAATCAATCAATCAGTCAATCAATAATCAATCAGTGAAACAATCAAACAATGAATCAGTCAATTAATCAATCAATCTATGAGTCAATCTATGTATAGTTCAGTCCATCAATCAATGAATCAATCAATCAATCAATCAATCTATTAAGTAATCAATCAGTCAATCAATAATCAATCAGTGAAACAATCAAACAATGAATCAGTCAATTAATCAATCAATCTATGAGTCAATCTATGTATAGTTCAGTCCATCAATCAATGAATCAATCAATTAATCATTCAATGAATCATTCAATGAATCAATCAATCAATGAGTCAATCAATCAAAGAATCAATCATTGAGTCAGTCAGTCATTCAATTAATGAATGAATGAATCAATCAATCCGTCAATCAATCAATCAATCAATCAATCAATTAATCAACCAATCAATCAATCAATTAATCATTTAATCAATAATTCAATCAACCAATTACACAATCAATCAATCATTGAATCAATCAATCTTTCAATCAATCACTCAATCAATCAGTGAAACAATCAAACACTGAATCGGTCAATTATTCATACAATCTATCAGTCAATCTATGTATAGTTCAGTCCATCCATCAATGAATCAATCAATTAATCATTCAATGAATCATTCAATGAATCAATCAATCAATGAATCAATCAATCAATCAATCTATTAATCAATCAATCAGTCAATCAATCAAAGAATCAATCATTGAGTCAGTCAGTCATTCAATTAATGAATGAATGAATCAATCAATCCGTCAATCAATCAATCAATCAAGCAATTAATCAATCAATGAATCAATCAATCAATGAATCAATCAATGAACCAATGAATCATTCAATCAATCAATCAATCACTCAATCAATCAGTGAAACAATCAAACAATGAATAAGTCAATTAATCAATCAATCTATCAGTCAATCTATGTATAGTTCAGTCCATCAATCAATGAATCAATCAATTAATCATTCAATGAATCATTCAATGAATCAATCAATGAATCAATCAATCAATCAATCTATTAATCAATCAATGAGTCAATCAATCAAAGAATCAATCATTGAGTCAGTCAGTCATTCAATTAATGAATGAATGAATCAATCAATCCGTCAATCAATCAATCAATCAATCAATTAATCAATCAATGAATCAATCAATCAATGAATGAATCAATGAACCAATGAATCATTCAATCAATCAATCAATCACTCAATCAATCAGTGAAACAATCAAACAATGAATAAGTCAATTAATCAATCAATCTATCAGTCAATCTATGTATAGTTTAGTCCATTTATCAATGAATCAATCAATTAATCATTCAATGAATCATTCAATGAATCAATCAATCAATGAATCAATCAATCAATAAATCTATTAATCAATCAATCAGTCAATCAATCAAAGAATCAATCATTGAGTCAGTCAGTCATTCAATTAATGAATGAATCAATCAATCAATCCGTCAATCAATCAATCAATCAATCAATTAATCAACCAATCAATCAATCAATCAATTAATCAATAATTCAATCAACCAATCACACAATCAATCAATGAATCAATCAATCAATCAGTCAATCTGTATGCCAGTCAATCAATAAATCAGGCAGTCGATCAATCACTGATTGAATGAATGAATGAATAAATGAACCAGTCATTCAGTGAGTCAGTGAGTCACTCAGCCTATATGTCAATCAATCAATCAATCAAAGAATCAATCAATCATTCAATCAATCAACCAATCACTCAATCAATCAGTGAAACAATCAAACAATGAATCAGTCAATTAATCAATCAATCTATCAGTCAATCTATGTATAGTTCAGTCCATCAATCAATGAATCAATCAATTAATCATTCAATGAATCATTCAATGAATCAATCAATCAATGAATCAATCAATCAATCAATCAATCAATCAATCAATCAATCAATCATTCAATCAATCAATCAATTACTCAATCAAGAAACAATCAAACAATGGATCAGTCAATTGATCAATCAATCTATCAGTCAATCTATGTATAGTTCAGTCTTTCAATCAATTAATCATTCAATGAATCATTCAATCAGTCAATCAATCAATCAACCAATCAATCAATCAATCAATCAATCGATCAATCAATCCGTCAATTAATCAATCAATCTATCAGTTAATCTATGTATAATTCAGTTCATCAATGCATAAATCAGCCAATGAATCATTAAATCATTCAATCAATCAATTAATCAATCAATCAATCAATCAATCAATCATTTAATGAAGCAATCAATCATTCAATCAATCAGTCAGTCAAGCAGTCAGTCAACCGAACAAAGAATCAATAAATCAATCAGTCTCTATGTCAGTCAATCAATAAAACAGTCAGTCGATCAATCAATCAATCAATCAATCAATCAATCAATCAATCAATCAATCAATCAATCAATCAATCAATCAATCAATCAATCAATCAATCAATCAATCAATCAATCAATCAATCAATCAATCAATCAATCAATCAACTAATCAACCAATCAATCAATCAATTATTCAATGAATCAACCATTCAATGAAAAAATCAATCAATTAATCATTCAATCGGTATATCAGTCAATGAATAAATCAGTCAGTCGATCAATCAATGATTCAATGAATGAATGAATGAATCAATCAATCAATGAAAGAATCAAATAATGAATCAGTCAATTAATCAATCAATCTATCAGTCAATCTATGTATAGTTCAGTACATCAATCAATCAATCAATCAATCAATCAATGAATGAATCAATCAATGAATCAATCAATCAATTAATCAAAGAATCAATCATTCAGTCAGTCTGTCATTCAATTAATCAATCAATCCATCAGTCAATCTATGTATAGTTCAGTCCATGAATGCATAAATCAACCAATGACTCATTCAATCATTCAATCAATAAATCAATCAACCAATCACTCTGTCAATCAATCATTCAGTCAAACAATTAATCATTTTACCATCAGGTCGGTGAGTCAGAGACTCAGTCAATCAGTCCGTCAATCATTCAATCACTCAGTCCAACAATGAAACAATTAAGCAATCATTCAATTTGTCAATCAACCAATCAGTCAAACAATCAATGAATCAATCAGTCAGTCAGTCAGTCAATTAATCAATCAATCAATAAATCAATCAATCAGTCAGTCATTCAATCATTCAATCAACTAATCAATCAGCCAGTCCATCAGTGAGTCAGTCAGTGAATCAGTCAATCAGTCAGCCAGTCAGTCAGGTAATCACTCAGTCAGTCGATTAATGAATCAATGAATCAATCAATCAATTAATGAATCAATCAATCAATCAATCCATAAATCAATCAATCAATCATTCAATCATACAATCAATCAATCAATCACACAATCAATCAATCA
>JABBOT010000011.1:20354982-20817482 GCA_016165875.1 Acanthopleura granulata | reverse complement strand
ATCAGTCGATTAATCCATCAATCAATCAGTCAATCAATAAATCAATCAACGAATGAATGAATCATTCAATGAGTGAGTCAATGAGTGAGTCAGACAATGAATCAGTTCGTCAATCAAACAATTAATCAACCATTCAATTTGTCAATCAACAAATGAGTAAAACAGTTAATAAATCAATCAGTCAGTCAGTCAGTCAGTCAGTGAATGAATGAATTAATCTTTCAATCAATGAATCAATCAATCAATCATTCAATCAATTAATCAGGCAATCAATCATTCAATCTATCAATGAATTAATGAATCACTGAATCAAACAATTAATCAATGAATCATTCAATCAGTCAATCACTCAATCAGCCTTTGAGTCAGTCAATCAAACAACGAGACAAGGAAACAATCAATCAATCAATCAATCAATCAATCAACCAATCAATCAATCAATCATTCAATCAATCAGTGAATAAATCAGTGAGTCATTAAATCTGTGAGTCGGTCAGTCAATCATTCAATCAATCAAACAATCAATGAGTCAATCAATGATTCAATCAATCAATCTGTAGGACAGTAAATTAATAAATCAGTCACTCGATCAATCAATCAATCAATCAATCAGTCAATGAATTAAAGAATCACTCAGTCAAATAATTAATCGATTTATCAGTCAATCTATGTATAGTTCAGTCGATCAATCAATGAATTATTCAATCAATCAATCAATGAATCAATCAATCTAATATTCAATCAAACAAATAATCCATCATTCAATCAATAAACCAATCAGTGAATCAATCAATCAGTCAATTAATAAATCAATCAATGAATCATTCAATCATTCAATGAGTCAATCAATCACTCCGTCAGTTACTGTCAATCAATCAATCTAGGAATCAATGAATCAAACAATCGTTGAATCAATCAATGAATGAATCAATGAATCAATGAATCAATGAATCAATGAATAATTCATTCAGTCACTCAGTGAATCAAAAATTGAGTGAGTCAATCAATCAGCAAGACCATCAATCATTCAATCAATCTGTATTTCAGTCAGTCAATAAATCAGTCAGTCGATCAATCAGTGAATCAATGATTCAATGGATCAATAAATCAATCAACGAATCAATGAGTCAATCTATCAATCAATCAATTAGTCAATCAACCAATAAATCAATCATTCAATCAATAAACCAATCAGTAAATCAATCAGTCAGTCAATTAATCAATCAATCAATCAATCAATCAATCATTCATTCATTCAATGAGTCAATCAATCACTCAGTCAGTGACTCAATCAATCAATCAATCAATTTTTCGGTGAGTCAATCAAAAAATCAGTCAGTGAATCATAGAATCAATGAATTAATCAATGAATCAATGAATCAATCAATCTATGAATCGATGAGTAACTCAATCAATTAAATGAACTCACTCATTGAATGAACTCAATCATTGAATGAACCAATGAATCAATCAATCAGTCATTCAGTCAACCAGTCAATGAATTAAAGAATGAATCAGTCAATTAATCAATCAATCTATCAGTCAATCTATGTATAGTTCAGTCGATCAATCAATGAATCATTCAACAAATGAATCAATGAATCAATGAATCAATCAATCTAATAATCAATCAAACAATTATTCAATCATTTAATGAATAAACCAATCAGTGAATCAAACAATCAATCAATTAATCAATCAATGAATTATTCAATCATTCAATGAGTCAATCAATCACTCAGTCAGTGACTGTCGATCAATAAATCAATCAATGAATCAATGAATCAATCAATTAATCAATCGATCAATCAATCAATCGATCAATCAATCAATCAATCAATTAATCAGTGAGTAATTCAATCAGTCACTCAGTGAATTACAAAGTGAGTGAGTGAATCAATGAATCAATCAATCAAGGAATCAATCATTCAATCAATCTGTATTTCAGTTAGTCAATAAATCAGTCAGTCGATCAATCAATTAATCAGTCAATCAATCGATCAATGAATCAATGACTCAATAAATCATTGAATCAATCAACCAATCAATGAATCAATCAAACATTCAATGAAGCAATCAATCAGGTAGTCAACCGAACAATCAATCAATCAACCAATCAATCTTTAGGTGAGCCAATCAGTAAATCAGTCAGTCGATCAATCAAGTAATGAATCAATGAATCAATGAATCAATGTATCAACTAATCAATGAATCAGTCAATGAATCAGTCAATGAATCAGTCAATGAATCAGCCAAAAATTCAATGAAACAATCAATCATTGAATCAATCAGTCAGTCAACCAGCTAGTCAACCGAACAATCAATCAATAAATCAATCAGTCTCTAGTCCAGTCAATAAATAAATCAGTCTGTCGATCGATCAATCAATCAATCGATCAATCAACTAATCAAAAAATCACTCAATCAATCAAATAATCAATCAATCAATGAATCAATGAACCAATCAATCAAACAATCAATCAATCCATAAATCAGTCAATCTGTATGTCAGTCAATCAATAAATCGGTCAGTCGATCAATTAATGATTCAATGAATGAATGAATCAATCAATCAATCAATCGGTGAATCAATCAATCAACCAGTGGGTGAATCAAACAATCAATCAGTGAATTATTCAATCAATTTATCAGTGAATCTATGTATAGTTCAGTCCAGCAATCAATCAATCAATTAATCTATATTTCAATGAATCATTCAATCATTCAATCAATGAATCAATCAACCAATCATTCTGTGAATCAATCAATCAATGAATCAATCAATCATTTAATCAATAAATCAATGAACCAATCACTCTGTCAATCAATCATTCAGTCAAACAATTAATCATTTTACCAGCATTTCACTAAGTCAGAGACTCAGTCAATCAGTCCGTCAATCATTCAATCACTCAGTCCAACAATCAATCAATTAAGCAATCATTCAATTTGTCAATCAACCAATGAGTCAAACAATCAATGAATCAATAAATCAATCAATCAATCAGTCATTCAATCATTCAATCATTCAATCAACTAAGCAATCAGATAGTCAATCAATGAGTCAGTCAGTGAATCAGTCAATCAGTCAGCCAGTCAGTCAGCCAATCACTCAGTCAGTCAATCAATGAATCAATCAATGAATGAATGAATGAATGAATGATTGAATCAATCAATCAATCCATAAATCAATCAATGAATCATTCAATCATTGAAAGAACCAGTCAATCAATCAGTCAGTCAATCAGTCAACCATACAGTCTACCGATCAACCAATGAATTAATCATTCAATCACTCTGTCAATCACTTGATCAATCAATAAATCAGTCAGTCGATCAGTGAATCAATCAATCAATCAATCTACGAATCAATGAATCAAACAATCGTTCAATCAATCAATGAATGAATCAATGAATCAATGAATCAATGAATAATTCAATCAGTCACTCAGTGAATCAAAAAGTGAGTGAGTCAATCAATCAGCAAGACCATCAATCATTCAATCAATCTGTATTTCAGTCAGTCAATAAATCAGTCAGTCGATCAATCAGTGAATCAATGACTCAATGGATCAATGAATCAATCAACTAATTAATGAATCAATCTATCAATCAATCAATTAGTCAATCAACCAATAAATCAATCATTCAATCAATAAACCAATCAGTAAATCAATCAGTCAGTCAATTAATCAATGAATCAATCAATCATTCATTCATTCAATGAGTCAATCAATCACTCAGTCAGTGACTCAATCAATCAATCAATCAATTTTTCGGTGAGTCAATCAATAAATCAGTCAGTGAATCATAGAATCAATGAAGCAATCAATGAATCAATGAATCAATCAATCAATGAATCGATGAGTAACTCAGTCAATTAAACAATGAATCAATGAATAGACCTTCCCACGTACAGGCGGGGATCAAGTCAAAATGAGCTAAATTTGAACTCACAGCAATTGCTTTGATGAGCGGCGCCTGGGTCATTATGCTGTTCTAGCTCTCTAACCCTCCAGCCATGGAATACAAAATCTGAATTCAATTCCAACATGTGTCCGTGTAAACTTTTCGGAAGTTTGTCTTCCCTCTAACGTATATCCAATGTCAAGGACCTTGGTGTATGAAAAAAAAACATATGAATCAAACATGTTTGCATGAATTAAAATATGATGATCCTCATTATTTTTATGTACAGATTTTTTTTCGTATCTGCAGGAGAAAAAGATAGTAGGAGGGGCACAGAAAATGGCAGAAGGCTTGTGTGGAAAACTACCGGCTGGCTGTGTGACACTCTCCTCTGCAGTTGTGCTGATATCACAGGAGGAAGCAAAGGTGACCGTCACCACTGATACTGGAAGTGTCTACACTGTAAGTCATTTAGGAAAGTTCAAGGTTTGAACATGGAGTTTTTAGGATTTAGTAACTGGATTTATTTATTTTTGGTGTTTCATCCCATATTTAAGAATATTTCTGACAATGATGGCCACCATTTTGGTGGGAAGAACCCTGGGCAGAGTGAAGGGGAAATTGCCCACGACCATCCACAGGTTGCAGGCAGACCTCCCACATACAACCGAAGAGGAAGCCAACAAGAATGGGAAACTGGGAGGACTACACAGAAGATTTTGTAACACATCGTTTTCTACCATGATGCTGCAGTGTTTGTACTACGTAAGTGCTTTCTGGGCACACATGCAGCTAGGAGTGTGATGTAATCCAAGAAAGAAGAAAGGAGCACACAGCTTTGGACTCCTTTGTCAAAGGGGGGTTTTACGAGTTTCCAATTGGTACGAGACTCCTGAGCTTTATGTAACTGCTCTCTATGCAGGCTTTGTATATAAATATTTTGGGATTTATTTCACTGGAATTTTAAATTGTATTCAAGAATACTTCGCTGAAGATTTATTGTGTTTATTGCTGTTTAATGCTATACTCAGGAATTCTTTCCAAAATTCTTCTTATGATGGCAGTGAGTATTTATGGGAGGAGGTAACCACAATGTCTGGGGTAAAACCACAGACTTTTAGCTAGTACTTTCATATTACTTTCAGACTTGAATGCCATTTTGATGAAAGACAAGATAGTGATCTTCTTTTTTGTAAAACTGCGCAAATAAAAACACAAGCATTGTTGATAGCAGTGATTTCACTGACAAGTCTTCTGAAATGTTGGCATTTTTATATGAGTAAATAGAGGATGGTGCTGGTTTATGAGTCACTATGCAAGATTTATTTCCCTTTGTAGGGAGCCTCAGAACTTGGTTTAGCTGTCAGTGTGTTATTGCTAAAAGTGTTAAAACCCATCTGTTATATGTAATATTGGTCATGACAGATAATTTCGTACTTGTCAGGGGAAGTATGCCATCGTGGCGGTCCCTCCTGCAGTTATGAACAAGATCCGGTTCCGACCGGATCTGCCCAGTTTGAGGAACAAATTGTTACAGAGGGTTCCAATGGGTTCCATCATCAAGACGGTCATGTTCTATGAGACAGCTTTCTGGAGAGATTTAGGTACATTAGTTATTAAAAGAAAAAACTAGATATATTAGTGCATGAAAAATTTTTTTTAGATGTTTTTTATTTAAGAGCCATTTGGCAAGTAAATGTAAAACATCACTTGCCAATTGGGCGAGTAGATAGATTGTCTACTCGCCAAATGTGTGAACTTTGGTTTTGCAGTTAGCCTGGTATTACTTGTAGGCCTACCAGGCTCTCATTAAGTGTATGAGGCCTAGCTGGGCTGTAATAAGCCTTGAAAACATTGGATATTTCCTTCAATATTAAAATGCACATGTAATTGTGAATGTCAGGAATGAATACAAAAGTTGAAAATGATGGGATAGTCAGGCATTCGCCATGTTCAAATAGCTCATGTCCACGAGCTTTTACTGGTGAAGAATATTGTCCTAGATCAAAACTTTTAACTACACAAAACCATCACGTGGTCAGAGACATAACCCAAGAGTAAGTTTGACCTGTTTCATTGTTTCGTGGGACAATATTTGCTTGAAGCATCAGCATAAGCTACAGTCAGTGATAGGTCCAGGCAAAGAATTCTTCATGAATCATTGAGTTGATCAACAAAAATTTCATGTCACCAAAATATTTCTCCTTGCCTAGGCGATAATACCAGAGGATTTACCCTTTTTTCATCACCTATGTGGCGATGAAGTCAAATAAAAATTTGCCAAGTTAGTGAGCAGATTACTATATTATTTATTTGGCATTACATTTGAATTTGTGATGGCCAACTGATGGCTGTCGATTTTCTTGATGTGGTGAAATTTTGCTTGAACTGCAGCTCATGAGTCATTCAAAATCATAAAAATAAGAAGGTATGCTTTTTCATGTGAGTTTCTCTACCGATGCATGGATATATTTAGTGTAATGTTGTGTTTTCTTAAATAAATTAGCAAATAATGTACTGAGATGAGCATGCAGAGACTTTGTACCTGTCTTTCTGTCAGTGTTCAGCTTTGTGGAAAAAGTTATGCTCTCATTTGATTGAAATTATGTGCACAAAAGAATCAAACTGTTACATGTTGGTGTTGATTCAGTTCAGGAATTTTTGAAGCTGTGATCTCAAAAGTATTCTCCTTTTGTTTTAGCCCAGTGTCTGCCAACTGTCGCTTGTGTAATGTCTCGTTCCTTGAAAAGGCTAACAACCATGTGTTCTTTCTCCTAAGCCTTGTTTATTTACTTATTTATTTGATTGGTGTTTTATGCTGTTCTCAAGAATATTTCACTTATACAGCGACCATCAGAATTATGGTGGAAGGAAACCGAGCAGTGCGGAGGGTACACCCACGACCATTGTTGGCTGCTGGTTGGCTTTCCCACATGTGACCAGAGAGGAAGCCAGCATGAGCTGGGCTTGAAATGACAAGGACACTGGTGAGTGGCACCTGGCCTAAGCCTTGTTTAATGTTCTTGCCCACCGACTTGAATGGCTCCTGTATGAGTGAAGATGGTCCAGTAGGCTACTGCATGGATGACACCAAACCAGACGGATCCTCCCCAGCCATCATGGGCTTCATCCTGGCTGACAAGAGCAGACAACTCTGTCAACTTGAGAAGAAAGAAAGGTAATGGTGTATTGGATGTAATGTATATTTATTTATTTATTTACTTGATTAGTGTTTTACGCCGTACTCAAGAATATTTCACCTATACGATGGCGGCCAGCATTATGGTGGGAGGAAAATGGGCACAGCCCCAGGGAAACCCACGTCCATCCGCAATTTGCTGGCAGACCTTCTCATATATGGCCGGAGAGGAAGCGGGCATGAGCAGAAATTGAACTCACAGTGACCGCATTTGTGGGAGGCTTCAGGTCATTAAACAATGTATATGAGACCTACTCAATTTTGTGGGATTATCATATGAGCTTCTCATGGCAGATACAATTTTGTGTGGTTTTTAGTCTTCGTAATTGTTTACAGCCTATCCCATAAGTTTGATACCTTTGTTTACCCTGGACATTCCAGTGTCCTCCACCCAAAAAACTGACCCTAATGTATAGGTTCCTCTCGGCAATGCAATCGCTGTGAGTTCAAGCTCAACTGATGCTGGCTTCACCTCAGGTCGTACTTGAGAAGGTCTGCCAGCAACCTGTGGACAGCCTTGATTTTCCCCTGGCCTCTGCCCAGTTTCCTCCTGCAATAATGCTGACTGCAGTCGTGTAAGTGAAATACTCTTGAGTACAGTCTAAAACACCAATCAAATAAATAAATGAATATTATATTTATTTATTTATTTAATAGGTAGTTTATGCCATACTCATGAAAATTTCACTTGCATAGCAGAGGGAAACTTACGTTCCCATGAGAAGAATCCAGCCTTTGCTAGACTTTAACTCTGAAAGATCCTGAGTCATTTTGCTGAACTAGGATGTAACCACACAGCCAAGGAACTGCCTCAGTGGCCTAGTGGTTCAAGCATTTGTCGTGGCGACGAGAGATCCAGGATCAACCATGGGTCAGGTTATACTAAAGACTTAAAAGTGGTACCTGTTGCTGCCTCTCTTGGTGCTCATCACTGAGAGTTTGGAGCAAGGAAACAGAACTGGTTGGCCCGGTGTCAGTATAATGTTATTGGGTGGGTTGTTCTGTCTGGTGTCTTCGGCATGGTGTACCTGAGTGAGGGCAGCACTTTGACGGCATGGATTCACCCTGCCAGAGGGAAAACAGAGTATATTTTCATACTAAGGACTTCTTCTTGTCATATGACTGAATATTGTTAAGTGGAAAGTAAAGTCTGTCTGGTTCCTGGGGAGCTGAATTTTGAAGGGTTTGAAAGTTGAAAAAGCCCAACTTTAATAGCATTCAGTCATTTGAAAACATTTATTTTGATATAAATAAAATTCTCATAAAAAAATAATGGAATTTTATTCGGGTATACAATGATGATTACTGTGGAAAGCTTGCTTGATGATAACATTGCCTATAATTAATTCCACACATGAAAAACATTATAAGCATATCTAATTTTTCCAGGCAACAGGTGCTCTGCAAACATTATGCCAGGGTTTTCAAGTGTGATATGTTTCTAAAGGTAAACCAATTAATTCCTGTATTTATTCCAGTTGTCAGTGATGAATATGAACATGTCCTGATTTAAGCCATTTTTCAACCAGCTATATGGGGTTTTGGCATCCCTAGTTTTGGAGCCCAAACAAGAACATATGATGAAAAATCACAAAAATCAATGTAAAATCCAAAACATATGATTTATTATTGCAAGGAACTGTTCTTGAAGTAGTTGGAGGGGTTATTTCAGTAAAAAAACATTGCCTCATGTACTGAAGCCTGTTAAGCAGACATGAACAATTCAAAGCGTATCAAATGTACACTTTTCTGTGTTGTATGGGGGACCAAACTCCTAAATCCGGCACTGATGAATGTATTTTACCTGATACTCTAGCTTAAACTGCTGACCTTCATTGATCCTCAACCTTCTTGCATAAAGAAGTGGAACTTCAGTGCAATTTAAGCTCATGCCTCAGAATGTACTTGCATATACAGTTCCCTAAAATATGTGAAAATGTTCTGGTACGGCTGTATTTCACCAGCTAATATTTAACAAGCTCGTGAAGTTTTTCTGATAAGTTAATCATAATAACTTCCTTCTTTAAGTTGCCCTATAACGCCCTCCTTAAAAATATAGTGGTTGGGCATACATGTTACCGGACCAACCGTTTAGAAGAAAGTTTTTATTGTTATTCTGATAAATTGATATTTTTAGGGTCTTTTATCTGTTTGTTAATTTCTTTACATACCTTTTTCAAGGGCCAGAATAAAAGAAATGAATTTCCTACAGACTGACCTTATATTTTATCAAGGGGTTGCTCGGATACACCTAACAAACAGTTTTTAAAGGATTGGCTTAACTGAATAAATCAGTCAGAATTACCTGGCTGAATGTGTTACTTGAAAAAGCTACATGTATTTAAACCTCTAGGTGAAATACAGTAAATATAAATATGTACTCGTGTCTATTTGTAGCCCGTGGGGTACCTGGAGAAGGATTGGATGGCTGAGGAATTTTCTGGAGGATGTTACGTCAGCTCTTTACCACCAGGTGTACTGACCAACTATGGCAGGTCTGTGCTCAAATATGTTGTCATGGAAACCAGATTATTTACTCGTCCTGTGAAGGCTTTACATTACCTGGTTTACCACACATAAACTCATCAGACTGAAATAAGGTACATGTATATATACTGTCAACAGGATCAAAAGAATGTAGCAGGTAACAAAATTAAAACGCTGTTCAAATGAGATGTTGTTAAGTCTTTAAACTGTTAGAGAGTATTACCTGGGATACCTTTTCAATGATTATACTACATGTGCTATCAGCAGTATACGTGTAGTAGCAGGAATTTCCCTGTAGCTCTGTAGAGCACTGCACTTTGGCTGTCACGAGATTCGAGTTCAAATCCAGTATAGCAAATTCCCCATCCATTTCAAGAGAAGTGTATTGTAGCAATACAGTCTTGGAAGATCTCGAGCTTGCATGTTGCTGCCTCGGTGGATTTTTGAGACTTGTGTAAACCCCAGTACCAACTCTGGCCACTGTACACCCCTGTGGGGACAGTGTGTGGGAGTGGCTGGATGTTCACTAAGGCCATAAATTTTGCGCTGGTGGACACTCCTTGCTCCCACCCCACCCAGAGAGAGGGGGGATGAGATTTATTGCCCTACCCGTCCGGCTTCCTGAGGGCTTAGAGACCTGAGAGGGCATCTGAAGAGTTAAGAAGTGCACTTCCACAGCAGCCTTTATTCCAACCACTATCCTCTGCATTTAGGTAAGAACTAGCCCTGGAGGCCTCAGAATGTTAGTATGACTGGAAGATAGAGTTTATGTTATTTGTTGAAAAGCTTGAGCCATGTGGGATCACTATATGTGTATTTTGAGTATTTGTGTGCAACAAGTGGGTACATATATAAATATATCTCCCCTTTGCTCCAAATCTCTTGTGTAAATGAATGCCCTAGCAGTTCTTTAGTTTTTCAGTATTTGTGTGCAGCAAGTGGGTACATATATATATATCTCCCCTTTGCTCCAAATCTTTTGTGTAAATGAATGCCCTAGCAGTTATTTATACTGTTCAAGTGATGCTCACTTAACCGACTCAGTTTAGGATTCTTTGCACTTGGACATTAGTTAGAAAAACAGAGAGTATTACTCTGTTACTCCATAGCTGGTCTCCTGGTATTATTTGTGGAAGGTTACATGTACTGCAGTTGTAAAGCAATCTGTAGCCCTTAGTGTGCTTTCAGAAATTAGTTGCAAAACCATGAGGTCTTCGTGTGCAGCTACATGTGGTCATATAGGCCTATAATCTAACCTTTAGTTCAGGCATGGGTCAAAGGGTAATTTTCCGTCCCACATTCAGAGCCTCTCTCTGAGCTGTTTGGGTCACATGACAAAATGGCTGCCCCCATTGAGTTTAAACAAACAGCTATCAAATGTCTACATTATCACATTGGAAGTTTATTATTTTGCCTTTACATATTAATACCCTGATTTATCATTGACAGTAATGCGGATAAATTCTTGATAACTTTGTAATGATTCTTAGCCTTGATTTGATGAAATTGGTCTCGTCCAATTTCTCTAAGTTGTTAGCATGTTGATTCCATGTGGCCAAGCTGCCTTAGATGATATATATGATGGCTCTAGTCATGCACACTGTTCGATATATCTTGAGATTATTTCATATTCACAACATTTATTTGTCCACGCTAGTGTTGTATGTAGTAGACATGTTCCACATGTGCTCAGTTGTTCATACATACTCACACACTTAAGACGAGACATAAATTCATAGCATTTTCCTTCACTGATCACATACTGTTAGGGATTTGTTTGTCATTCACATGTAGGACATGACTGTTATAGATATTCTCGTCGTGTAAATGCATGTTGTTTCTTTGAGGGTTTAAGTTCCACATTAATATACAACAGCAGATCCCTGGTATACATGTTTGTTATGTTGTGTGTAGTGACTATCCTCAGTTGTATATATTCTATAAGTATATGTATGTACTTACTATGTGCATGATTGGACGAGGCGCTGTTGACATATGCTACCTAAATTGTCTATGCAGGGACAAATAGTACTGTGCAACCATCTCTTGGTTGTAATCTTGGTATAATAGCATATATGTTCTGCAACACTGGCCAATGTTGTTGATGCTAATTGTTTATATCGCTTTTGTTCCGGGTGACGCGGGCCCGTTGTTTTGCGACGTTGCAGTTCAGCCATGTGTAATTCGGCTGTTCGCAATTCGGTGTTGTCGCAGTTGTTTACCAGTACAAAGCAAATGTCGGTCAGTTGTTAAGTCCAATCATTCTTTGCCTGGTTATACTTTATTTGTGAGTATAGGGATAACCATGTGCATTGCTCACTGTGTTATTTTCCACTTATGTTATTTGATTTTGTAAGTGATGCATCTCTTCTGAAGTTTGTTTTGTTGTAATATTTTTACACGCGTTTAAAACCACGCGCTCTTTCTCCCTGGGCATCCGAAGAGTTAAGAAGTGCACTTCCACAGCAGCCTTTATTCCAACCACTATCCTCTGCATTTAGGTTGACTCGGATGTCCACAGCACGCAAGACCCTTACCACAGTTTAGGTCACTCAAACTGGCGTGTGGAGATTGAGCATTCTTTCTTTCTGTCCCCCTTCTTTCCTTTCTATCAATAAACCTGTATTTAACTGCACGGTATTTTCAGTGAGTTGGTTTTGCTTCTTTCAAGCTGATTCTACAAAGGATTTGTTAGCGCACACACTTGCCCAGATTACCGTGAGACAGTCTGGTGGTAGTAATTCACCGCACACACAGGTCTTACACTTGCATGGCTGAACTCTTAACAGATGATTTGAGCCCCCAAGTTACTGTATTTCAGCTAAAGTTTGGTTTGTAAAAATGCACTTTCAGAAGCACATAAAGGCCTTAAAGCTGTATATTTTTGTTGCCAGTCCTTACATTTTTCTAATAAGAAATTAATCAAACTTCTAAAAAAAGTGGCCTTATAAGGTGGTTGAATCAATCATAACCAAACAAAATGTCTCACTTGAAAATTGCTAAACTTTAAATACAGTAATTGGACCTTAGATGTTTCATTTATAGCATAAGTGTATGTGGGAAGGTTTGCTAGCAACCTGTGGATGGTCATGGTTTCTGCCAGGCCCTGCCTGGTTTCCTCCCACCATAATGCTGGCTGCCATTGTATAATGAAATACTCTTGAGTATTAACACCAATCAAATAAATATATAAATTTATACTAAAAGTTGAATGTACTGTTTGTCAGCTGTGTTAAGATTCATTTTTATGTGTAGAAGATGAAAGAATTCAAATTTTGTTACAGATATAGATCTTATATAATGCCAGTGGATCTCTGGCTGAATGGCTAGCAAACAGTGACATGTCGTGCAACACAAGGACTCAGTTGATTTATTTATTTATTCTTCTTTATTTATGGCTTCCTTTCAAGCCATATTTGGGAAGGCCTGCCAGCTACTGGCGGATGGTGGTGGGTTCGCCCCGGACTCTGCCCAGTGTCCTCCCACCGTAACGCTGGCCATCATCATATAAGTGTTCAAAATATTCTTGAATATGGTGTAAAACTCAAATATATAAAGGTCAAATATATAAAGAAATATTATAATGCTTGGTTGATGTGAGTACATGTGTACGTATACTGTAGCTCATTGTTTGAGATGGTGAATGAATCCCTGTGTCCTCTGTTTGCTAGAGTTTTACGGGAACCATTAGGCTGTGTGTATTTTGCCAGCACAGAGACTGCTACATATTATGCTGGTTATATGGAGGGGTCAATACAAGCTGGAGAGAGAGCGGCAAGGGAGGTAAGATATACATGTAAGGCCGTCCTTAAAAATATTTTCGTCGGGCGTAATCCGACCTGCTTTCCCTAAAACGGCCCTACTCAGTACCAAGAGCCAGCATGAAAGAAAAGAATTTGCTAGCAGCTGAACCTGTTATTTCTCATAGAATCGTGTCACGCACAACAAACAGGTTTTAAGGATGGCCTAATTCTGTTGTTTTGTTTATATGTACTGGTATACTGCTGGCCGATCGGGTATGCGCCAGCATGGAGTAATGACCCAGGTGCCTGTCACCAATGCAGTCCCTGTGTGTTCATCATGCTGACTTCCTCTCTGGGTTTAGGTGGGAGAGTTTGCCAGCAACCTGCAGCTGGTAATAGGTTTCCCCCAGGTCTCTGCCTGGTTTCCTCCCACTACAGTGCTGGTCATCGTTGTATATAAGTGAAGTATTTTTGAGAACAGCATGAAACAGCAATCCATTAAATACTGTAAATTCCTGTGGTACTAACATTCGCAGATTTCGCGACAAACACATTTCGCAAAAATAAGTGCCATCAAATATAAAACTCATGGGTTTCATATATACTTGTATTCTGCAGTACAGTATGTGTACTTGTTGAACAAAAGGACAACGTATGTATTTTAGTTCAATACTAGTAAGCAGTTTATTGATGTAGCATGCATTACAGTTATAAATAAGCACTACAGTTCTAATACTTTTGCAAACACGTTAATTAGAAATACCTAATTAGAATGTCTTCCGGCTTTCACAGATCCAGCTTGGATCAAATCCCATCTCTTGCTGATCATATTGTGACACTGTTAACTGTGCCCCCAAATTGTGGGAGTATGGTTTTGTCCTGCTTTAGAATATTGCCTTCTTCTGCTGCCATTACAGTTCTCCAGTTGATCACTCCACCACTCAAACAGCCTTTTTTACCCAGTCCCTCATCATGTCATCAAGTTTCTTGCCGATTAGTAAGGAATGACCAGTTGTAAACCTGGGAAGGGATCGAATAATGCTGCTGGGGGTTTCCTTCATCATTTTTAAGTAAGCAGACTACTTTGGACCATACTTTTGTTAATTGAGTGACCTACCTGAGAGGAAAATTTTCGGGCAGCACATGCTATGCCAATTTCCATGGCAGTTCAGGCGATCTTAGCTCTCGTCTTGTCATCATAGCTGTTTTAGTCACCACGGTTTCGTTTTCTGGGGTTCTCTGCCATTTCAACATCTACAGCGTTGTTGGCAGCCTGAATGGTCTTGGCCTCTTCTGAAAGCTGACTGGTCTGTGGATTCGGTAGACCGGGAGTTTTGGCAGGGTTTGTTAGGGTTTCCATTTCCACAAAGACATTTTGTTGCGGTACTGATTGACTGTTCTATATGGTGAAAGTTGAAATCTACAGTGCCTTATATTTCTGAGAAATTTACTGAAATCTGTCACAGTTCACTCAACGTTTCACTCACACTGCTGATGCATGAGAATCAAACAGTGGGATTTATTTATATCACATTTAATCCTTTGTCATCTCCTGGAGTGAGTGACACGAATATTTGCTCACACAGCAGATAAGGGCTTCGTCTCATAAAGATTAACAGTCTTCAAAAGATTAAAAGCTATGGAGGATTAACTTCCTTTGTCTGATCAAGTTACTGTATTGTATAGAATTTTTGCCACACCTTACAAGTACAAACAAGTTTAAATAATAATTTTGTTACTTGAATGCTTGAGTTGTTTTATTACTTCTGTATTGAAGTTTGATTTTCATTTATCAGTTGTCAAAAAATTCTGTTAAGAACTGCGAAAGTTGATTCCTGCGAATGTGTCTTATTACCAAATCCACGAAAGTATATGCTCGCAAATAAAAAGGCATGTACAGTAAATAAACAGAATAAATGTATACTGTTTAGAAGTTGAGATCTGGTGTGCCCTGCAGTACTCCACAGAATTCTTCATAAAGTTATATGTACCAGTTAACATGAAAAAATGCGTTTATGATTGTCAGTCTTTAGCATAACCATCAGTCAGTTGTAATTAATATGCAAGCCAGTGTCTCGCCTGATGATGTAAGTAACACGTGATGAAGTGTCCACGTTACTCCATTAATTTACCTGACTAAGTGGTTTGTTAAGCAGTCTTGTCTGTGACTGAGTCTAAAACAGGTGAAAGTTGAATTGAACTAAAAACAGATTCTTCGGTTTAAAGCTCATTCATGCATATCAAATTATTCTGTAGGTGTTGTTTTCAATGGGTCATATTGGACAAGATGAGATCGGGCAAGAAGAGCCTCAGTCACTGGATCACCCTGCAGCTGACCTTGAACTGACCTTCATGGAGAAAGTGCTGCCCTCTGTGGGCAGTGCACTCATCTTCCTTGCATCAGTAACCAGTGTTGCTCTGGCGTATGTCACTCAAAGGTATTTTTGGGAGATTTAGCCAACATACATTCATATGCGACAGGAATACAGTTTCTTATTTCTCCCATGGTTAGTCCTTGTGATGAAAACATTTTCTTATCTTTACGTTTCTAAAAAAAGCCGGGAGAGAGATATAATGTTTTGCTTATGGGAGTGCTAATATTTGTTCTTAATTCATGGTGGATACAGCATTGGCCTTGTGTTGTACCTCGCATTTATGGGGTCACATTGCCAATTTCCTTATGTCATATATATAAATAGGTATGACTACATTTCTAGGCTACAGTGCCCAATTATTTTGCTCAAGTACTAGGTTTATTTTTTTGCAGGATGCATAAACAGATTTGTCAATACAAATGGTACATTGTGGCAGCTGCCTTGGTAACTAGATTTTCTACTGAAAACAGCCTGGAATATTATATACAATCATGTATTTATTGAGGCTTGTTAAAGTTACCGACAGCTCATTGTTTATTAAAAAGATTACAAAATTCTCTTTTGAATGCAAAAACCTGCTTAAATTTCTTTGCATCCTTTTCTGGATTATCTTTCATTTGATGTGCGAAGTGCAAAGTATTTAGATGCCAAGTGAGGCCTGGAGGCTAGGAAATATCAGCTGTTCATTAGCTGTGACTTAAATCTTCAGAGTTGTTATAACACGTACATGTGTGAACAACACTGTAAAGTATTTCCACACCATTGTGTTGTGGCAGGAATAAATTTCCTGATCATTTCATTTTATAAATTTATATATATATACTTTAGTTTCAACCATGCTTACTACAGTCTCAGGTGACAAGTTTGTTCTGCCCTTGGAAGAATTACGGTCCACTAAGGGCTGTGTTTCATGCTAGCTTGCGGAGCACGGTCAAATGTCAAGTTCCACTTGCATAATATTGTCTAAACTTTTTGACAAAGTTAACTTTGAACATGCTCTGTCATTAACTTTAAGGGTTTAAGATTGGTAGAAATGAACTGCAGTGCCCAGAGAAAATTGACACATCTGCCATAAGTCATATCTTCTTTTATTTACTCAGAGAACACATAGTTTTGCCTGGATGGACTTTGTCAGTCACTCTATAATGCGGGAAAATCAGTTAATCAAGCAAGCAAGCAGGTTTATCTCATAAATGGTAGATCTGGGGTTCAATCCTAAATCAAGGTGTGTCTAAGACTTAAACAAAGGTAATCCTGGCACTACCTGCCGTGGTGCAAAGCATGAGAGAAATAGGCCAGATACTGGTCAGCCCTGTGTTAGTCTAATGTGACTGGATGGAGTGTCATAGCTGGTGATTTCACTACGCTTTCTTTATTGAGGCTGCAGTATGTCTTCATTCAATTCATCCCTGAGCTGCCAGGAGACACCATTGTGATACAACCAAATAATGGTGAAAGTGACATTAACCTCCAATGAAACAAACAAGTAGGTCATTCAAGAAGAGGTTTGCTGTTACTTTCTTGTGTAACTTAATTACCATGGCTTAACAGTATTGCACACAAACGTTCTGCACTGGCTTGGTACAGTGTAGTTCTGTGTTTGTAATGCAAAGATCAGCTTTTATGAACTGGAGACCAAGATGGTAGTCATGGTAGTGTTTCATCTTGCTGGTTGAACATCCAGTCAGCACTCAGATACATCAGCCTGAAAACACAGGTGTTTTTAATCAGACAACCAGCCAAAATAATTCAACCAATAACAAGCAGGGGTAGTGTAATGTCGCTGTTCATCAGGCTGTTCTATATGGTTCATATAGTCCACCATACAAAACGCTTGACTTCATTTAATGTGTTTGGCCAAAAGCTGAAAAAATTAATGAAGGCATTTTCAGATACAGTTTTTTATGCTCATTTCACTCACCACAACTATATTTTTGAGCGGTCTTTCACTTCTAGGATTTGTCTGTGGGTAGATAGTGAATACAAGCTGAGTACTTTACAGTTTTACTCTCATAGGCGTCCCCGATTCCGCACATTGGTAATGCTAAATTCCCTACCTGTAGGACTACATGTATACAAGTAGCTGTTTTTGTTACAAGTGATTTGTTATTGTGTGAAGATCTCTGTAAGTCTACTAGTTGTGCTTATAATTATAAATGCTTGATGAACTTTTGACAATTCTTGGTTTAGTTTTGTTTTACATGTATCATGTTTTGTTGTTGTAAGATTATTCTGTCTCCTTGTAACGTGTGTATAATAAATGTACTTATTAAATACAAAAATTAATTAAAACATGAATAGTGTGTGTTGTGCCATTTTCTATTGTTGTAATGTGATTTTTTGTTTCTGCTGCCCCGTTCTGTTGTTTGTTCGGTTTGCCTATTACTTTAGTTTACCTAACATTTAATTGGCCCATGAAAGCAAATTTTTCAAAGTGCGTAAAGGCCTTAAAATAATACTGCTAGTTGCCATCTCTGTGGTGGCCTGAGAACGTGGGTGAATCAGTGTGAATCAAGCAAAATGTGTGGCTTGAAAAAGCAAATTCCAGTGGATTTGTCTCTGCCAGAGAAGTAAATTTTATATGAATTCACAATCAGGAGTTCTTCAAGTCTTGCCCCATATACCATATAATCCATCAGCCTTTTGGAGACTTGGCATCAACATGGGCATACTTTGACAGCTGATTGCAATAAATGAACATGGTTTAAATATGGAACATTTTGGCTCATCGTGAAAGTGCATATAATTGTTCATATAAACATGACTTGTTCTCTGTCATAAAGTGTTTAAAGACCTCTCTGTATAACAGTTTTTAATAATCATGTATTGTTGGTATGCAAAGTAGAAAGTTCATATCATCATAATTACTGAGAAAATGGTATAATACAAAAATACAACTCCTGAGGACACAGTTTTTTTTATCTTTTAAAACACTGCTTTATTTCATTTCCCATAGTTAAAAACTCTTAGCACCATTTTTTCTTGCACAGATTTGAAGTCAAAAAGCAGCATTTATAACTTTTGTGCTGAAACATACATTCCTTCTGCATGATGCTCAAAACATTGTTCCACGATCGTCTATGAAGTTGTTGTGCACTTATTTTATCATTCTGAGTTACTTAGTTATACAGGTTTGATTCAGGCTTTTCAAAAAGTGTCAAATAAGTGCAGACTTCAAACTCTTGCTATCTTCAGTTGACATCTTGGTACCAACCTACTAGTACTTTCAATCATAGGAGACTAAGAACATGAGATTCATATGCTAAGTTTTTTCTTTCTTCTCCGCCTACTTTTTGAAAAGCCTGAACCAAAAAAAACAATTGGTACATTTCAATATCTATATAAATAACCAAGCAGTTGCATATGTGTTTAGTAATGTTGTTCAGGCATACGTGCATACTTTATTTGAGCAGCATATATATCAATATGTTATTATATCAGCTTAAAGCCTGAAATAAAATCGTCCAATACTGTGGTTAAGATTTTATTTACATATTTAATAGGTAAAAGTGTAAAGGAAGAGAATTACTCTTCATCACGGAAGACAGTATCTTCTTGTTGCAGCATTGGATCACAAAAGACTGTTAAGAAGAGAAACATCAGCTCCAAATATATACTTGGAGTGCTTCCAATTTGTCCGTATTATGAAAGAGAAACCAAAATTGACTGCTTTTCCAACTTCTGCAGTAGTCTCAGGATTTTATGCCTCTTCAGTCTGAGAGTTAGGGCAGTCAAAGTAAGTAGATGCATTTAACTGAGTAGTTCTTACTAATACAGGTATAAATTAGCTTGACCGTGTTTGATGTTATTAAGAACTAAAACCAAACAGGCTTGTGAAACAGTAGAGTTAAAAATTGAGATAACATTAAGAGTAACATAATCACAAACGAGTTCACACATCTGGGAAATGCAAGCAAAAAAAACATGAACGATCATAAACTTTTAAGCTTCAGATACTCAGGTGAGTGCAAACATAAATTCGGGCAAGTACCTGCGTCATTAATTAATTTATAATTAAGATGAATAATCTGAATAATCAACACTCCTTTAACAATATTTGCAGCTTGTATTTTCATATGAAGGTTATGAATATAACATTGTGTTGCATGTGAACATCAACATTACAAAGTCACAAGGTTTTAATATCAGAGCATAAACAATATGTTAGAAAGACCCCCTCATATGTGTTTATAAGCCATTACATGTACACATTAGCTATAATAACATAAAAAACAAGAGACACAAATGTAGCTGTGTGAAGGAAATATTGCAATAAACAAAAAGGTGAAATCAAAAACTGTAATTGAAATGTATATAGCTCCAAACATAAATAGTTATACACAGCAACATGAAAATATACATTTTTACACATTGTTACACATTCAGACAAAGTTACAAATTGCTTAATGTGTGTTACAAAACAAAAAGCTTGGCCTGCCTAGTCCGATGTAGGTAAAAAGTGGTCTACATAAAGCCAGAATAAAACAAGCCCTTAGAAAAGATATTCACACATTTTCATATAAATTTGAAAATACATATCTTTTCAAATTTGAAAATATATGTGGTGCAGATATTCATGTTTGTATATTAACGTACAGGATTTAACATGGTAAAGCTCAATCAAAGAAAATCCAGTTGTTGACTTGAAATTTATTTTTTATACAATACATGAACCAGATAACTTTAAACAGATGTCTTAAAAGCCATGTTTGTAGAAAGGATTTATGAAATTTCTAAATTCATTCCACTGGTATAAAGTTTTCAGAGATGTGGTGCAAGGTCTTCACTAAAACACTCATAATACGCTAACTGCAAGCATTGAATTACCATTCTCAATGTCTTAATTGTCAGTTGAAGGTGATAGAGTTGTAGCTATTTTAGCTGACGAATCAGTGTCTGTGTTCAGAGCTTTAAAACACTGACCCTGTGCCAAGCTTGATATAATTTCTAGACACATGAATCAAAATTTTACAAAAGTGGCTGGACATTGTAGATAGCAATAAGAATCAATATTGTACATGTGAACTACAAATACTGGTATACTTGTACAAAATTTAGATTTTTGATGTCATCTTTTTTTAGGAGAAACTTTTAACAAGAAATTCCTGATTTTACTTATTTGGGAAGTATAATCAATATCATGGACCACTTATAAGACAGGTGCTAGGTCTTGCATATACCAACTGCTGTAGAACAGCTGAGTTCACTCAGATTGAGCCTTAACATGTAAGATATACACAGTCTTTGTATAGGAGTCTCTAACCTAAGGGTTGGATGTTATGCTTTGCTACGCTTTAGGACTTTGATACTCCTTTTGATGGGCATATCGGGTGCTTCCGCTCCAGCGGGGTTCTGTTTAAATGTGATGCTAGCTCTGGAGACTTTTAGTGGAATATCAGCAGGTGTCTGAACAGGTTTCTCAGGGGGCAGGGGCTGTGCTTTTTTCACATCCAACTTTTTCTGCACAGTTTGGGAGGGTGGAGCTTGTGGCTGAGGAGGTGGGGCTTGCTTTTGCTTGGGGGCAGTAGTGGGTGGAGCTTGTTTCTGGGCAGGGGATGGCTTCTGCTCTGCTGCAGGGGCTTGTTTCTGTTGAGGGGCAGGCTGTTTACCTGCTGCAGCGCCACCTGGTGGCTGAAAATAAAAACACCATCTCACATGTAGCATTCAGTAAATAAATGAGATCAATTTTCCCAGGAACACTGTCATTTTTGTTTACCCAAACAATTTTAAATGAAAAATAAAAAAGTATCATGAACTTTATGGAAATTTTTGGTTTGCACTACTAATGACTATGTTAATAATATGCAATATACAGACAGAAGATAATCAATGTAAATTAGGTGCCAGTATTATCGTGATTTTGTTTTTCATATGGCTGTAGGGAATATTGCCACTTTGCTTGCCTTTGGGTATGTGGCCACTTTTGCTTGGCTATGCGTCTGTAGCATATTGTCACTTGCTTTCCTTCAGGCATGTGGCATGTTGCAAATCTTGCTTTGATAGTGGACATATGGAAAGGTGCCACTTTTGCTTTGCCTTTGAGCAATTGTGGCATGTTACCACTTTTTCTTTGCCTTTGAGCAATTGTGGCATATTACCACTTTTTGCCACGTTGCTGCTTTTGCCATGGAAAGGAAATTCAGAAATATTAAACTATGTGTGAGTCAACAGTGATAAAGTTAGCTGAAGTTGGGTTAATGGTTAACATATCTCTTTCACATCTGTTTTTTGTCAATTTTGTAATTTTGTAATTTTGTAATTTTGTAACAGCCTATTTCCATGCCTGCTGAATGTACATGAAAAAGAAATCCCTGAACCACACTGTTGTGTCAAATACATCAGGCCATCCTTAAAAGTATGTTTGTAGTGTGTAACTCGACTGATCCTTCCAAAAATGGCCATCCTTCTCAAAAATTTTTATTGGTATTATAATGATTATAATTTTTTTTCTCTCCATGTTGATTTATTTAAAATCCTTATCTTTTTCAAGAGCCAGAGTGAAAGAGAAAGAATTCTCTACTGACCTACTGTATTTTTTCACATTGGATTGGGTTATGCCCAACAAACAGTTGTTTAAGTATGGCCTTATATACTGAAGTTTTTAGTATTCAAGTGTACAGGACATTCATTTGTCTTTCAAGCGATTAGATCCTGCTTTGTACTCCATTTATTTGCAAGAATGTCATTGTGCTATTATAATTTTAAAATAACACATATATACATGTACATTCAGGTAGGACAAGGTGTTATCATATATATACTGATAATGCACAAAAAGAAAGCTAGTAGAAAACTTTTTAACATGTTTGCAGACAGCAAATATCGCTTGGTCAGGAAGGGGATACTTAATTTATCTTCCTGGCAAGTTCATCTTTATCTCCTTCATTATTGTAAATGACCCAAAATTCTGCTCATGACAAAGTTGCACATTTTGCCTGATTCTAAGATATCTGTTTATCTTTGGAATGCATATTTTAGATTTCTTTGGAGGACAGAGCAATATCACACTGGAAAATATGTAAAATTCAGCACCAAATGTAACATCTTACAACATTCTTACAACATTTATTTGTTATATATATCAGACACAGCTTTGTTGTATGTGCAAGAAACATATACATGTTTATGACATTATAACATCAAAAAAGCTTGCTCAGATGGTAAAGCCCTGAGCTGATGAAGTGCAATATTCATGTACAGAAGTTCAGCAGAGGAGTAAGATCTGGGCAGGGGATTTGCATGTTCAATTAAATACAATTATATAGTGGTAACTGAGACCAAATTCAGCATGCTTACAAGATCAAATTAAATGGGAGCAGCTCAACACCACATCCAAAGAGAGGAAACAAACAGTGGATTGTAACAGAGTATACTGAAGCTGCAAGTGATTGATTTAAATAGTGCGAGAATATAGATTCGTGAGTGCAACGAGTTTCCAACACACATGATGTATAGAAGCAGTGAGCAAGGGTAGGCAATCAAGGCAATGTGATGTAGGCGAGAGATGAGACAGCTAACATGCCATAAATATACTAGGCAGACACAGTAGATTAACACGCAGGAAAGGCAGATTTTAAGCCAGTGACATGTCTTCAGACACAGGTGTAGGCAGAGTTTAAGCCACAGTGACATGGCTTCAGACACAGGTGTAGGGCAGAGTTTAAGCCACAGTGACATGGCTTTAGACACAAGTTAGGGCAGAGTTTAAGTCACAGTAAATTTATACACACAGCTATAGCAGAATTTAAGTCACAATTGACTGATACACAACAATGACAGAGTTTAAGTCACAGTTAAGAGTGATACACAGCAATGAGAGAGTTTAAGCCACAATGGCTTCAGACACAGTTATAGGGCAGAGTAAGCCAGAGTAGATTAATAGACATAGCTATCGTAGAATTTAAGCTGTAGAAGACTGACACACGGAAGAAAAGTGCTTGAGTCACAGCAAAGACAGTATTAAAGCCACAGTGGATGGAGGTATAGTTTGTAGGGCAGAAATATATATGGGTGTATGGCAGAGTGAAGTATAAATGTAGCTGTACCATAGCTAGTACTGTTAAACACTGCATGTGTTTTGTGATCTATGGTAGAGCATAGACATGGTATTTACTAAATATACAGATATATGTGAGGATGAGAGAACCAAAAAATACAGGCAAGGCATAAATAAAAATGAATGCAACTGCATGCAGATTAATTTACTAGAAAGTGACATAAAATATAGTCAACAGAGTAGGAATATAAAACAGCGTGAAAAAAATGTGGCAGAAATTGGAAAGCTGCACTAAAGAGAGACAGTAGTTGAGTGAGACAAAGATGTGTCACAGAGTTAATTAGGCTACAGATAAAGGGAGATATCCAACAGCAACATGCAAATACAAACATGACAAAAACTACTGTATCTGAGTTAAAGTTTAAAATTGCACTTTCAGAAGCACATAAAGTTCAGAGGCCAATTCCATACAACTACTTCCAGCTTGAGTCAAAACTGAAATATGACATCATGGATTATTTTTGTGCCACAGAAAATAAAATTTTGATTACCTCATCAATTTTATCTTGAGACAAAGGGGTAAGAAAATCAATTTCAAATACTTAAAACTTAAAGCACAGCGACCATGTTTTATTTTGACTTAGAAGTCAGAAGTCGCTTGATAGAATCAGTCTTTTCAGGTATTTGAACCATTGTGTTTAGGGAATGAAGTACTGCATGCAGTTAGCCTAATATGCACACCTAAGGAGACCAAGGAGCATGCTGATAACAGTACTTGTAGATAGCGGAGACAGTAGTGTACTTGTAGATAGAGGTAAGAAGACATAGGAGAGTGCTTGTAGATTGAAGTAAGAAAATGTAGGAGAGTACTTTAGACAGAGGTAAGAAGACATAGAGTGCTTGTAGACAGAGATAAGAAGACAAAGGAAGGTCTTTATACATAGAGATAAGAAGACAGGAGAGTACTTGTAGGTAGAGGTAAGAAGACATAGGAGAATACTTGTAGATAGAGATAAGAAGACAAAGAAAAATACTTGTAGATAGAGGTAAGAAGACATAGGTGAGTACATGTAGATAGGGGTAAGAAGAAATAGAGTACTTGTAGATAGAGGTAAGAAGACATAGGTGCACATGACATATACATGTACATACATGTAAAAACATATCCATACACATTATATAAATGAACATATACATATTTTTGGATTCATGTGAACAGGAGTCCAGAATTAAAGATTTCACAGTAAAATATTAATGTGGTATTCAGACAGAGCAATGAATATTGTATTGAATTTATGGAATAGGTGAAATTAGTAACATTAAGTGTGGTAGTTAGTAATTACTTGACAATGTGTATATATAATGAGGTTTGCAGATGGTTTGTTAGGACAAGGCAAGAACATTATGCGGCTTACTGTATATAAGCATGCAGGTACATATATCTTCACTGGGAACTACTTTTATGAACAAAGGCGATGTTGCCATGAGAATTACATGTATCACAGGTGTGCTGATGTAGAAGTGTACGTACAATAAAATTGGTAGATTTCTGAGATGAAATTTGCCACTTCAAAAGTAAATGAGATATTGACTTGGTGCATGTTGTAGGATGAGATATGAGAGTCATCAGATACATGTATGGACATGTGAGATAGGGATTTGGTTAAACAGGTTGAGATATGAGGTTAAGGTTGAAATATGAGACTCAGCAAATATAACTGAGATGAACTTGCTAGTAGCTGAAATGTGAGATTCAGCAGAATAAATTTTATAGTCAGATATAGACTTGGTGGAAAGCTGAGATATGAGATACAGCAAATATTGAGATATGGACTAGGTAGAAAAGGCTGAGATGAGATTCAGTGGATATAAGTGAGATATGGACTTGCTAGTTATTAACTAAGATATGAAATTCCCTAGATATAATTGAGACATGGGCTTGGTAGTAGGCTGAGGTATGAGATTCAGCAAATATAAATGAGATATGGCAGAAGTTCCAGTCCCTGTTTTAGAAGGACTTACCACTGCAGTTTCTGCTCCTTACCTAGTTTGAGGGGTTTTGCTGTTTCTGGAAATATTAAAGTTTGAATAGACATAAACAAGGGGAGTTAACTTTGTATTAACATTTTATCCCTCCCCCAGCAAAGACATTAACATAACAAAAAAAGTCAAAAGGTAAATAAAAATAATTAATATAAAAAAGTGTTCTAAAGCCAGCCATTGTGTGTAGTGTGTTAATTTTGTCTAGAAAATAACTGAAAACCAAACCACACTGTAGTAAAATACATGAAAAGAGAAGTGTTCTAGTTTAGATTTTTGGTTAGTCTATTCTTTTATAAAAATATATCTATATACTTTAACAGAGAATTAATCCTGTTGATAAGTTTGTTCTTGTTAAAGTATACCCAAGTAAATACACGTATAACATTGAATATCCTTGCCAAATTTTTTTCCCTAAATGAACTGAAAGATGGCCATTATGCATGGATCGCTGACAGTTTACTACTACTTTCCATACTTGTTCAGGGTGTCTCATTTGTAATGTTCATATATTATGCGCTTTGTAGTTCTAATGCTATCAGTGACTTTAAGGCCCTGTTTTAGTAAGTTGATTATTTCCACTTAGGTTATTACATGTACATGTATCTCCACTTGGTCAATTCATGTACCTCCACTTGCTTTTTACATATATGTCCGTTATCACATTATCACATGCGTGCATATCCACTTGGTTATTGCATTTATGCATACCCAGTTTGTTATTTACATGTACGTGTATTTCTATCTGCTTAGGAACCCATGTGTTTCTAAGTAATTTAGTGCAAACTAAAACTGCTTTCACACCCTTACCGAAAGGTTCAGATTAAAGCATGTGGATAATATATGTCTAGTTTGAGGAAAAAAACTGTAGCATCGGAAAGTAATCAGGTAATCAATGATTGATGTTAGTTTTATTTCCTGTAAAAATATTTCTATAATAACAGAGTTCTGAACAAATGTGTATAAAGTATATATTTAAGAGTATGTGCTTTGGAAAAAAATTGAATTAAATTGTAATTTCAAAATGTTTTCAGATGGTGTTTTATGCCTTTTGCATTTGAAGAAATATATGTAAATTATAAAAGCATGGTTTTTGTAGGTCTTTAAATCACTCTGATCTATGTTAGATATAGTTTTTAAGAAACATGTACCTGCCAATTGGAATTGGTCTCCTAATGACTTTGACAAATTTCCTCCAACTTCGAAATCCGCGATTAAAATCAGATATTTTTGAGTGTCTAATAAAATACCAATCCTGTATATCAGTTAAAATACCTTTTACTGGGAGTTATTATTAGCAGTGGATAGAGTTACATACAGTTTAATTCATTGTCTCTCAGTGATTTTTCAAATGGAAGGTACATCTTAGGGCGTATCGGGAAACTTTGCTATCTCTTTCAGTGTGTATTTCTTTATGGCATACTCTCTGAAAGGAACTTCAAATTGATGTCATGATATGATGTCTTTTGAGTTAATAACTGATTGATGATTGGACATGAGCCTGCATGCAGATGAAACCAACAATCAACTGAATGATTAAAACGGTGCATTTCACCTTCTGAATGAAGTTGCAAAAATAACAAAATTTGCCAAGTTAAAAAATGTAAATACTCAAGAAAAAAAAAAACAAGTGTAAAAATTTCTAGCATGCAACACTGAAGGAGATGAAGCATAAAATGAATGCAAACAAAAGAACAAAATAAAAAAGTGGCAAAATCTTGGAGGAGTGACACAGTAATTAATAATATATTATGTCAGTTAATCAAATAGGTCACATAACACCGAAGGTAAAATAAACCAAGTATGCAGAAATTATATACAGAACAGCATTTATCACACATATTCACCATTACCTACATCTCATCATTTCATATTTTAAAAAACAAATTGCAATTTTACAATTTTTTTCCTAAACTTGGTTCAAAATCAAACTTTTAAAAACTTTAATTTTGAGGAAAAAAGGCATTTTAAGAACTGGTACAATAGAAGAATTTGTTCTGTTTGAGATGGTGAGATATGTTTATCAAGGCATGGATCAACATGGGAAAAAGACAGCCATGCAACGGTATCAAAGATAGCTCAATTTATTACAGTGTCTAAGAAGGGTGGCAACATATTCATGATTTAAAATATGATATACACTATATGTAAAAGCTGGCGATGGGGTGGGTGGCTAGGGAGTGGCACGAGAATTAATTAGAGCTTATTTGAACAGATTAATGCAATCAAAACCTGAAATAAAGTATAAGTAAACTCAGCTATTTTTTATGCAGTCATTTCTTTGTAGGGATTTATGACTTAATCCCATGCTGCTGAGCACACTACAAAAGCAACCCTGTCTGTGGCAATTAACAGTTTTGCAGATAAGGGGGGATAATGCTTTAGCCACCTCCCTTGTACTACATCTTCATGTGGTCGGCTTCTTGAAACATACATAAGCTAAGTAACCCTTAACTACCATGGCAACGCATGTTATACAAATATGATGTACACTTAGCTAACTGTTACTTTAGCACTAAGTATGCTTCAAGAAACTGAATGCTGGTCTGGGACCAATTTCAAAACTTAGTCAGGGCAAATTCTGCCATAAATGAGGCAACTTTACTTAGTCAGTATATTTACCAAGAAAGACATCCTTATGAAGTTTTGTGAATGTGGCGCCAGATGGCTGTATAAGATCACCTTTCCTTTATGGTACCTTGGAGAGAGCTGCATTCTCTAACTCAAAACTTTGTTTGCTTTGATTATTTATATTTATTTATTTGACTGGTGTTTTACACCATACTTAAGAATATTTCACTTATACGGCAGCAGCCAGCATTATGGTGGGAGGAAACCGGGCAGAGCCTGGGGGAAACCCATGACTATCCACAAGTTGCTGGCAGACCTTCCCATGTACAACTGAAGAGAAAACCAGCATGAGCTGGACTTGAACTCACAGCAACCGCATTGGTTGGAGGCTTCTGGGTCAGTGCGTTGTGCTGGCCGACTGAGCCACAGAGGCCCGTTATATTTAAGATGCCTTTGAATGGGAATAAGTTGTTGCAGCAGTTTCTACATAGCACTGCAATCCAAGCACAAAGGGCCCACTGAAAAAGAGGCATTTCCACCCCTTCAATGACAACCATGATTTTTATCCAAATTCTTTTGGTTAAATGATGTGATTGTGGACATGATTTACATGTATTGACAGAGGGAAAGTGATGACATCACAAAACTTTGCGCTATTCCATGATCCTAGGCCTATTAGATGTGATCCAGAAAATGTGTGAATACTCATGCAGAATCATATTTGTTAACCTATAAATTCTGTCCACAAAAACCACTGAATGTGTCGCATTTTTTTCATTTTTCATTATTTTTAGAATGTGACAAAATGGAGTTATATTATTATCATTATTATTATATTATTATCACACTTCCACAGAAAGAAGATATATAGTGTCACTTACAGTTATGCATTTTAATGTGAAACAAAGTTATTACAATAAAATTTTTATAGGAATTCAAAGCAATTTAGGGGGACCTGGTAATTTAACTTGCTACTACAGTTTGTGCAGATAATTATAACAAGATAAGTTAGAGTTGCTTTGTACTGGAACAGATCTGACTGCTTCTTTCAAAGTCCTGTGCTCTACATGAAGGTTTAGCATTTATACAGACGAAAAGAAATAATGAGGAGGGGATTTTCTTAAGGTACAAGGAAATATTTTCAGGCTATATAGGCTTAATTATTTCTAGTTGAAACAAAAATAGAAAAGTGCAAAGTTTTGCAATCTGTTTTCAGCCGACAGCTAGATATAAATATGATAATCATCTTTAGCCATATCATTTAGGTTTTTTGTGTAGGATATACACATGTACACAAATGCCTATACATACAGAAGGTCATTAGATACCTGTTGTTTTTTGTCCCGCATGATCTTGCGTTTCCACTCGGGAATTCCCTTCCATTTCTCCTCCTCCAATTTGCGCTCTTCTTCCTCCCGGCGTTTGCGCTCTTCCTCTTCGCGCTGCTGTTGTATGATCTCTGCGTACTGGGCCTGACAGGAAACGAGGGGGGAACAAACATGGTGGTGATGTGTGGTTGGACTTAAAGCAGACAGGACGTGATGAGGTGTTACAACACAGGCACTGGTCGACAAAGCGGGTTTGTGCTGTGATTGTTCAGCATGAAATTGAGTTGTGAATTGTGAGGGCAAGGGGGAAAAAAACTAAGTTTTTGCCCAAGATATGCACAGTAGCTTCTAGATGTTTATGGGACTGTATAACTTAGTTTTCTCCCATTGAACATACACAGGCCATTCTATACCTTAATTCTTTTGGTTCTGAGGCCTTATAACTCAGGATTATTTTCTGTTTGTTAATCAAGCCTCAGAATTTGTGACAGATCAAACTCACCTGGTGTGCCTTGATGGGTACTTATTTGTTGTGCAGTAACTCGTGCAGTAAGGTGAGCTATAGTTGATCAGTAAAGTAAGCAGTGGATGCTGTGTTGATCAATCTGTTGTTAAGCTGCACTGTGCATTGTGAGACTGCAATTCAGTGATTTAATCAAATCCCAGAATTTGTGAAAGTGTGTTCTGTTTGATCAAACTGATTTGTGCTGTGGTTGATATGTCTACGGTGCAGTTGTGATCAACCATAAAGTTCCATGGCGAACAGACTGACATCTGAAGCTGGTAAGACGACAGTGTGCTGAGCTTTGGATGATCTTTAAACTTATGTGCTAAATGAATTTAATTTTGTTCTTCTAGGTATCACACACTGGTGAACAAACAATTTGCTGTGGTGATCAAAATTATCAAGCCATGGTTGCTTTGATTTCATTAGCTGTGCACTATCATCCTTTGTGCTGCTGGTGACCAGAGAAAAGGAGATCTGCTTGTTAGATTTTCACACAAATTTTCCAGTTGATCACATGTATTTGTGTATGGTGTGATTTGTTGTCCAGCACAAATTGTGTTTAGTAAGTTTGCATTGCAAGCTTTTGAAAGTGTTTATATTTCATAAAAATGTGTAGTTTGCATAAATCAAGCTAGCTGGCAGGGATTATCATGACTTCACTTTGATTCTTCAACATTTTCCTTTACACTGATATGGAGTAATGTTTGATTTTGATCGGTGATGCAAATAATCACAAACCCTGTTGATGTAACTGTTCTCAGAAGAGTAAAAGGTTATAATATATCCACTATTTATATTAAACATCAGACAAGTTAAAGAATCAACAGATTTTCTAGGTTATGTTGTGCTTTAAAGGCCATGATAATGATCCAAGGTCAAAGCAATGAATGTTTCATTTGATCAGACTTATTGATAGCTCTGCTAGATCATAGCTATAACAACTGAGCCAATCAAAAAGCAGAGCGAAGCCTCACAAACCAATGGGAAACCACAAGGCAAACATACAAATGTGGGTGCCACCATCAGCAATGCAAAACTTACTTGATACTTCTTCAGAATTTCAGCGTTTTTCTTTTCCATGACCTGCCGTTTCCATGCCGGAGTGTTGTCGGGGATTTTGATATACCCAGGTATTTTTGTGACATCTGTAACAGTTGACATTCTCACACCTCAGTGCCCACCCAAGCTTAATACCACTGCATGCATTGTCGGCGCAGAAATTTAAGAGATATAAATATTGCATTTAATAAGCAATGTGGAATTTTCATCTCACATGCCTTTGTTTTTCAGATGTAATGGTTGGATATTTTCTTGAGACGTTGATTTAGAATAAGAAAGTTTAATTCTTAACCCATTACCATGATCTTAAATACATGTATGAAATTTTATTAAACATCCTGTACAAGAAGTTAGAAATGGTAGTAACTGCGGCATTTTTTCACCCAGTCAATGTCTTCTTGCACCCAGGACACTTTTTAAGTGATTGATACATGTTCATAAGTAGGACGTACAAAAATTAAAAAAAAAACAACCGACAGACAAAAAGAACAACTTACAGAGCTGATTGTTACAACTACAAGTTTCATCCCACCCAATGAAAACTATATGCATTGAATGAAACGATGCCATATGGTTAGGGAAACAGTTACCCTTGGAGTCACTAGGGGGCCAATTTCACAAAACTTCAAGCGTGCATATTCTTGGCTCCCATGAATAATGCCACCTGATTTATCTACATGTAAGGCCCTGTAGGCATGCCGTTTACTGCATAACGGCTAGAACTTACCTATTCCTTCCATTTTTGTGTCTGTCTTATCTGTGGAGAAAAAAAATTGAATAGAAGGGATATCATTAATACAGCTGTCAGAATTGATTTTTAACCTGATATTGGTGCAGGTTTTTTGAAATTTTTCACTTAACAATATTATAACTTTACTTATGTAGCTGTAGTTAGCAGTTTATGGGTGAAGCCCACACTAAATCTAGCTATACACTGCTGCACTGGGATCCTCTTTTGCTAAAACTTTTTGTTGATGTTGTCTAGGTTATTATGTCATAAGATGACTTGATTTACAAGGAAATGTACGAAAAATTTATTATCATCTTGTATGCCACCTGGTCTGGATGCTCCACTTAATCACCAGCAAAAAACACTTCTATGACAAATAACCTCATACACTCTATGCCACATACCACTGCTCAGATCTCTGGAATGTTTGCTTATCTAGGTGAAAAGGCCGACCACTGCCTCATCAAAGGAGAAACTGTCCAGGGTTAGGTATGAGTTCATCTCCACCTCCCCCACCCTGACCTCACCCCACCTCCTCCTCTCTCCGCACCCCCTCCTCCCCGTCTTATAGGTAATACATATACTGTAGCTGGTAATGGACACATCATCCTGGATGATAACTATGATGGTGCTGAGGGTGTACTAAGCAGAGAAGCCCTGCATTCCTAGACTCTGAGTGGTTGTGTAATTGCTACAGTCAGTGTGAGTTCTGGTCTGTGTGTTCATTCATTTGTATTCATCTCGTATCGTTTGATAAAAGCAAGCTAGTACTTGTACTTCGGAATAGGCAGCTTGTTATACATCATGTCCATGTACAGGCCTGGTACTATGCATTACGGTGATTAAAGTGTTACCTGCACATGCATATATGTCTGCAGATGCACTCTACTTCGCATAAACTATGGCTTTTAAACGTGGACTAAGCACCTTAATATGATACTTTTTTATGTTTTTAACTAAAAAAAATACAAAAACAAGAAAACCCCTTTTAAATGGTGCTATAAAGTAGTTGAATTAATCTGAATCAAGTCACCTTATCACTTCAAAAGAGCTTAACTTTCAGGTGAAACATAATATATAGATGAACCTGGAATCATGATATAGGTCTGCTGTAAATTGGCCTTCAAAGTATACATATACATGTATGCAAAGAAAAAGCAAAATGAACTGATCACTATAAACGTAAAAAGTTTTGGACACATTTGAAAGGTCAGTTGAAAGGGTAATTTATTGACCTTTTTCATAAATAAATGACAACTGATCCATTTCACATCATGATTTGTGACATTCGCATTATGTTAGCAAGAAGAAATAACACAGTATGTTACGATTTTGTGACATGAGGCAGAAGTGAAACAATAATAAAACAGAAAATAAACTTAAACTGGAATGAAATGAAAAATATCAGTGTCTTACTGTCTGGTACAAGCAGTAACCTATGATTGTATATCACTGAAGACCTCACAGGCTAGGCATTTAATGGTAGATAATGTTAGTAATACTAAAAATGGGTTTGTTAATAAAGGTTTTGCATTTAAGTGACTGGGTGTATGTTGACATTTCTGTACATATTGTTGGGAATTGAGTGCTTTCAAGTAAAAATTAACTGTTGAGGAAAATTAAGAGTTTGTTAGTGCAAACTGACAAAAAATAGTGTAAACTCTGCCTGCTCAACAGCCGAACCCCACCTCCATCTAAAGCACCTTCAGTCTGCCCTGTTTCACTTGTTGTCTAGGGTTTTTCATGTGACACATTTTACTAAATTCTAATTAATTAGGGACTTTACAGGGCCACTTAGAGTTTATGTTATGTCTGATTACTGTATTTCAGTTGTAGTTTCGCTGTTTTCATGTGACACATTTTACCTGATTCTAATTAATTCGTCACTTAATAGGGCCACTCAAGAGTTTGTGTGAAGTTTGAATACTGTATTTCAACTATAGTTTCTTTCAGGTGTCACATTTTGCTGGATTCTAACTGATTCAACCACCTTATAGGGCCAATTAAGAGTTTTTGTGAAGTTTGATTACTGCATTTCTCCTCAGGTTTAGCTTTTTTCAAGTGACATATTTTTTTTATTCTAATTGATTTCATCCACCTTAAGAGTTGTTTTTGAAATCTGGTGAATTTCTTATTAGAAGCTGGCCATGCTAGTGTAAGCATCAACAGTATGATGTTAAGACCTTTGTCTACAGTGGAAAGGGCATTTTTCCAAGCTACATGTAAACGTTAGGTGAAATACAGTATTTTTTAACTTCTGAAAGTGAATTTGCCTTGTTTACTCGCGAAACTGTATGTGGAATACAGTGATCAGTTTTCAGTTTTAGATAGGTCTCAGTATATCTGCAAGGAAGTGGATTTTATTCTCGTTAATGTCAGTTCAGCTATCAAAGCTGATTACCTTTTGATGGCAGACATATGCTTTTCAGATTAAACAGCCTAAAGGTATCAGAGATGTAGCTCACAAACCATGCAGATAATCAACACACTGATAGGAGCTAAATGGCCATGCTGTGTAACCTCCTTTCATGATGTAGGCTAATACTTATTCAGTAAATCTGCTTATGTTGGGTGCAACAAACAGTTTGTTTTAATGTTTATAAATGTTGGTATACTGTATTTGACCTAAAATTTGAAATTTTAGAAAGTTAGTCAATTTCACCAATTCTGTAAGTTCTGTTCATCTTTCTAGAAATATATATTTCTTAGCACTTTATTTTTCATGTTTCTTTTCAATCATTTATCTGGTTAATATGTGAATGGTACATGTGGATTCTTGCTGAAACTGCTGACTCTCTGACTGAATAGCAATCTTCTTAAAACTTTTCTATTCTTTCTATCTGTGTATTTATTTATTTATTTCATTGTTGTTCAAGGCCCTTATACTAAATGATTGTTTCACTTCTACAATGGCAGTCAGTTTTATGAGTGGAAGGAAAAAGAGTGGCGGCGTAAACCACTGACCTTTACCATTAATGGTCAGTTGGCAAATTACTGACTGGTTTCCCCACACATGACATACAGATATGCACCCACGTAGGCAGGAGACAACTGATCATCACCAAATGTGAACAGTCGCTAGGTTAGTCCTACCAGGTTCCCATGAACAGTAAGAGTGTGGCAATGTATAAATTCTTTGTCCAGGGTGGATTTTAAATTCACACTTCATGTACCGTTGAGATTTGTAGATATATATACACACACACAGTGTATATCCATGTATGCATAATTGTTAGATGATCAGGAGCGTGTCTTTTCTCTGTTTCGTGTTATTGAAATGAGCTAAAAAGTAACTTTTCCCTCAAAACTATGTGTACATGCATACATGTATTCAGAGTCCATTTTTAGCTGGTACAGTGGTCTAAGTTGTCACACTACAAATAATTAAAAGCTGGTCCTGTAGAGTATATATACTGTGACCATGTTCCATTACTGGTCTATCCCACTTACATCAACACATGTTCCTGTGGGGTCCCCTGGTGGTTTATTTACCCTTGATTGCCCACACCCCATCTAATGATGCAGATTGTTTGGTATGAACTTGTCATAACCAATTAGCTGAGTCTACAAACCAGAGCCCTAACTTTCAAGCTTGGTCACCATGTTAGCTACCTTAAATAGAGTGCTGGGAGCTCGGCCTTTTGCAATCAGATACAGGTACAGCTATAAGTGTGTGGATGAAAGTACAGTCATGTTGTTAGAGGGATTTGGTGGGAGGGCAGGGGATCCAGTTAAGCTTGGTTTACACATGGCTTCTGGGCTGGTGCAAAGAAAACAGCTAAGGTGGCCTAAATGAATTTTTAACAGCTATAGCAAAACACTTAGGCTAAAGCACAGGAAACACCAAAGTTTTTTTATTGAGTTTATAGCTGGGATACAAGACTAACATGGATGTGCTGGTATGAAGAGAACTAAATTGCTGAGCCTCGGAGGAATTTTAACAGGGAATGTTCACCTGTGTTTCTTGAAATGAGCCGGCAGTCAGGTTGCTGCCAGTTGTCACAGAGTTTCATGCAAATGCTTCAGTGCAAAGAGGTTTCCTGGAGACTTACCAAACCAATGACAAATATGTGTGGTTTTTTAGGCTAGTTGCCTGTCTGCTTTTTATATTCTCATGAATTAAGAAAATCAGTTGAGTCTGAGGTAGCATAAAGATTGCAATAGCTACAAACTGTTAAACAGCAAATAATCTGTTTTGGCTAAGAAGTTGCGCATTGTCTAAAAAAAGACATCTCTTAATGTCAGTACATGCGTAGACATAGACATAGCCAATCATTTCAAACTCAGTAAAGTGTAAAATATGTGTACAAGCTTTTGAAGAGGAAATAAGGTTAAGGATGCCAAAAACACAAAGCTAAGCATAATGATATACATAGTAGAGCTGATGACCCACCTGGGGTTTGAACCCAGAACTTTTACTGAAAAGTTGTAACATTCAGAGTCATAACAATGTCCTTGACATGAAATTGTTTTATTTATCTAATTAGAAAGGTGTGTTGAGGTTGTTTGGAACAAAGGATGATAACCTATTAGAAAAGTTTCAGCCACAAAAGTTAAATGTTTTAACAAATAACCTGTATTTCTCTCTAAGATGCCATGTTATGGCCAAATTTAATGCATGTAAGCCTACCCAGGAATCTTTCATCCATACGATATGGTAGAGACTAGTTGTAATATGGTTACAAAAAACTGGGCACAGCTGGCAGGAAACCATTGCCAGGTATCATACCAACCTCCTGACATAAAAGCAACATTGTATTCATATATGAGTGTTATGCCCACAGAAAAGGGCAATTTAGAAGCGTATAAGATGTCATTAAATAAAGCTTTGGTAATGAATCTCAAATATTCATGTGGATATCATGCTAACTTCTAAACCACTTTTCCATGATACGTAGAACTCTCAGAAATGAGCAAAATGAGTAAGTTTGGTCATGGGAAACATTTAGTCAAATTCAGCATTCTGTATGAATACACTTTTTATCAGTGCGTGCATTGTTCTGGTTTGATATATCAATCATTAAACCTGATTAAACCTATACTGTCCACAGCTCAAACTCAAGTGTTCATAAAGTGGATCATTTTTTCTTTCCTGAATATTCATTTGATCAAATTTGTCATATTCTGTGAATGCTACAGTAATATAGTGTTTCAGGTGTATGCCATCAAGAGTTTAGCCTGAAATATGAAAAAGGATATCAAACAGCCTTTTTTGCGGCATATGAACAGGTTTCATTTGTTCCTGTATCTTTTAATTAGCTTAATTCTTCAACCACCACTGAAAGTAATATTTCAGTATTTTCTTGGAGAACTGTTAAGGGTCTAGAGATATAATTCTTATAGTTTTGTGAAACTTCTACCTCTGGTGACACTGTTTTTACAATAACTTTATGTATAAATTACTCTTTAAAAACTGCTTTAATGGTTGAAAAGGTTGAAGATTTACAATAGGCACCAAAATAGCTCCAAATAGCACCAATTTTCTGTCTCACCAGCCCCTTTGGGGTTCGCTCTATAACCATTTATACATGTGTTACCATGTATTTAGGAGGTCTGTTTTACAAACAGGTAAGAGTGTAAAATATGTCAAACGTAATTGTGATGGCAACAGATACTGCAAAAACATGTCACAATGGTAGTTACGTTTGATGAAACGCTACACCCTTAGGCTCCTGGGTTTCAGTCACAGTCATGTCTGATCGAGACTCCTATAATTGATTTGTGTCTTATTTGCTTGTTACTCAACAGAATATGGGAATGATTGTACGATTATGGGAATGATTGTGGGAATGATTGTACGATTATGGGAATGATTGTACGATTATGGTTTACTGCCACATTATAAGAATTTCAGCCATATCATGGTGAAGATGTTTTGAAATGTAGGTTCAAGTCCCAGCCATGTCATGTCTAAGACTCCAAAATTGCTTTTTCCTCCGACACACATTGTACTCAGCAGTATGGGAAAAATATGTTCCTTAATTCTCAGTGTCAGTATACTATGATTGTTTATTTATTTATTTCATTGGTGTTTTATGTGGTACTCAAGAATATTTCACTTATGTGACGATGGCCACCATTATGGTGGGAGAAAACCTGGCAGATCGAGCCCACAACAGACCTTCCCACGAGGCAGCATTTTTAAATCCTTATATGTACAGTATGAAGACAATCTGTCTACTAGGAAACATACCCATATGGATGGCAGAAGCAAAGTTTATAAACTCTATGACAGGTTTTACTAGGTAAACTGCTCATAGTGTAAATATAATTAATAAGGCAATTTTTCTAGATAGTATATGAGATTATGATTTTGTACCTTCAAATATTTTTGACATGTGCCTAACTATCACATGTACATTTTAAGCAGATGTTGCAAAGAACAGAGCCAAAACTCCAGATGGAAGTTTTGGAAACTGTTGCCTGATTGTTACAGCAAACACAGGAAGAATTCAGTTGATATCTTTCCCTATGCCTCAATTTCAGAATTGGTTTTATGGTAGACGGAAAAGTTTAATAGACATGTTGCACGTTTAATTGAAAAATAAAACTTGCTCAATACCTAATATCAGACGTATGCTAACGGAAAAGTTTGCTCGGGCAGTGTGTTTGGGAGATAATTGTTAAAGTATGCATGTGATATAAGTGATCTGGACATATGAATTTTCTTATGCCTGGGAAAAAAAATACTTGCAGGGACAAAAAGGTATTCCTTATTTAGCTGAAAGCAAAGATAATAATCAAGCTCTTAATCATCACAAAAAATATGATTTTCAATAAATTCCTCACTGTATGTTAACGAATTGAAAGATGGTCCAAAGATTCCTACATTTCCTTAGCATACAATTATGTAGTGATTATTTTTGCACAACACTTCATAATAATGGAACAGATCATTTTTCTCAAACGCTCCTGTTCAGGAGAAGATATAAACCCCTAAATAAATGTAGAAAGCATGTCAAAACACCATCACAGGTCAATGTGGCGATGAAAGAAGACAGCCAGCCTGCCTGACTATACCCACTGACGTCTCAGAATACACGGTTAGAGGGTTTCCAACCTTATCCTCTTTTGGTAAGACAACTCTGACTAGCTTTACTTAGTGCTGAGCCGATTGCGGAATACACCTCAATGCCTCAAATTAGATTTCTATGTGAAAATCAATTGCCTCAATACAACACATACCTAACTCAGAGGACTGACAACTTCAAACTTCCTCAGGCAAATAGTTCTAGTTGGGCTGTGTAACTCCGATTCTTCGTGGAATGGCTTTCCAAGAAAACGCGCAGGTATAAGCCACTGAGTAACTTCGGTGGTTCAGTCCCTGCCACTGAGGTCCTCAACAAACTACTTATTGCCTGTGAATGCTGTCTTACATAGACTTAGGAATACACACATGCTGACTATGCTGATACTGATGAGGATACATGTACAGTATATTGTAGTGCCAGCCGGCTAGGGAGAGGCACCCGTCTGCGGGTAATCTGAGAAGACCTCTGTATGTCTATGTTTAACTTCCATAACCATCCCTGCAAAGGTGATGAGTCTGCCTTCTTGCTCCATGCAGCCATGCTGCATCAACTATCACAGGCAACAGTAGATACCCCAAAAAACAGCTCACATGTGTGGAATTCTTGTGTGTATTAAAGATGTTTAATGGAGATTTTTCACAAAAAAAATCCATACTCACTAGTCAAATCAAATTTCCTTTTATATTTTTCCAGGAAAAATGGCTCAAATTATTACATTACCCAAAATATCAGACACGTATATGAACTTTATTAAAATGATTCTAAAGTTTGAAAGAGTTATGAAACAAAGAGCATGGTGAATTGCCCCTTTATTGCCCCCTTGGAATGGTAATGTGTGCACAGAACTTGAGAAGAAGCTGATATTTATTGTGAAAGGCAAGTATTTGGGCTATTTCAAAAGAACCAAATAAACTCTGATTGGGATTTGCTGTGACCAGAAATCTCTGGTATATATAGTCTAGATGTGGAACAAGTGCATGTGTTATAATGATGAGCTCTTTGTTCCCTTTCACTGAGCTCAGAATAGTTTTATGTCATATTTATTAACTTCTTAAAGAAAGATTTTATCTTGAATGTCAGCTCTTTCACATGTAGACACATTCACTGAATTGACATTCAATTTCCGTCTTATATACTTAGAGTATATAAATGATCAGATATGTTACAGCAAATCGTCGTGGATATCATATTTGTAACATATTACATGATGTAATATACATAACATACTACATTAATTTCTCTTTCTGTACATACCAAGGTTGTAAACATATAATAAGATCATAATCCATGGACATGTGCAAGGTGTATATGTATATGTAATAGACACTCTCTGATCAGCTTTTGCAGAAATTTCGCCAACTAGCTCTGAAGTTTTAGGCAGTTTACAACAGGTAAGATTCACTTGAAACTGGTGTTAAGTACTGTGCAGCTGAGGGGTTCCATTGGGAACCCTCTGTCCTCATAATCAGCTGAGGCTCTCTAGGTTGGGTATATTTGCCAGCTGTACAAATGCTATATCCTTTTGGTCAAGGAAAGATCAAACTGGACACCATTATGTGCTTAGGGAATTGTGCAAATCTTCCTTTTGGTACATGGTGGTCCATGTGTTCAGCATATCCTCAGCAGTTGGTCAGCTGTTCATAGTAAATGACCTAAAATTTCATTCATGACTAAGTTCAATACGTTCATTTTGCTAGATGCTGAGAATTCTGTTGGTTTTAGGAAGGTGTTTTGAAGTTTGTTTGGAAGACAGGACAATATCTTACTGGAAGCATGTAAATTCCAGCACTAAAGGAAATGTTTCATGACATTTATTTACCTGTAAAAATGCACTTTTGGGGGCAAAATTTTATGTCCTTTACCTTACCTGTACATTGCATGAAGGTGTTTATAAGAGGAGTACTTGCATATATACATGTCTAAATACTGATTGGGCAGTGCATACTTTTGGAGGTGAGGGACACCTAGTGTAGGAGTGGGCTCCTTGTATATATAAATGTGTATATACTGAGTGGGCAGTGCACACTTTTAGAGCTGAAGGACACCTAGAGTAGGCATGGGTTTACTGTATATATAAATGTCTATATACTAGGTCGCAGTGCACACTGTTGGAGGTGATGGACACATAGTGTGGGCATGTATATATACATGTCTATATACAGGGTGGGCGATGCACACTTTTGGAGGTGAGGGACACCTAGTGTAGGCATGGGTTCCTATGCCAACCGTGGTTTGGCTAAGATATTCTGCCATGTCCAATTTTGTGTGTTTCAAAGTGTAAGCAAACAAACTGTATGATATACACCATACATAGGATTCACATGTGCAGCATGACTGGTGGCAAAAAGCCAGGTTCAAATTCCATTCTTAAGCATCCCACTAAATCACAATGTGGCCTTTTTACAAATACTTGAAACCAAAAAAATTAAAGGGAAAGCTTTGCTAATGTTTGAATTACACCAGCATTTCTGTAACATGACTGCTGATAACAGTTAGCTAGGTAGAGTATACAAACATCATGTTGAATTTATTGTTAAAAACTTTGTTTTCTTTAATCTGTGAAGCATGAAAGCTTGCTTGAGGTCTTACAAGGTTAACATTATGGAATTTTCAAGGCAGTGACTTTGATCATTGTTTAATAGAAAATCAAACAAATCATGGATGATGGTTTTGCAGAGGAACCCTTTAGCAAGAATACAAGTAATTCCAAGGCTATGTGCCAATAGCTGGTCACTGGCTCACCTAGCGCAATCTCTGACCATTCCAATGGATGGATCCACCCCATCCAATGTCCTACCACCCCTTCTTGTGACAATATTACTTTTCATTACATTCCCGGTGAAAGTAAATATGACGTCATGACCTCACAGAAAGATTGAATCTTTGCAACCATTTTAAGGGACATCCAGTTGACCTACTTTGCAACAATATTCATTGTGATTGGTCAAATGGGTGTTCTTGACAATTTAGACAGGTCTATAATCTACTGACAGAATAAATTCTCGACACAACAAGACCAGTTAACAGTGCTCTATCCTCTAGAAACAATCCACCATCACTCCACATGCCCACCTTTGGCACACTAATCTGGGATGGTCTTATTAGAAGTTCCAGCCCATAGCTTTATGAAGCTCAGCCTAGCTACACATAGCTTGCAGTGCAGGTTAAGCTTTAGGGCTTACACCTGCAGTTTTGTGCATCTGTTTCAAGAGGCAGGGTCCTATGTGAATTCTCTCTGCGCGCCATGGTGTGTATTTTTAGAACTGCTGACTGACACACAAAACAGTTGGTTGCCTCTATGTACATGTGTTTACACAGCTCAGAGATGGTAAAGCATTTACCAATATACCAGTGATGCTGGTGCAAGTATCGCCAGATTACACATGGAAATTACACTCAAATAATCTGCGGTAAATATCAAAAGTTGTTTTTGTACTATAAAGATGTTTCTTGAAAAGAGTAGTATGTATTTTTAACACAATTATCACCGCAGAAAGAATTAAATTTCACTCAACTAACTGAATAAGTAAAGACTGTTTATTAAATTGATTTGATGACAGAATTACCTGAATTCTTGGCATTAGCTTTTGCATTAGACCTCTACATAGACATTTATTTAGCTACACAAATGGGCTCTAGGACATGCAAATAATATTTTAGCAAATTGCTGCAAAGTATAGGTACTACTCTTCCTAAGTCCACCTCACCCAGCTATCATGTCAGCTAAGATCAGACATTTATTGGCACAGACATGTATTTGATGGCACACCCAGTCTTTGAAGGAGTACCCGGACATTTAATGGTCAGCACTCCAAGATATTTGATGGCACATCCAGATTTTGATGATACACCAGACATTTGGGGGTTTTCACAGATTTTGATGGAACATTCAGATATTTGATGGTACTCCCGGACTTTGATGGCACACCCAGATATCTGATGGCACTCCCAGGCTGATGGCACAACCAGATATTTGATGCCACACCCAGACATTTGAGGCAATCCTAGACTTTGATGACACATTCAGACAATTGATGGCACACACAGACTTTGCTGGCACACGCAGACAATTGATGGCACATGCAGATCTTGATGGCACACCCACACATTTGATGGTACACCTATTTACATATCTTTCAGTGGACATTTGGTGGAACCCCTAAACCTTTCATGTTACATATGCAGCCAGATGGTTCACAAAGAAGCCTTCATTGGTAAACCCTGTTTATACAGCTCTCCCATGTTATTTACCTGGTTATCAATTCCACCATAAAACCACCTCTCTGTTTTACGTGTAACACTTCAACTCCCAGTATCATCACCTGCTGAATGCTTAACATATCCCTCACCTTTCAAGTTGATATTCTAGCCAGGAATGTCACATGTGGTAGAGGCTGACTGACAGGTGATTTTGACTGATGTCCATCAGGTATTTTATGTTTGGCAAATGCAGGTGCTGGAAGGGAATCTGGCTTTTAATTCTGCATTTTGGATATCCGGTAAATGTAAAAAACTTGAGACATTTTTGTGGCACACACTTAACTTTTTATGGCAAAAGCAGACCTTTATGCTGCACTGAACTCATCTATGACACACCCAGACACTTAATGAACAACCAATACATTTGATGGAACATCCTGACCTTTTTATGGCATACTCATACCTTTTTATGGCACACCCAAACATTTTGTGATGCATCTGGGCCTTTAATGATTCTTTGATTTTTGAAGCTGCACCAAGATCATTTACGGGATACCCAGGCATTTTATGGAATGCCCTGGTATATTTGATGGCACATCCAGACATATGATGGCACTTTCTGTGATTTTATGGAACCGCTTATTAAACCTTTGATATTAGATATATAGCCTCAGTGTTGATGGATCACATAGAGGCCTTCAGTAAACCCTGTTTTCCAAAAGTATGTGTATGTATTGAATCATCAAGACCAATGCTTGCATATGCCATAAACCTCCAAAAGGATATCCCTGGTCACTAGCTGCTAGGCCCGTATTTAAAATTACTGTTGTTACACATTTTACTAAAACCACCAATACATGAGACCATAATATACTATTAATAAAAATCATAAATAGTTAGTGATTTGTTTAATCTCATGCCCAAATCTTAGATGTGGTAGCAAGGCTACCAAAGAGCTCACCTATAGGAGATAGATGGGGAGAGAGTAAGGAATAAATGTTGATGAGATAGATAATTAAAATTAATATACTTGTGAAACTGCATAACAAACTTGTGAACGGTGTAATTTTTTACAGACTGCCCATAATATAGGCTGAGCTCAATACATGCAGTAGTTTCTTTAAGATACATTTTGCTGAAGATTGCTTTCCCTGTTACTGGTCGTCTGAGGGTGAAATTTGTAATTGACGGTGATTAATATGAATGTAGGGCATGACTGATGGAACATCCCCCTTGTGTTATTGTGCTCTAATTGTGTGCCAACCCTGAGATACCACCACTAACATACTGCTTAACCCTGGTTCTTATATGCAGTACACTTAGTGAGAAATTCAGTAATTTACGGTATTTAATATGCACACACAGAATCAATGATAGAATATTCCCCCCTTCTCCTAACATTTTGTTTAACACAGATTCTAATACACAGTACACAGTGAGGAATTTGGTATCAGTGATAAATCAGCGATGGAATATCCCCCTCATGTTATAGTGCTCTACATGTGTGCAAACCCTGAGCTCAATACATGCAGTACTTTTTAAGATACCGCCCCTAACATTTTGTTTAATACAGATTCTAAAACAAAGCACACTAAGTCAGGAATTCGGTAATTTATGGTATTTAATACGCACACACAGAATCAACGCTGGAATATCCCCCTCATGTCACTGGGTTCTACATCTGTACAAACCCTGAGTTCAGTGCACACAGTGCTTTTTAAGACACCACTGGGGACATGTTGTTTAACATTGCTTTCCCTGTAATTGGCCGTCAGGGTACGACATAAGCTACGCCTTTACTTAGTACAGGCGAGCTTATAATGAAAACCACAGTAGAACAGATCAGTGTCCTCTGTTTCTCAAGCTCAAACAAGGTTAGGACTTACAAATATCTCATTTAATTTTGTTCTTGCTCATTGAACTCTCTACCTAAGGGATATATAATATGTACACTACATTAGGTGTCCTGGGCCCAGTTTCATGAAACCCATTTATTTAAGTATTGGCTTAACTTCCATGACAACGTATGTTGTAGAGATAGGAAGTGCACTTAGCATTAAGTCTGCTTCATGAAACCGGCCATGTCTAGTGTCTCAGAGGTGTTTTTTAAAGTGAAAGACAGCACATGTTCAGAGTTAAGTTTGTCAAACAGGTTGGGCAATATGATGTTCATTTCTTTAAAGTATTTTTTCTAACAGCTTCTGTGGAAATTGGTATTTGACTGTGCTTTGTTTGCTAGCATGAAACACAGCCATTATGTGTGGGTTGTAACGTAATTGTTCCAAGTGCGAAACACTCTTGTCACTGAAATTATCAAGAAACTTACTCCAGCCATAAAACAATCGTCTGGATATACTATGTAGTGTTGTTCACTCATGCAAACATTAAAACAGTGTCCTGTCCCTTTCCTATTACAAGTTACATTGACAGACGACTCAGAACACTCACATCACAGCTTATAAACAGCTGATGTCTCCTAGCTCTCTCATTGGTCAATCTCTTATGGGCTTAAAAGCATGGGTGCCTTCAGATACCCAGTTGGCAGCAATATACTCCACACTTCAAACAAAGATAATTCAGCAATGAATTCACACAAATTCAAACAGTTTTTTTGCATTCCAGAGAGAATTGTATAATCTTTTTAATGAACAGTGTCTCAATCATGAGCTGTTTTCACTTTAAGTGAGGCAGCACTATAAACATGTTCCCCTTGAGACTGGTCTGCTACAATGAGACACAAGTTACACTGGGACGGAAATAATGTGGAAGGCAAGTACAAACGCCCATGCAAACAGCCCAAATACACAGAATGGTTCTTGTATGTTATTGGAGCAAATACAGTACATTCTGATGATGTCAAACCTGGACTATATCTGAGAGAACTGATCCAGTGTAAGCAAAGTGGCTGATGCCCTGTTTATAGCCACTCCTAATTTCTTAGCTACTCAACACATATTTGTCAAAGTGCAGAGGTTACAGTCTTGGGAGATACTGTGCTGACTGTAAATGTCCCAAAAATACTCTGTATGCAGCATATCATAAAAGGGGACAAGACCGCTCTTGGATTTTGTATTATTGAAAAAGAAGGCATTGTCATAAACAGAGTGGTCATACCACAAGTAAAAAAGTCAAAATCATTTTTTTTTAGTTATAAGACAATGTGTATGTGACAGGGCGTCAGTAGCTACTGCACATTATGCAATGTTTATGTGTACGTAGAGGTTATCTCCCTTTTCTGTAGCGAAAGTTATGTCGCCGGACATTTTTGGTTAGCGTCCTCGCCGTGTGGTGGCCTTTGTCGTGCTCCATGCTGTAACAAGATGATCACCGTTGTGACCCTCAGGCACTTTGAGGGTTTTTTTCTCCCCTTGCTGGATAACTGCACCACACAGTGATGGTGGTGTCCAATAAAGTATTTGAACGGCAGTCCACTTTGTGTCGTCTCTATCCGTCGGGCCCAACCCGCCCTTGTTACATGTATAAGGAAGGTGTATGGATACCATTATGTCTCAGTGGATGCATTACTGTAAATGACCTAAAATCTTGTCCAAAAAAGGATTAAAACATTTTTTAGAGGTAAATAAACATACATGTCATAAAATATTATATTTGTTGCTGAAACTTACATTCTTGTGGTAGGATATCATCCTACCTTCCAAGCAAACCTTAAGCCTCCCTGCAATCAAAAGGCCTCCCAGAATCAGAAGAAATAAGCAACTTTGTAATGCATGAAATTTTAGGTTATTTAGGGAATTTTGGGTCAACTGTATTGCGTGAATTTCTTCCAGACAATAACTTGAGTTGGTTATTTCTCGATTTTACTATTTGGGCCCAGCCAAATTGAATATACATATACCTGTAGCATTTACAGTCCTCAAGAACCCAGTGACACAATAGCTGCTCGCACAACATTACACAGCATACCAGAACTTTGTTTCGACTGTATATTTACACTTGTTTGATATTGTAAACATTATCCACAAATATTTTCACTTCAGGTAATAAATGTACTTTACATGTTTTATTCTGTTGTTTTCTTTCTTAAAACAATGGTCCTTTTACATAGGGGATGTGTTAGGGTCAGCAAGGTATTTTTAGCAAACTGTTTTTAAGTGTTAAAGGCATGGTATTGTGAGATTAATTGTGATGATGCTACCATTTTCTGATAACTGGAACCAATAATCTACATTTTTTTTCTAAGTTTTTCACAACCCTTTATTAGTGAAATACAACAGTTGGGAAACGTCTTCTTGTCCGAAGTTTCTGTACTTCTTATAGCCTACAAATATATGTATATCCTGTGTTCAGCAACACTAATATGTTCCTGTACATGCATACCATATATGCAGTACTGAATTCACAGCTATAGGCTGAATAATACATTCTCTGTACCATGAACAGAGCGGTATATCACAATTGGGGCATCTGGTTGGTGGTGTATAGATTGCTCCTGAGTTAAGGCTGCACATTATAACTGCACAGGTACAAGTAGGATATTCATAGCCTTATGTGAAAGAATTGAGATTTGTTATCCCAAAGCATAGATCAGTTTTCTTCCTAAAATAATTGCAATGTTTACAGTAGACATGGCAGACAGTTCATATCTGCTTATCTGCAGGGCTTCAGGGTTGCTTCTGTCTAACATGTAAAGCTGAAATAGATCCGACTGGCGGAGGAAGTTGTGATAACACTGCTGTGTATTATAGTAAACAGTCTGTTTCATGGTTTGAGAACACTGGTCCACATACCCTGTAGTGCTGCTTAGTAGGCTATCTTGCATAAACCATATTATGCTATGAAATTAAAATGACATTTCCAATTTACAGTGGATTCTCCATGCTTTTGGCTAGACCAGTGAATGATAATTAGACCACAGATCATTTCACTATAAACTCCACAGGCTGTAGCCACCAATCAGCATTGGGACTCCACTATATCACATAAACCTTATTATTGCACATAATTTGAATGATTTTCCCCATTAGCAATGAATACTCCACATTTATAGGATAATTTTAGAGTACACATCACTTGGCTACCTGGCACATAATTACACATAAACTCTTCTCCTTCTCGTAGTACTGATGGCTAATACTGTAAAGGGGGCCTAAATCTGCTACATAGACCCTTTAAATAACATATGAGTTATAATTCCATATACTGGCCATGCACTAGGTCTATAGGCCAGGTGTAGATTTATACAATAGTGATTCTACTTGAAGTCACATAAAAAAGAAGCCATTATAAAATGTTAGAATGGATTAATAGTAAACCACTGCCATTAACTTCACACCTGCACACAAATCTCCTGATTTAAGACAGCTGTGTAGGAGCTGGATTTGAGTCTGCGATCTTGAGGGTCATGGGCCAACCAGCAACACTGAATATGGCACTCAGATGATTAAGACAACTATAGGCCTATAAATATGGTATAGACACATCGCATATAAGTATGTGTCTTAAAGATAACATTAATGCACAGGTAGATGTCCTCCAGTGTTAAAGTGTTTTTGGCCATGCAGTTGGAGTTGCTCAAGGGCACCCATCCTTAGGAATTTGCTAAAATGAGATTAAACATATTGTCCACTGTCCATATGATTTCCCTATGTGGTGATATTTCTACAGTTAAGTTTGTTTTAGTAGTCTTGAATCTACTTACATTTATTGGACGCCATCATATTCTCAAAGTCCTGTACATTTTTTGATGACAGGGCTATCTCCCCTGCTTGGTTAAGGGTTGGCACTCTAGGTGGTACTGCTGACCTGGATGGAGTCACTGTTGTTGTTGGTTGCGTGATCTCTGGAGCAGTTTGTTTGGCTTTAATCACAGAAGTCAGATATAGCGCAGACAGAAGTGGCGAATTGGGAAGTGGACATTTAGCTCCTGATTTGGGCATAACGGCAGGGGACGGCAGTTTGGGGGCAGAGGCATTCTTTTCTTCGTGTGTCGGTTCAGTCAGCCCAGAGGTAATACGTGAAGTAAGAGCAGCCGTGTGATTGGCCCCACTGTATAAATTCTGAAACTTCCCTTCCCTTTGAGAAAAGTGCTTTTGTGCCTCAAGGATTTCACCTGTGGACAGTTTTTGTTTACTCGTGTCATCATCACCCTCTTCAGGTTTATTTGTTGCTGTTGTTATTCTGTCTGGTGACCCGAAAGCTGGCTTATTGCTGTTGGTAGTATCAATGGAATGCACTCTAGCACCACTTGGTGAAGCACTCACAGAAGACACAGTTTGTGGAGTTATCCCCCCTGGGTTTGCTGTTTTATTCATTGTGGAGTTCACTGGCTCTGTAAAGAAAAAATGTGACTGCCAAGCTGATGTTGCTACATTTCTGTTTCGATACTCTTGTATTTGCAAGTTCAGAACTCTTTGGCTAATGTTTAAAACCATATTCAGTTTTTTCATAAATCTTTGAATAATATGGTCTTTGTCTGAATTTAATTTACTCTGTTGCTGGCTTATGTTTACATTTTCTACTCAACCTTTTATAAACCAATGCCACTCAACAAATGGAGGTCACTAAGTTATCATAACATATAGCAGGAAAATAACTATCTTGTTTACACTGCATGTATGTTGAATGTAGTGTAGTGTTGAGTGTATGCTACCTGCACATGTGTTGAATGAAAACTGCATGCTGTGTATCATTTTTTGACCAAAAGTACCTGAATTGTCCACCTATAAAACTTACGCAATATTTTATGTGTATGTAGCATTCATGATTAGAATAGTCAATGGGAGTTACCTCCTCTATCCCTGACAACTGATCTCCCACGTCCCTGTTTGGCTGCTATAGCACTGGGGGACACAGTGTGCTCCTCTGTCTGGTCACCGTCAGATGACTGGAAGGCCAGGCTGTTCAACTCTGCTGTAATAAACAGAATAGAGGAACATCCATGTTGTAAGTAGAGTTTGGTAACAGGAAGATTGCAATAAGCAATGTACTGGTTTTTATCTAGAGTCTAGCTTTTTACAAGTGACACATTTTGCTTGATTTAATTGGATTGATTCGTTCACAGAAATGCATCGCTTAAGAGTTTTTTTGTGACATATGATTAATGTCTCATTAGAATGGCTTGAAGTGCTGGCATTAAAATTATCATTTTGAAGTGTTTATTTGCTTCTGAATTTTAACAGGCCAAACTTTGGGTGAAATACAGGTGTTCTCTTGCCTTTATACAAGCAATCTGCATGATCAAAATGTCATTTGCACTGCACGAAAAATGCTTTTCTAGAAAAAATGCTTTGCTGGCATGTTTGACCCAGATTAGGCTTTCTGAGCTGTTCATGCAAAATCATGCATAAATCTATCTACACATGTAAGCATTGGTTGACCTTCACCTTCACATCAGCCCATGTACAAGACTGTTGATCAGCCACAGACGTCCGTCAGATTTCCTCCACATGTACATATAAACTCTCAATACCTTCATACATGTTATATTTTTAGTACAGATGTGGAGTTCTTTTCAAATCAAATGTATTAATAAAAATTTAAAAGATAGATATGAAATATCTTATATGATATATAAGAAATAAATTAAATAGCAGGTTCTGTAAAATGTCGTATAAAACATTCATTTACAGTAATAATAAAACAGAGATGCTTTACAGTCCTCTGAATTATCAAACATGGCCATAGACTAAATGATGTAAGATATTTATGATTTCCAGCTCCACTGAAGAATATGATTAATTATAAGGAGCAGACTTAGTATCATTAAAGTCTTGGAAGTAAACAAGTTACACAACCAGCTATATGTACATTTAACTAGGCTTGTTATTGTCATTTGTTCAGGATAAAGCATGTTTCCTTTCCTGACGCTGTGTATTTTATACAGATAAGCCTGGAAATACCAAAAAAGTTCACTTAATTATTAAGAAGTTCACTTCAGGCAAAAATAGAACTCACCTGGTGCTGTATTTACATGCAACACTGGTTTGTTTGTTAAATTCTCGCTTCTTAAACAGTTGTTACCTGGGGAGCCCTTCCCATCTGTATTGGTAGATCGTATTGGTTTAAGCCTCGAAGGACTGAGATTTTCTGTTGTGGCAGTCGCTGTGCTGATGTTTGCACTTCCAGCAAGCAACACCTTTGAGAGAGTTCGTTGTAGGGTCTGCGTTGCAGGTATCTTGGGTCCTTTGTCCTCTTCTGTGCCATTCTGGAGCCTGTTTGAAACTCGGCTGGTCGATGAAGATCGGAGCGTCCTCTTCTCTGTCTGGACTGGTGGCGGTACTGGTGATTTGTTACATGTTGTCGTGCTGAAAGGTGCCTTTGTGACAGGTGTGGCTGTAACACGTGTTGTTGTTGTTGATACCGGACATGTTGAGGAAGGTACAGATTTGAGAACATCTGATTCAGCAGCTGGTTTGCTGGCTGCAGACTCGTCAGAGGTGCTTGACTTTGGGCTAGGAACTGCCTTTTTACCTGTGACAAAAAATGAAATATGTGATACTATATGTATTTCAGACAAAGACCATAACAGTGCTCTAAATTAATGCTTTCATCAAGTTAATTCATCCAAAATGATATACCTTGTGTGCTTAATTAACATGGATGCCACTCATTCTTGAAAGTACTTATATGTATGCTTTGAAGACATTGAAAGTCCTTGGAAATGATTTTTTTTGCTTTTTTTGTTTTTTTGGTGGGGTAATAAATCTTAAAATTACTTGACTTTTCATCATCAAATATATTTTTTTACAAATGGACCAATAAAAAAGGTAGAGAAATATAACCCATTGTTTTCACCTCAAGGTGTACAATGTATACAAATGAAATCCCTTATTAAAACGCTGTGGTTTTTGTAAGTGCTTGAAAATATGGTTTATTATGAAAAAGCCAAAATCCTTGACAAACCTGTCCCTGTGTTATTACATGTTATATTGACAGTCAACTCAGAACATGTACGTCACAGCTCATGAACAGCTGATAACTCCCAGTTCTTTGATTGGTCAATCTCTCATCGGCTTAAAATCATGGGCATCTTCAGATCCCCAGTCTGCAGCCAAATACTCCTTACTTCAAACAATGATAATTCAGTAACGAATTCATACAAATTAATTCAAACATGTTTTTGCATTCAAGAGAGAATTGTGTAATATTTTTAATGAACAGTGCCTCCGACATGAGCTGTCTTTTACTATAAATCAACTGATTTAAGTGTGAAATATTGACAAAGTGGCATTAAGCCATAATCACTTATTCATTCATTCATTCATATGGCTTTTGCTTACACACAGGGTACACGTAGTTACTGTATTTCAGACAACAATGATTATGACTTCAGTAAGTCACTAACTGTTCAAAAACCCATGTTTTCAATGAGCAGCAAACAGAATCTTAATTTGCAAAAAGGGATTGACCTATATTTTTTTGTTGTTGTGTTTTCCAGTAAGAGAATAAAACCATTGCACATCTTTTATCAAAGGTGTGAAGGATACTAAAAATACTATAATGACCTTAAAATCTGTACCTCAAAAGTGCTTTTCAGAGGCAGATTTATGTGATAAAATATTATTTTTGGTGCTGAAGCTTGCATTTTTCCAGTAACATATCATTCAAACAAACATCAAAACACCTTACTAGAATAGTAGAACTCTCAAAATGAGAAAAAGTATGACCAACTTAAATACCATGATTAAAATTTAGAGTATGCTTCAGTACTTTGTACGTGGTTGTGCATGAAGTAAAAAAATGCAGCCGTGCATTACCCTATAATGATTGTGTGTGACTCATGTCTACAAACTGCTGTATGTAGATTTAGGAACCAAACAAGGAAGGGGAAGTGGGACAAGCCTGTCAGTATCAACCAGAAACTTCCTTATTTTTATTAATATTCTTATTAACGTAACATTCTGCTTCTAAATGAATGCATAATTCAGGCTTCAAGTTTCATGAATTTGTATATGAAGGCTGTCTCTGGCATGCTCTTAATTAAGTTATAAATGTGCTTATTTGTTTTATCCCACACTCTCCTAACTGAAACATTAAGTCAACTAAGTTATCGTGACCTTATGTAGGCTTTGGCCTTGAACGATATTGACATCTGATCTTATATCACAATAAATGGACATATCAGAAAATTTTAGATAATTCCTAACATGTTCTAATAGCTCACAGCCAAATTTAGTTGATGTACATTACATGTAATTTCTAGAGTTTAATTATTAATGGGTGTACCAGGATGTGGCAGAGTCAATAGGACGAACACTTTAAAGCTGGTCATGGGCAGGAAATTTGTATATGCTGTGCTGCTTTTTTGGTTGAGTCGACATAAAATTGGTTGATGATGTACAGTGCCTGGCAGAAGATGACATGTACAATCTAGCTTCCATGAATATACATGTAGTGTTCATATCTGTGCAGCACACGTAGCAAAGTTTGTCAATAATTTCCCAAAGGCCAGTGGTTTACTCTGGTTTCTTAATCCAATAAAGGTGGACATGCACAATTGACTAACATGCAAAAAATGATGACAATCAAATAAATATACATAAAAATTTAATTGTATAAATGAGACTAAATTATACATTCTTAAAATTCTGAGACAAAATTACAGCATCTGCCTAAAGATTATAATTAGTTTGGAAAACATAAAAAAGTTATCATGCCCACCTACAGATATGCACAAATTTTAGGCTTAGCTATTTGGGGGAGGGAGGAGGTGGTTAGTGCTCTAGTGCAGCATAATCACTAATCTGTGACCAGTGCAGTCGCTGTGACTTCAAGTGCAGCTCATGCTGGCTAACTCTCCAGTGGTAAGTGAGAGGGTCAGCCAGCAACCTGCAGCTGGGCCTGGGTTTCCCCCAGGCACTGCTCGTTTCCTCCTACCATATTGGTGACTGCCTTCGTATAAATGAAATATTCTTCAGTACGATGTAAAACACCAATCAAACAAATCAATAAATGCCAAAATGAAGAAATTTTCAAACTGTGCATGTGCATGCATAATCAGAAATACATGTCTGTTTACCTGTACCCATGTATTCAAGTTAATGAGTTTTAGCTGAAAGCCAAATGACTGGCTTTATATTCCAGGTTCTAAACGTTAATACTTTTCATCATCCAGGTGAAACTCACAGAGGTAAAAATAACTCATATCCTAGTACCAGTAAGGCTTATAATAGTCACAGCCAGTCAAATTCTATTTTCCAGGTGGACATCTGGTTAAACCTGTTCTAATGCACAGGTAAATATCTACACCCCTTTGACTAACATAACAGGTAGATGACTGGAGGTAGCTGAGAGAATGTATTGTACGTGTAAATGTATTAACAGTCTAAAACTGTGGAAATGCTTAAACCTGATGAGTAATTCCAATGGATACACCCATGCTGAGTACATGCTAGGTTATATATAGACGTAGTTGTGATGTAATTCTCTTAACTTTTGTATTTATAACCATATTTTATTAACTCTCCTTGGCTGTGGCGTTTAGTTCACTTAAGCGCAACGTTATAATCCAAGAGCCTCTCGCCAGTGCACTTGCTGTGAGTTCAAGTCCAGCCCAGGCTGATTCCCCTACAAGCTGTATGAGGAAAGGTCTGCCCCCAACCTGTGGATGACTGTCGTTTCCCCCATTTCTGCTCAGTTTCCTCTCACCATAAAGCTGGCTGCAATCATTCAGTTGAAATATTCTTCAGTAAAGTGTAAAAAACCAATCAAATAAATAAATAAACAAATGAATATTGACTGCCATTTAAGTTGCCATGTAATGTTTATACATATTCTTTGGAAATTATAATCACCACGACAGGTACCAGACACTGTATACATGGAAATACCTACACTTATGGGTATGTAACAGTGAAAATTTTGGAACCACCTGTACAAATCAGAAATGATACTTGTAAAGCTGCCTTTCTGTATGCTGACTGAACAAAACTGCCTTTCTGTATGCTGACTGAACAAAACTGCCTTTCTGTATGCGACTGAACAAAACTGCCTTTCTGTATGCTGAATGAACAAAACTGCCTTTCTGTATGCTGACTGAACAAATTTGCTTTTCTGTGTGCTGACTGAACAAAATTGTTGCTAAAATACATGTGGGATATGCTCATTAAACATTGTGATAAGTAGTATTCCATAGCTCACTAAAGTATGTATGCCCTCATTCTACAGTTATATCTTTTTTTATGAAATCTTTATTTTTAATATTGGAGAAGTTTCAATTCTTCAGTTTGAGACTTAAACCTCTGTATTCATCATCCTCCAATGCTCAGAACCTGTGCTTACAAAGACACATAGCCCCATATTCAAGGCCTGTCAGGTAACCATTTATACATTATGTTCTAAGAATGTATACATTATGTTACAATCATGTACGCAATATGTTATAACCAAAGACACCTTATGTTATAACCATTGATATGCTGTGATAAAACCAGAGTATCTCCATTTTAATGACAGCACCCTAAATGCTTTAGAATTCATAAAGCAAATTTAAGAAGTCATAAGACATCCTTTTTTATGTGGAGGTGCATTAGATGAGATAGGGCCAGATAAAACGTGAGATATCACAGTGACAATATAACAGTTAATTATTTTCTGTATGTACAGATTTATATAGGCCAACATATGACTGAATATGAGCTATGAAAGCTGCATGACAAATATATTCACCTGTGGGAAACTCACTGACTCACTGCCTTTATTATCACAACTCGCATGTACACATAGGTTAGTGGTTTTATACTTGATAAAATTTTAGAACATGTACGGTATAGCCAGGGTCTGACACCTGGAGGTATTTGTTACCTCTCCTTTAAAATCAGAAAGAACCGCAGTTGATCCCAAGCTATCTCTATACTGATTAAGAGAGTGCTATTTTCAGGGTAGGAAGATTTTGAAACAGCCACTGCTTCTACTACCATCCTGTAGGATTGAATGAACTGGTTGACAAGTTCACAATATAAAGTTTCTACATATTATGTACAATGTACTGTAGGCTTTCATTGTAAGTTAGCTACATAAGGTTACACGTGGGATATTAATCATCATGACCCCTCTTGGTCGGCCTGTCAGTTCACAGGTGTCAAAATCACATTTCATATAATATGCCTTTTTTATGAACAGAAAATTGAAAGAAAATGACAAATTTTGAATTATAAAAAATGACACTTCATTTTGGGTACATGTACTTGAAATTTTTCAAAGACATACTGAAGTATATTCATCATGTACATGTGTAAAGACATATGTCAAGATTACAGCTTGGCCTAGCATATTATTTCTTTTTTTATTTGATTGGTGTTTTATGCCACATTCAAGAATATTTCACTCATTTGACAGCAGTCAGCACTATGGTGGGAGGAAACCATGCGGGGCCTGGGGGGAACCCATGACCATCTGCAGTGTGCTGGCAGACTTACCCACTTAAGACCAGAGAGAAATCTACATAGGAAATAACAACGTCATGGTTTTGCTTAGGAATTATAAGAAATAGTGAAAAAGTCTTGATTTTGCTAACTAAGATGTCAGCAACTCATGACATGTATTTATCAGTAACAGTCATGCCTTATACACGCGTGTACCTATTCTGCAAGTCATAATTTATCCTATGATAGGAGCTTGAAATCGTCAAGCCATTCTTTATGTGTAGTCGTACCTGTACACTGTAGTCATGATTTAATTTAGTTATATGTGAACAAGTCATGAGTTGACCTACTTCTGGGGTGAAGTGAACAATAGCTCCTACTTACCTTTGGAACTGCCTGTCTTTTTCAACGTTTTCAGAACATTCCCAATCTCTTCAGCAGAAAAGCTCAGCCTGCCAGACGATGCCTTCTGGGGTGGGGGTTTACTGCTAGCCTCTGTTAAGCCTTCACCATCACAGGACGGGGTAAAGCTCACCTTCCTCTGAGGCGTGGTTGTCGGGATAGGTGGGGCAGGGGGAGGGGCAGGGATGGGGGGAGCTGGCGGAGGCGCTGGTATAGTAGGCTCCGTTGGGGTATCTTTCTGCCCTGCTATATCCTCGTAGATCCCCAGCCCGTTGTTGTACTCTGCGACAAGCTCAGGGGGTGGGGGTGGAAGGGGAGGTGAGGGAGACTGGTTTAGTGAGCTCCTCTGAAGACTCGGCGACGTGTTCTGCACAATAGGGGGTGGAGGAGCTGGAAAGTTTGGAGGGGGTGGCAGAGGACTGCCTGCCCGTCCCACAAACTGTGGCATGTCAGGTATGTTCTCTATGTTAACAACCTGCGGCCCAGGGTGGTACGGCCCCTTTGGACTGGAAGGAGTCCTGACGCTGGCTGATGAGTTTTGAACCCCTATCTCCGACAGGACTTCACTCATGCTGTGGGCGTGCACTGACTTAGACTGATGGTGAAGGAATGGGGCACTCCCTGCTACACGCTGTGCAGGAATCTCCTGGTAAGTGTTGTGGTATGTGGGCAGCACCTGGGGATCCCGTGGTGCAGGGGTGTCCACACTGCCTCTGTACTTTGAGGGTGGGGACGGGATGTCAGCCTGCCAGCCACCTCCTGCTGGGAGAGCCCTCCGGTAGCTGGTGTTAGGGTGGAAATGTACCTGCCCAGCCTGGAAGCCTGGTGACTTACAGTCTCCCTGCCACAAGTGTACATGGACGTGTGGCTGTGAGGACTGGTGGGACAGGACTGCTGTCTTAGTCCCCTCTGCAGGCTGCTGCGGTACACCACCAGGAAGTCCCCCTATGTCACAGATACTGTAGTAGTGGTGTCCTCCACTGTCCCCAGGCCTGTGCAGTGCACTAGTTTTTGACACAGCAGGCTGTTTTGAGCTCAGCCCTCCTCCTTGTACCTGGGTGATTCTCATGGCCTGAGCGTTGGGGATTGGCACAGCAGGAAGAGGGGTCTTGCAGGGTGGGGAAAGATGTGGAAGTTGTTGACGTTTGTAAATGTCCTGTCTTACTGCATCCAAATCCTCGTAGGTTACTTCATAGTCTGGTGGAGGCTCTTCTGGCACTGAGGATACAACAGAATCCTGAAATTACAGAAATGGCAGAAAAGAAATAACTACATAGAACTGGCATGTAGAAATTGCAAAATAGAAATGACAGTCTAAAAAGGCAGTATGGAAATGGCAGTATAGAAATTGCAGTACTGAAATGACAGATTGAAGTGGTAGTACATGAATGACAGTGTAGAAGTTGCAGTATAGAGGTAGGAGTATAGAAGTTGCAGTATAAAAATTGCAGTGTGAAAGTGGACAGTATAGAAATGGCAGTATAGAAATGGTGGTGTAAAAGTTGCAGTATAGAAGTGGCAGTATAGAAATGGCAATACACACGTATGTAGAAATGACAATATATATAGAAATGGGACCTGTAGTGAAGGCTTAATATTCATGGTTAGAGAAAACCAGAGAGTCCTAAAACTATAGAAATGAGAATGTAAAAATTTTATTATCCTTCTCTGTCATTTATAACTGCATATACTTGGATGTACTGTATAACTTACAACACACTGCCTGGTGGCTATTACACAGTGAAGGCTATTTTAGAACTCATGTGTTTGAAGATGTACTAGCTACAGTCATGACAGTAGCTCTTAGATAAAGATATCTACCCAAAGGGCAATTTTTGCTTGTATGTACATGTAGATGGTACTGGTACTTAAATTCAGACCTTAGCCTTAACATTTGATGCATTGTACTTTTAGTCGACGTGTTCCTCTTCCTTGATGAACAGATTTCCCGCAGGCTCTGTTCGGTTTCCTCCCACCACAATGTTGGCTGCCATTGTGTAAAGGGAAATATTCTTGAGTATGGCGTAGAACAGAAATTAAATAAATAAGTAAATCATTCATGATTCTAATGATTCATACATCCAGACAATTCTCAAGGAAACCCTATGTTGTTAAGGCAGAGTTGGTATGTACACTTCATATGAATCGCTGGAATGGAGCCACCACCCAAACAAATCATAATCACATAATTACGTATGCATATACGGTGATGTAAACACCTAAGATTGAGCTTATTTGTTATGTGTTTTTCCGTTTAAGGTTAGAGATACATGTATATATTAATTATGGCTAGCTTTTATTTTTGTATTTATCAACCTGAAAACTGGCTTTTAGATTTTGTGGTTTAGGAGATGCTATCATTTTCTCACAAATTTCAACTCTTGTGCATGTACCTTGGATTTTGTCTTGATCCGTGTCAGAACAAGGGGTCATTTGGTGCTTATATAACTAATGAATGTTTTTTTCAGGCTCAATAGCATAGTATAACTCCATGAACATCATGGGCATTTCAGTTACTTGACAATGAGGACTCCTTAAAATGTATATATACTGGATCTTGTGGCAGGCGAGTCCAAGCCGCCAAAGTGCTGCCGCTACTGGAACATCATGTTGAAGACACCAGACATGACACCCCACCCAGTCACATTATTTATGCTGGCACCAGGCCGACCAGTCCTGTGTCTTGCTCTAACATCTCACACACATGAGAGCACATGAGCTAAGCAGCCAGGATTGAACCCGCTCGTTTTTTCTTATGCATCATGTACAAATTAACACTTACATTTATGTACACATGTAAGTTAGATACATGTAGCCGGTCAGCTTTCTCTGTGTGTGTGCTGTGCTGGAAGGGTGGGGCAGGGAGAGGTTGAGGGAGGCTACTGTAAATGTCCTGATTTAATTTTGTGCATGCGATCACTGTGAGTTCAAGTCCAGCTCATGCTGGCTTCCTCTCTCTGCGTGGGAAGGTCTGCCAGCAACATCTGGATGGCGTGGGACCCCGGGGCTCTTCCCAGTTCCTTCCCATTATAATGCTGGCCGTCATCATATAAGTGAAATATTTTTGAGTGAGTTGTAAAAGCACTAATTATATAAATAAACAAATAATTTTGTGCATACCTAAGTTAACTTGATTATTCTACATGATTCTATTAGATAGAGTTAGAGTGCTATTACTGTTAGAAATTCAGGTAGACTGAGGTTTGTCTGGAAGGTAGTATGAATCTGACTGGAAAATGTAACTTTCTGTGCCGAAGGGAATGGTTTGTGACATTTTAGTTCATGATCGTGAATTAAATACTCGTGGCTGGTACAGCGTCAACAAGGAAATAGAATCAAGGAAGTTGTTTTGGTGTTGCCTACAAGCAAAACATGTGTACAAGTCATGTACAGTGACTCATGATAGCCTTACATAGTGCAGTACAACAAAATAAATCAGCATCAAGCTAGTGCCGAAAATAAAGTAAAATGTAAATTTGTGATTTTATTGTTTGTGATTAAAGTGGGGGGAAAGGAATTGAGTTTCTGAAGGAAAGTGTATTGTAGTGAAATTGTATCCTTTTAAAAAGAATTTTGGGGCCTGGAAGTGAAACGGACAGATTCCTATGAGGGCATTGTTGTTTTACACCGTGCTTAAATATATTTCACTTATACAACGGCGGTCAGCATTGTGGTGGGAGGAAAGGGGGAAAGAGCCCGGGGGAAACCCACGACCATCCGCAGGTTGCTGGCAGACCTTCCCACGTACAAACGGAGAAGAAGCCAGCATGAGCTGCACTTGAACTCACAGCGACAGCATATTTCACCTATACAATGGCGGCCAGCATTGTGGTGGGAGGAACCCAGGTAGAACTCAGGCAAATCCGACCATACGCAGGTTGCTGACAGACTTACCCACGTACGGGCCCACCTGTGAAGACAGGTATATATACATATATATATACAGCTAGGTGAAAGATCAGTTGTGAGACATGTAGAGGCTGAGGCTATCTCGTTTGATATGCAAATCAGCCATCCCATCTAATCTTTTCTTGATCACGTGTAATACATTTTTGATCTACACCTTCACCTTACAATTAACAACCTTACGTACTATTTTCTCATCACACTGTTCAGTTGTTTGACTTATTTTTGGCAAGAGATATCGGGTAAAAAATTGTGGCATGTATGTATATACGAGGGAAGTACGCATGTTCTGGGGCTGTCCACGGAGTTGTAGTGTGGTTGTATGTGAGCTATAAACTGTTGCACAGGTTTGTCATTTTCCATGTTGACAAAACTACTAAAATGTAGCTGGCAAGATATGATTTTTTTCTTACAGTATGTTAAGAAGCTCATGTTTATGTCTTGATGGGTGTGAATGGAATAAATTATTTCAAAACGTGTAATGTAATGTTGGCTTCTTGGAAATACTTTTGCCCATACTTAAGCTCTCACCAGTTCAAAAATGTCTCCAAATCTACGTGCGTTACACCTAAAAGACAGATGTGGAAGAAACTGCTCATGAAATTAATGAGTAGTATGTTTCACGTGCGCATATGTTGCGTTTCTGCGAGTAATAATTAACTGAAACTTTGTGTTCACCGACATGAAATGTGTTGTTTGACATGGACATTATCATTATAGTACTAAAGATTAACAACTGCTTTACAGTCGTGAAATATTCCAGGGGTGCTTAATTAAGTTCTTTGTATATATGTCCTTGGTGCCTTTTTGGGCCTGTCGTAACCAGACATGCCAGACTAATGAGGCTTTAAACAGGCCGCTATGTTGAAATGGATAGTCCTTCAATATTCTGTGCAATACCACGCAATCAAGATAAAATTAATCACATCACAATGTGTGTACACTGACCTCAAATTTAATCTTGGAAGTGTTTAGCGCCAGTCAAATAAATAAGCAATCTTGCGTGTCATGTGCTTCTCTGAATCAGTGATACCTGACGTTAAGGTTCCGATTTCTAGCAACGCATGCATCTTAACAGTGTAATAACCTCATTGCATAGTGTCTATATCCAAACCAAGCATCATTTCGGTTGTGTTTGTCCGTCTTGAATTTGACGCCTGTGAATAATGTATTGCAGTGTACTTTGCTAAGACCTTAAGTAATATCACAGTGCACGTACTTTAAACAGAACATTATTTCTCAACCTCGGTGCTTACATTAGCAAGATTGAAATGTGCCTTGTGTTTTGAAGAGTTTGCCTGGTTTTAAGGTTAATTTTTATATTCAAACTTAACACATTCTTTTTACTGAAAAATTTAACTTTAAATAACTATGAAATTGGAAACTAAATATTTTTAAATTTTTTTTTACTTGATTGGCACTGCGCCAACATGAAAATTTTAAACTTTCACTATGATAGTTTTAGTTAAAGGAATTACAAACAATATTAATGACAGGCCATTATTTCAGTCACATTAGATTTCAAAATGTAAAATTGTATGCTTGATCAACATGACATTTTTTTTTTAAATCAAGAACATGTACTTTATCTGTAATCTGACATTACTGAGTGTGCTGAGGTTTTGTACGTGACTTTAAATAGTTGTGTTTATACTTGACTTTCAAGGTTTTCCTGACCCAAAAAGGTCACTCATAACACATTGTTATTGACCATGTTTACAGTAGTGCTCCAACATGGCCGACAAGCTGTTTTTCACTGCCAAGGTGTTGAGATTACACGCAAACCATCAAATCATTGTACATTGTATAAGCGGACGTATGGTAGGAGACGTTTGCACAGTTGTGCGTTCATTGAAGACTGCTTGCTGCAAAACTCAGTATAACTAAGTCTAAAGAATAAGGTTTTTTCTCAGGCGCAGAAACCTTTTTGGTTTCCCCCGCTTATAAAACAACAATGAATGAATATAAGTTACATGTAACACTGGCTTGTAGAGGAAGGCGTTGGGAGAAGAGGGAACAGGACAGACATTTGAAACATTTAATCTGCAGTTACATATAAACAGTAATTTTCTGATTCTCAAAGTGATCTTGAACTCTTGGGTGGGTGGTGTAGTATTTCACTTCCTGGATGGTTCAAACTACATGTACAAGCTACCCTCATTCTTTCAATTTGGGGGGCAGATGTTAGTACTGCGTAAAGCAGAAAACATGCATTTCTCTCCTATTTTTTCCGGGAAAGTAAACACATGAAAATGTTGTTCAAAGGCGGACTAACAATGTGTGGATCGAAACAGAAAGTGTGTGTTCCTTTTAAAATCACGTCTGTGTTGCCAAGGTAGCCCAGACAAGATGTCTCAAAAATTAGAAGAATTTAGGCAGCTGGATACTTAAATACAAGGAGAACTGAAGAACAGAACTAACAAATACGTGTAGCTCTGAGGGTAACGTCATATGGTACATTGATCATGTTGATAGCAAGTATTGAAAGGGCTTGTATGGGGTCAAAGATTACAACGGTTACTTCTGACAGAATTACAGGCTATACTCGATATGATGGTGAATATTTCAGAAATCTGACGTGATTGTCCTACCTGCGTTAGCCCACCTGGCGTGGCTGTCCCACATTACCATCTGATCAAGACTCAAAACGGTCGTTACAGGTGTTAAACAGGTAATAATAAAGGCTGCATAGCTATGTCAGTTAAAGTCATAAGACAAGTGCGCCAGCTAAATTTAGGTTTGGTACAGATCGTAGATATTATTACTGATTCAAGGTGCATTCTCGGCGTGTTTGTCATTAAGCTTCTGTTCAGCCTGAGCTACACAATGGCGGCTTTTTTCCTGTACTCCGTTAATTGTTGTACAGGTTGCTAACAGAAAAATACACTTAACGAGATACTACCTATTGTTTTTGCTGCAAACAGGTATAAGGAACAAAAAGACCACTTGGATGTGTATCCTCGTAGACAATACCTGAGAGTAATGAAAGGTCTGCACCTCTTTTTAATGTTCACTTTTGATATATGCATTATTTCATAGGCACGAGAATTTTTGTCGGATGTATTCCATTTTGTAAATAGAATGATCTATTGATATTTATGATTAGTGGATTCATCCTTATGTATTTTTTTTCTCTGCATGCTTAAAAACATATATCTTTTTGTGTTTATTGTCATTTGATAGACGTAGGAAATATTCTCTCTGTTTTGGAAGGAGTTAATATTTTTAAGTATGTTTACATAAAATCGGGTATTGTAAGTAATTCACTGATGTGTTGTATATTTTGGTGGAGTAATCCAGGTACATTTGCACTGTTTTTCATATTATCTGATTGTATTGAGCCGGTAGGGTAAATAAAGACAGCGCAAGTGTTTATTATTCATAGATCAGTTTGCCTCAAGCTGCTTCTCGTGAGCAAGACATTGTTGCAATAACAATGATATACATCCAATACTGTATTTCTCCTGCAGTTTGGCCTAAAAAACTGGACTTTCCGAAGCCCATAAAGACCTTAAAATAATTCTTTTGATGCAGTCACTTAAATTTATTTCTGATAAGCAAGAAAGTAGGCAAACTCCACAAAAAGCTTTTAAGTGAGCCTATAAGGTGAATTAATCAGTCAGAATCAAGAAAAATGTCTTACTTGAAACAAGCTAAACTTTAGGTGGCATACAGTGATTGGGCTTATTAATATATGTATCTCCTCATTATTAGTCGTTATGTCCTTAACATGTGACCTCTTTTCCCAGGTGTGCTAACACTGTAATCTAGACAGGTATGTAAGTGCTCCACAGGTACGTCTGCTCAGCTGTAAAAAAATCAACCTGCATAAATTTTCAGTGACTTCATGCTGATCTGGCTTTACGCCTTGAAACAGAAAACAAGATCACATGATAAATATGTTAAGGTTTTTAATGTGTGTCGGCTAGGGCTTTCAGTGGTTCAGTGATTTTCCATCTTGGCTGGCTAATGCTGTGTCTATCTTACAATTAGGTACATATTTGTAGTTAGATACCCATAAAAGTTTGGTGTTTAGCTACCCTGTGAGGATCAGTCTGATCCGGGAATAGCATACTGTGTCATGTGGAAAAATGCATCCTGTACTCTTCCCAGTTCTGATGAAACGTTGTGAGTCACACGTCGATGACTTACTCTGGGCGCTTGTTCCCTCTACCTGTAACATGGATCCCTACTGACATGATTGAGTGGCAAATAAAATGATTTAGCGTGGTGTTAAAACCAATTAAAAAATCAATAAGTGCAATAGAAATATGTGGGTGTGGGGGGAGGCATTTTGTACAGTGTTATTCACAGTCTGATATTGTTTTCTCATGTGGCACATGCAAGATAAATACTTACATGTGACATTTCTAATGTATGTGATGTAATTTATATGTACAACCTGTGTATTCGCAGGATTATGACTTTATGGCATGATTAATACTTGTCCTTGTAAATACTGGAATATTTTAACATGTGCATCCATCAAGGGAAAAAGGTTTTGTTTTGTTTTTTTAAGGCAGGATATAACGAAAGACCCGAAAGAAATTTGTTTTGGCTTTCATCAGTCATAGGAAATACATTTCCTTTCTACAAGAAGCCTTTTAAAAAGTAGACGCGTGTACTCATTATTAAGGGTGCTATATTTCACCCTCTTTTTTTATGTCTGATCGAGTGTCTGGAAAAATACAAAAAAAAATAGCTGTTAGAGCTGATTTCATTTCCTGTTGACAGATCTGACGTTGATATATTGTTGTGATTACGTTACTTGCTTGGCGGTAAATTTAAGATGTGCCGTCTTGCGCGTACATGCTTTGCATGACTTATGTAACGCCGTTGTGAAACGTACTGGTTGTTGTAATACGCATAAAGTATATGACATGTCTTGTATGTAAGATGTATGTATGCTTGGATTTCACGACTTACTCAACAATTTTTCAGTTATATGACCACAAGGAGTGCTTAGAATGTATGTATAAATATATGTGCCGTTTCTTCTTGTGATATGGCGCCATGACGCCAAAATGCTGTCGCCGCGGGAACATAATGCTGAAGACACCAGACATAACACTCCAACCAGCCACATTATACTGACAGCGGGCTGACCAGTCGTTTCCTTGCTCTAACTTCACAGTGCTGAGCGCCAAGCGAGGCAGCAAGAACTACCATTTTTATTGATCTCTGATCTCTTGACCTCGAGAGTAGACATGTCTCGGTTAATATGCGGGGTTCAGATCCAGGTCTCGCTCTCTCTGACATTTGCACGATGTTTGCCGGATACCTGGCGGGGGCAGGTGGTTTACAGCTAAATTCAGACAGTTGTCTGATTAACTGAACGGCCAAAGTTCATCCACATGACTTTATTGTGGTCACTTCAGAATGAAGGGGGCCCTCGGGCACGTGTATCTTCTCGATGCATGCAGTTGCTTACTTTTCCACATGAGAACGTTTCTGTGTTTACATTTGGCCCATAACATCAGACCCTTATTAAAGTTTCGGGGAGTGTATCTTATCAGATTAATTAACACATTTAAGAGATAAATTTAAGCCATTAAGAAAATTCCAACGGTTCCTTTGCAGATTTTTAATGCATATGTTTTTCTAGCAGGTGAGTTTAATTAATTACTACTTTAGCTTGTCACGGCTAACGGTTAATGTTATATGTTAATACTTTACCTTGTCACGGCTACCGGTTAATGTTATATGTTAATACTTTACCTTCTCACGGCTACCGGTTAATGTTATATGTTTTCATATCTGTTGTACTTTGGAATTGCATGGAATGCACATAAATTGCTGAAACAATCAGCATTTTTGACCTGCGATTTGTGTGGGGTTTTTTTAATAGAAGTGCAACGTCTTTTTCATTTAGCATTGAGAAACGCGTGATGTTTTGCACTTTGGCTGTTATAATTTCATAAATATGTATAGGTATACAAATAAAATTAAAACACTCTGGACACTTTTTTCCTTTTTTGTTCACTTTTTACATATTGCCTAACTGGATGCATTGTAAACATATTTCCTAACGGAATGCATTGTAAACATTCAAACGCAACAGGATTTCAGCTGCAGTAAAATACCACGCTCACAGCTGAGCATAGTAATTCTTTTTTTTTACAATATTTCCCATTTTAGACTGCTTGACTTGCTTGACTTGCACAACGTACCCACAGGCCAATCAGAATTTACTGGTGTCGTCCGTTTGAGGGCAAACTCTGTGGATTGATATTTTTTCATTTTTTTTTCAAGGTTTCCCTACGTCACTGTTTAATGAACGCAAGGTAGTACCAGATGATAAAACCTTCGGGGAGAAGACGAGCGTAAGAGTAATCATCGCGGGGCGCGCGGTTGTTTTTTTTTCAGTTGCTATAGCCAAGTGATCAGAAAAGTGTTAGCCTTAGATGTAACATGAACACTCGTCTTTAGGGTGGAACGTTTACTGCTGATGGAGTTCAGTGTTGTCTGCAAATGCTGGTATACAAGTCCTCCAAAACAAGAAAAAAATGGAGACATTTCCTCCAACATCAGCGTTCTGTGCATTCTGGTGATAGTCCAATGTTACGTTGATGTTTTATTGTAGAAGTCTAACGAAGTATTATGATGTTATTGTCTCTTCGTACAACTGGACATCAAACAATCGCCTAATCAGTGACAAGTAACACTGTACATGGTGACTAATTGATTGATTGATTCGTTAACGTATTGACGGAGTACATGTAGATTCTAATGCAGCAAGGCCCGGCTTAATACATTGCCTTCAAGAAGGAAGCCGATAGACAGCTATAAATCATTAATTACAAAGAAGTTCTTAATTCTTTCCTTCTCATCAGAGGGAAAATCTCCATTGAGATGTCTCCTGTGTATTATAGGAAGTACAAAACGAATGTCATGCAAAGGTACACGTTGTTGCGTTTTATGAATTCCATGAGTATTTAAGGCTGTTTAGACGTTATTTTCCACTGAGCGATAGTTTACATAGAGGTGCTGATATGCGGCCGACAAATAGATTGCCAGTTAACAACATCTTTATAACTCGACGAAATCAAAATTTTGTCCTCAAATAGCAAAATTATCCGAGCGTGAAATTCAAACTAGACAACGAATAAAGATGTTGTTAGGAGAAGCATGCACAACAGCATCCATGTGAACTTAAACAAAGGCCTTAATTTACTCAATCCCGACGACGAATTGCGTTATAAATAGAATTAAATTCGAAACAAACAAAGTGCATAAATAGACTACATGTGATTCAAAGGCGAAGGTGAATCTTCAGAGTTTACCCGGGAATCCGAAAAATCACGGCACAGAGGTTGGCTCAGAGTTGTAAAGAAGATTATGAAGAACAAGTCACTGGTCCTAGCGTATGTAGCGGAGGTTAAGTCCAACTCGCAAGCGTTTGACTGGGTGGCCGAAATTGCCAGTTCAAATTCTTTGAAGTGATGAGGTGTCTCGCTGGCGCAGGTGGTTAAAGCAATGGCTAGATGCGATTATCGGAGTTTTGGCCGAATCTAGCGCTTTATTGTCCGGAGGTCTGTCAGGGACTTGACAAAGGTCGACGGATTACTCCAGGCACTTTGGTTATCTCCATCCCTAAACCTGACCGCGGTTACAGAAGCGAAAAATTCTGAATTACGGAATTAAACACTAACAAATCAATGAAACATAATTTACAGAAATGGGTTATTATTGGCCTTGAACACCAATCGATCGGTATCTACCCGCTACAGCCAAGAAATGCTCATTTCACATTGCTTGAAATGATGACTTCGTTCCTCTAGAAGCTCTAAAGACCTACAGCATGCATGGAGGCACGCCTTCCCAGCTGAACTGGAGTAAATATCGCTATATAGCAGCTAGGAAATTCGTGATCAATTCTTTGAAATGATCGCTTGGATTTACTTCAATTTGTATGACCTAAAGTATGGAGTTAATTACGCTTTCCTAGCGGAACAGGGCAAATATCGTCGCGACGCAGCCAAGACACACGCGATTTGTTCTTAGTAACGCGGTATGTCAGTGACTCACTTACTGACAGGATTTTTTACATTAATTCTAGTAATTATACCAGAAATATTCACGTGCTTGTTAGGACAGTATACCTCAGTTGGGGTTTTATTCTAATTGTTCATGTATACACATTCTTGAAAAAGGATCGACTTACACACCCCCTAGCAATCTGGCTGAAGCAGAATCAGATAAAACAAATCCAGTGAAGTCAAAGGTCAAGAATTACTCAAAACGCTGTGCCGTCATCAGATTTAATAAACAATCACAGGAAACCAATGCAAAGGTAGCAGACCGCGGGGATGCTTAGTCTAATGACGGAATCCCGGTTTACGTTGGAACCATATTTGGCTGATGATTTGCGACAGCGCATGTAGTTGACGAACTGCGTGTTGTTCGCAAGGTGCCACGTGAACAGAAATGGCTTCATTGCATGAATAAAAATGAGGACATCTTACACTTAACTTTTATCACTACAGTATCTGCATTAAAAGATAGAAATAAAACTTTGTTGAGAGAAACTTACCCCTCCAGATGAGGACGAGCTGTAGTAAGCACTGTCAAGGTCATCCACAAAGGTCAAACGTGTTGTCGGACTCCGACTGGGTAAGGGTGGAGGCGTCTTGGGGCCTTCTGCGACCTTGGCAATCTGAAAAGAGAAATTTGACCGTGGGATTCTTCTTCGGGGATTTAATGCAATGGTGCAGCCAGTGATGATAATCATTGGCCATTTCATGGGGTGGCTTGATCCAGTCCGGCATCCACGCGCTTTGTCTTTTATTTTTATTTTTCCATCCGACGTTAAAAATCTAGACGTTGAAATGGACATTCGTATATCAGCCGTCAACCAAACTGGGCGTTTAGGGTCAGTAGTCGCAAGACCAATTCCCAAAACATCCTTCAACACAAACCAACAAAAAAACTAAGAAGCACGGATTCGTGCAAAGAAAATCTGTCCATAGTATTCAATGATGACGGAAAGGCACAAGGAACGTTGAACTTGGATGAACTAAATCAGCATCTAGATCGTACACGATGGTAATTTAAAAGTTGTGGCCACCCAAGTATGTACACGTATCTCTGTTGGGATTTAACTGTTCATCTGTCCTTCTTGGTGACGTTACTGAAAACGATGAACAGACTGTCTCTAGACTCAGGGATCAGACGCAGTTTTGAAGCAGAGTGCGAAAAGCATTACCAAGAGAAATCACCGTAAAGTACACAACCACTTAAATGAGAAGTCTAGTTGTTTTGACGAAAGTACATGTATTTCAGTATAAACACATATGTTTCGTTCGATGCTTGTATGTTTTTAATGAATTGTTCCTAACTGTGAGCATTCACGTACGAACATGGACACGCTATCCTGCCCAGGACCCATTGTACCCTTTCTCCCCACTCATTTTGTGATGTGTCGTCACCTTCTGCTATTTCCCCATGCTCAATTCGCGATTTGACGTTCTATACTTTCTTCTAACTTAATACTCCAATGTCATTTTGTCCTAAGGCATCTAGTCCTTTCCAGTACATGTCGCGTTCTATACTCTCACCATTAACATTTCAGGCTCTGATATTCTTTTCTGAAAAATGATTTTTCCCCATTAACTCGGGTGGCTCCCTAACCTATAAGCGCCTTTGCTACACTTTAAACTCATTTCCTTGTCTGGCTCCTTATCCCGTCGAGTGCCCTGTTGAGCATTTGATCCTCCAACACCGTAACCTCCAAAACCCCAATTGCTATTCATTTATAAAACTGATTTCGTCAGTTTAGGCATTTTAACCAATCCATGTTCAAAGACATTGCCCTGTGTCACAAATGCTATGCAGATTTAATACGCGTTGAACATTTAATGTCCGCACATCATATCACACTAATTAAACAGGGTTTAATTGGGGATTCATGTGAGTTTGATTGTAATAATACCTCATCCACAGGCACGTGTTTTAATGAGACGCTATCTGGGCTCGTAAATTATCTGTTCCACTAAATGCATCCCTACACAGATATATTTATATTATTTTATCACGCACAGGGTGAGATTAAACTATCCATCGATAACTCTTTGCAGTAATTATTTGTCATAATCCATGATAATCACCACGAGTGCTCCGAGCATCACGAGCGAGCTAAGCCTATTCCGTGAAAGTTAGCTTGATGTAAAGAGATTTCATGCGGTGTTTGTTTCCCGGAAATGGTTTGAATATTCCCGAACCATAATAGCAAAAGAAGTTCTTTGAACCGAAGCGTCGAAACCGACATTCGTATGCCATCAGTCAACAAAAATGGGCGTTCCGGGTCAAATGATGACGAAAAGGGGTAATGAATGCTCTAGGCGGATGAATAAGATCAGATTCCAAATCGTGTACCAATTCAGTATTTTATTTTATTGCGCTTTGATTGCAACTGTCCATATATCCAACGTGGCGATCATATTCAACGCGATGAACATACGGCCCTTAGCCCCGAGTTAAGCAGAATTAGACACAATTATGAAGCAGAAGCAGAGTCCCAGAGATTCTGAACACTCCGTCCAAATTTACTAACAAGAGAAGCGATTGAAACCGACCGTGATGATTGCCTCTGTGGCTAGATTAGGAACATTGGTTGGTCAATGTTTGACGTTTGGAAACCGGTAGACAAGCAGTACACCCACTACTTTCTTTATGTACCTGACAAACCCCTTGAATTAAAGCCGCAACCGAAACAGCGAGAGCTGGGTTTGAACACGCGAACTCATTAGTCAGTTATGACTTATACTATTATTGTAGGGTTTAAAAATTTGAACTAGGTATTTTGAAGAAATTTCTATTGCAACACATGCGTAACGTTTGGTATATTCACGAATTTTTGTTACTTTAATAAATTGAGCAATGGGCTTCATCTGTCTCCACCATACAAACTGATCAATGGGGACGAGAATTCTATCCCACCTGTGATCAAACTTGCTGAACCTTTAGTTTACGTCCCAGGGCACTATGAAATGTTCGATGATCCGACATCTTTTGGATGTACGAGCCTTATGCATGACCATGTGTGAAAATGACAAAAAATAAAGAATACCACAAGCATCCGTGCAACATATGCCATGCAGTGGTCCTATCTACATCAAAGAGATAAGGTTGGTCTAGCTCCGTAATGGCATCGTGTATAGTACTCCGTAATGACATCGTATACAGTACACAGTATCAATCACTTGTTTCAGGAGCCGGGTTGCACCAAAATTAAAACAAGTCAGAGCAACAGAATAATGTGTGATAAAATGCCCTTTTGCTGTGTTTGTCATATTATCGCATATATGCAGATTTGTACAAATACTGGAGACAAGAAATACATATCTATTGAATATGGGATGAAATTCGTAAAATACACACCGGCTTGTAATTCCTTGCTTTTTACGATCTAGAACTGGAGGTTGTGGAGTTGCATGCTTCACGTCAAAGCATCTGTATGACAATGATTTATGTTTGAGCACAAGTAATTTACATCATACTTAAATTAAGCAGAATTTTGAACAGAAAAAGACTAACAATATGCTAAATATTACTAAAAATTAAATGCAATATCTTTGGGAAACAAACTTCAACTAAATACAACAAATGCTGCAAAGGATCCTAACCCACTACACATCTCTACATTGTTACCGGGCTGACTGCATTACTAACTTCATCTAGTTATTGATTGACTATTGAGATCATCTTATGGTTTCACAGTAGGTTTACGTGTAAATGAGTTTTGAGTGACTCATACCCTAATACTTAACCCCCCCCCCCCTACCCGTGGGGACTCACCTGCACCAGAGCGTACCGGGGTAACACGTGTCCTCTGTAATTATACAACACAGGGACATCTACCACATTTAGCCTCCTCCGGGGGTCCATTTCTATTACTGGTATTTGATAAACACTCCTGATCGGAATCGGCGATTAATCCATGGGTAATTTTCCCCCGATGACGGTAACTGTTTTCCGTTGATCTGTTCAATCAAATAAGGTGTAATCATCTTCCGTTGCTCCGCGAATTAGGATAAAGTGTATTCCGTTGAAGTGTAATACGTTTACGTTGCACCGGGAATTAGTATGAAGTGCAATCCTTTTAAATTGCACCGTTAACTGCATGAAGTATAAGACTTTTCCGTTTCTCCGTTGATTGGTAATCGTTTACACCATTAAACTGATGAAGTGAAGGCGTTTTCCGTTGCTCTTTGATTGGACGAAGTATAATCTTTTTCCTATCCTGCCTTAATCGGGTAAACGGTAATCCTTCTCTGTTGTTTACTGAACCAAAAGAGCCTTAGGCGTCCGAGGCCGCTCCGAAGAATTCCTTAGTGTGCAAGTCAGCGACAGCTTGACAAAGCCTTCTGAAGGAACACTGAGTTACATAACTGTGGTGTATTAGCAGAAGATCGGCGGTTTCTTAGGTCCATTAGTTTGTCCCCTCATTTTTGTCTTTATAAGCACGTCGCGTTGCCAATCGGCTTTGCAGCGCTATACAGAATATACGTAAACGAGGTTATATTAATGCTATTATTACTAAAAAGTAAAACCAGACTCGTTTCAATGCCCTTAAACTCCCCACACTGGTTATGTGTGAAACTGTAACACAGCTAAACACAGAGAGCACAGGTAGGACAAACGCCCAGCTCATTAACCGGGCTTTGTCTACTTACCTGGTCCTTTATAAAAATAAAACTAATTTGTCAGCTCAGTCGCTGAGTTCTGGTGTTAAGCGATCACATACATACATGTGAATATACATCCATTCTTTCCGCGTCGGTAGAGGCTGTAGAGAACGATCGGAATTAAACGATGCCGCTCTTTTTTATCACGGGTAAATACACTATGTACCACGATCAATCAGGTAAAAAAACATCAAGTAATTTGTCAACAAAGTCTAATAAAAAAAAGACTTCTCAGCTTATATGACACACATTCATAATCACATCCCGACCACTTGATCATTCGTCAGCTTCCGGTGACTGCTGTAAACTTCATGAGTCTGCTTCATACAATTTTTTCTCAGAAGTTCAGTGAAGATCCTGTATGTTTACAGTATTTGCTACTTTTCACCCAGTACCGGCACTGTAGATCGTCAATAGCCCAGCGGAAGAATTTTATACGTTGGTTGAACTTTTCCGTTGCCTGAGTAAGATAACATGCCAAGAGAATAAAAGGATCCAATGTCCTCCAGTATCTTTTCTGTATGGAAAATCTCCAGCGGTTGAAGCTGTTCCGTAAAAACTTCATATTTTTGTTTTTGCTTTAAAAGCAGTTGTTTCATATCAGATGTAAGATTCATCTGTATATTTGTCAGACATTCTCCTATTACGATTTGAATGCACACAAAACCTAATCGACTTCATTCTCTAATGGTTCTACCACAACAGTGGCTCAAAATACCTCTTGGTGTCTTCATTCAACATAGTATCAACCTTATTCACTTGTGAGGTGGGGGAGGACCTAAAGTATACCATCATCATAAGATCCCTCAACTTTCCAAGTTCGACGTATACAAGTCTGTTCGAGACATCAACCCTGTATCTTGGCTTCTGTGTCTCGGGTTATGGTTATACTCTTTGCACAGCCAGATACGTAATCCCTGCACTCTGGTCGTATCCGCGGAACATAGAGGTAGAGAACTTGTTATTCCCGATCAAAACGCTCAGAAAATGCTAGAACTTAAATTGCCTTGCGATTGCGATAGATTCATACTTCCACATGAATCACGCCAGAGCCGTGTACCTGGTGTTAAATAACGGCAATGGCCCTGTGTGCCATTAGAGCCTAATTTGGGGAATGGTTCTTCAAGTGAAACAACGAACTTGTGTTTTCAGCATCTGATCCAAGATGAGTCCCATCTAGATGTCCTAAGAGCACCGATGTAAACATGAGTGTGAACCTTCCAGATTCGTGTGTTCGCCACCAAGAAGCGTACGTCCCATCCAGATGCCCTATGAGAACTGGTGTAACCGTTTGCTAGAACGCCTCAGACTTGTGAGTCAAGCATCAAGATCATCGTTGCCTAATGATATCTTACAAGAATGTTAACATGAACTTCAGACTCGTGTGGTCCAGCATCAACAACAAGGTCCCATACAGTGTTCTAAGATATTAATACTATCCATAAACTTTTCAGGTTCGAGTGGCTGGGAATATTATGTACGTAATGATATCCAGGCATCTTATGTCAACTGAAGTAATCTTTTTGCTTGAACGTATGAAATTCATGTGTCCACAATCAGGAATGGCGTTCATTTTTAGCTGACAACCGAGATAAACTTTTCAAAACTCATAGGCCCAGCGTCAAGAAGACCGTTCTACCCAAGTATCCTGTAGCAGTCCGAGGAAACTTGTGCCCAACCTTTTAAATTTCATGTGTTCCGTGTGTTAGTTCCATGACTTGCCGGAAGTATAACTTTGGCCAAACTTTTCAAATTCGTGTCTTCAGCACCCCGAAGCGCGCACTAGTAAATGCCTTCTATGAAGAGCGATTGGGACTCCATTCCATTCGAATAATTTCATGCCACACATGAATCCATATTAAGATGTACATATTCAATGGTAAGTGTACAGTTATACATCATAACTGATCCCTGAATGATTTCAACTGAGTCCCATCTTTGTGGTTTTGCTTCACGTGTGGAGCAAGTGTTCCTAAATCATAATCATTTATGACTTATTTCTTCATCTGGTTTCTGTTATGAAATGTGAATAAATTCACTCTATGATTTTCACCAACCCATTGTATGTCCGCACTAGAAATCAGCAGGCAGAGGATTTGTCGAGATTGGACCAGTAACCAATCGTCATCACATCTAGACTGCCCCGACAAAAACCTGTAGAAATTTCCCTTGAAGCCGGCCGACGACTGTATATTAAACAGTCTCACCACTCTATAGATACATGTAAGCTTTTATATACCTATTAAGCGAAAAACATTTTTCACAGCTACCGGTATGCATGCCATCGCCCGTTTCTATTATCAATGAAGTCAACCACAGGCTTATACAGACTTATACAGGGAATAGCTGAACAATTTATGGCCCCCAAAAAATGGATTTTTTTTAACCATGCGTAACTGCACATGCACAGGTATAGATAATTACTTTAGTAAAACTTAGATCTAATATCAGATAAACATAGCCGGCCGTGACACATTGCCTCAAGGCCTTCATACCTGCACTTTAAGTCTGATGTGTATTTCTGCACCTTCACCCCAATACAGACGCATTGTTTATACACGGGTAAACTGTTAATTGTTAAGGTTCAAAGTAAACAGTGAATATTCCAGCTGATACTGATCAGACATTATAATGAGAAATTGTTCATACTTAAAACAAAACCTCGGGATAAAGACAGAAATGGCATACCGTAGATGATGAAAATCAATCGGCTTAATAACGCGCGCAGAGGAATATTAATTATAACATGCGGCAAATTAAGAAGGCATGTGACCATGACCTTATACGGTTACTCATACAGGTACACATATTAACTAACTTGTACATGGTAAACAGGTGTTGCATCCCGGTACAGGCATTCATTTTAATGCAGGTGTCACATTCGGATGTACTTGTTTATATACATGTAGATATCGCCTCCTATATTGGTATAGGTTGAATATATAGGTTCTCATCCTACAGGTATACACTGTGTATACATGTATCTCATGCAGTGAATTGCATACAGTACACACATCTGTATGTGGCTGTCGCATCCTATACTGTTTTTATTGAATCTATAGGTATCGCATCTGTGCATATACAGATGGCATATGGCTCAGGGAGATTGGCTGCACAGGTGTCGTATCGTATAAACGTGTACATTACACTGTATTATTTTACGGGCAAAATAAAGATTATCTGATTCATCAGAAAACAAGTGAATAAAATTAATAAAAGCAACAACACTGTTTCTGTTTATTCTTTTTTTTTTTTTTTTTTTTTCATGAAAATGACTGACAATGAGCAATGTTAATGAGTAAAATAAAAATAATTTGGTTCATACGAAAACAAGTAAATAAAAGTTAACTCAGTTAACAAAAATGTCCTTCTTTTCATTAAAATGACGGAAAAACGAACCCAAAGATGCTCACAGGGGGGCTTGTAGACCTTCGTGCACGGGGGAAATGCTGTCAATCAGCTCAGCTTCGCCACGCTTTAAAGCACACTGATTCACTCGAAAAAACAGCTACAAGCCAGTGTGTCAAGGCTCGCCGGTTTATACAATTGTCAACATTAACACAGATCCCATTAAGAATAAATAATGCTCATTATTTCCTATGTGTTTTTATTTTTTTTCCCATTTTTCACCTTGTAGTTTTTGTTTACCATATAGTGGACGGCTTCTGATTTCAGCCCATGAAACGAGGAGCGTGAGTTTGCCGTAAGCGGTGTATGTGGTTATAGCCCACGTACACGTACTACTGAATGGGTTATAGGATGCGGTGACTTCGGTAAAATATTTCTGTCACCACCTTTAAGTTAACACATACGTATGTGACTAAATACAATGATTAATCAGGCAATGACTAAGGCTTCGTCTGGTTTCTCATATTAGTGGAAAATATATCATAAATCGGATTTTTTTTTCTTCCAGTTTTGTCAGAAAAGACCTGATCAATGTGCGTAAGTCACTGCTGTTTGGGTAGGTGTGGACGGCCCTCGGTTAGATATAAATATCTGCTCACCCACGAATTAAAAATATAATTTCACTTTCACGTTGTAATTGGTTTTAATGTGAACTTAATCACCTGATAAAAAAAATAATACCGATTCTTCAGCACAAGGGAATGAGGGGGGTGTGTGTGGGGGGGGGTAAGGTATGTATGCTTGTTTGTGCGCTTGGGCTTTACGTCGTACTCGGTCTCATTAAAATCAGATCCTTAGTTCTGGCTGCGCTACGCCCGTAGGGAAGCGTTGCGGCCACATGATTTGATTTTAATGAGATTGCGTCATACTCAACAATTTGTTAGTTATATGACGTCCTTAGAATGTATCCATGCCTCCAAAGTGTTGCTGCCGCTTAAACATCATGCCGAAGACACCAGACATGACGTCCCGCCCTGTCACATTATACTGACACCGGGCCGATCAGTCCTATTTCCTTGCTATAATAAACTCTCAGTGTTGAGAGCCAAGCGAAAGAGCGAAAAGTATCATTTTAAAGACTTTGGTATGACCCGCCCCGGGGAGTGATTCTGGACCCCGAGGCGGACACTCTAACCATTAGGCCACAGAGGTGGTGGGGGAAGTATCGGCTGGTTCTTGAACTAATTTAATGGTGTTAATGACTAAAGGGGATGAACGACGTTTGTGAAGACATGATGGATGTAAACTGACTGTCTGAATGACTGAGTGAGTGAGTGAGTAGACGTTAAAGGCTATGCCGGCGACAGTGACAGACTGTGTCACTGATTGAACCAGTTACATTCTGAGCCAAATCGTCTGCACAACGGATTGGGAGTTGGAATGAATCATAGGCAAATTGACGAAATGACGACTGATGCTCTAACTACATGACAGAATCACGTCCTAACAGGTTGACTTACTGACTGACTGACTGACGCACTGACGGCTGGACGGACAGACTGATGGACAGCCAGGCAGACGGACAGACTAACTAAAAGACAGCACCGTAAACGGAAAGATTGACCTGCTAACCAGACGGTTCGTTTTAAAATTCATGCACGATTACCATTGTGTCCGAATTAACCTATAGGTTTATACATGGGTTCTACATATAAGTACACGTAGGTTTAACTAATGCACACTGTAAACACTATATACAGGGCCTATAGGCGTCCCCATTATTGTAATTACATGTATTTCTGCAAATCATATGGGTTCAAAACAAGCGCGACGTAATCCGAAGATCGTGTACGGGCGATTCACTCATTAAATACTCTGTGTACACACGTTTTCACAGGTGGATGTTACAGAAACAAAGAACATATGGGGGCTTCGTTAGGTAGATTTACATTTACACAGATGTTTCATTGTTCGTTTCGGATGCAGCACATCTTCAGAAACCCAATGGGCTATTCCGCATGCCTGGACATATAGGCCTATTCTTTATATAATCCTAGATGTCTGATACTGATAACAACTCGGTGTAGATGTCCGTCAATAAAGACTCAAGGACTTGATGAGATCAGTGTTTAATAAAAAGAAAATAGACTATTATCTAAGCAAGAAAAGAAGTCCGGACGACACATGTGCCCTTAAAAAACTGCACTCCTCGCATGATCAAGAACTGCAGGAGCACCATCTTAAATAAGGACAAGAAGAATGGCGTTTTAATTCCCATTTCTAAACTATTGGGCAAGTTTTCGTCTGAAGTTTTTCTCATTTCTCGGCATCTTACTGTGTGAATAAGTGCAAAGATATGCATTTAATTAAAGGTCTGTTAATTAAGCTGAATACCGTTAACCACTTTTGAGGAATTGTCAGGGGAGAAAACCCCTTACTGAGAAAAAATGGCGACAGAGTTCGGTGGAATTAAAAAGAGAAACCCCTAACAAGCGTTAATTCTAAATGTGTCACTGTATGAACTTCAATATGGGTCGTATAAATTATGTACGCGACACAGTGACCGAAGCTTTGAATTTTCACTTGGAAAAACTCACTTTGTATTTTTTGCTCCGGAACTCACACATTCAGATGAGTAATAGAGACAAAAATTAACCGTGGAATGTCAACGCATAGCTGTCTAAAAAGTAGAAGAACAAATTGTAATTGCATGTAATAGCTTATTACCTGCATGCCCTATGAAGTCCATGTGTTATGTCAATAAACTATTAATAACACAAAATTGCTACAATGTAAGCCTGTGCCACGCAGCTGCTTGTGCTCTTAGCGAAAACAATGGAATACCGGCCTAGGAGTGTGAGTGTTGACTGATTGGCGTGAGGTAAAACGATGACTGATCACACTGTCTGTAACAGAGCTCCTTGTCAAATTTAATATCTATAGAAGCTTTCGGAAAAGAAAGGAATTTACACACTATGCGTTTTGTGCGAATCAGTGAAAGATGCAATGGATGTTACATGCATGCTCGGGAAACTTAATGGCTTTAGCTTGCGGGTACAACAGAATTTTCCAGAAAGCTCTTTAAAATATATACACTATATAGAGCATTTAATTCAAAGGATATAGAAAGGCTTGTTTTATGAACTAGAATGACATCAGCATGGTGAATTCAGTAACACAGCAAAACAGTGACAAGCAACACATAGAAATACACGAGCGAAACACTACTGTTATATGGTTATTAACCATGTATAAAAATTGTAGCTTCCGCGCTACATGTGCTATGTTTGCAACGGTATAGTACACGTTGTGACGACTCTTACGTGGTGCTTATATGTTTTTTTTTAGGTCTCCGTGAGTTAGTGCGACGTAATGACACCAATGCAATCGCTGTGAGTTCAAGCCCAGCTCACGCTTGCTTCCTCTCCGGGAGTACGTGGGAAGGTCAGTCAGCAACCTGCCGATGGTCGTGGCTTTCGCATGGGCTCTGTCGGGTTTCCTTACACCATAATGCTGGCCACCGTCGAATAAGTCAAATACTTTTGAGTAGACGGCGCAAAACAACAATGAAATAACTAAATAAATGAATGAATATTCTTATAATACTAAGGCCAACGCATACATACACCCTATACACATATATACTGTAATTCTTGAGTAGGGCGTTAAACAATAAGCATTCATTCATTCATATATACTGTACATACATTAGGAAAGCTGTTTACCTGAGAGATTTATGAACCGAAATCATACCTGAAACCAAACTTTTCCCATAACAAAATATTAATAAAAAAAATTAATTTCCTTGAACAGATTATCCTAACCTGCATGTTATAAGACTGCGCTTGACAGTCTTATGAAAGTGAGATTGTCGTCTTCTAGTTTCAAGGCTTTGACCACGCTAGCTACAGTTTGCGAGGACCATGTAAATGCTAGTATTTATTTATTTATTTGATTGGTGTTTAACGCCGAACTCAAGAATGTTTCACTTACACGACGGCGGTACGTCTATGAGCAGCCTGCGGATGGTCGTGGGTTTCATCCAAACTCTGTACGGTTTCCTCCGGAGTATGGCGTAAACACGGAGAGAATAAATCAGTTGATAAATATACGACGGCGGTCTGCATTATGGTGGGAGAAAATCGGACAGAGCCTGGGTAAAACCCGCGACCCCCTGCAGGTTACTGACATACCTTCCTACGTACGACCGGAGAGGCCTGCCCGAGCGGGACTTAAACTCACAGCTGGCTACTATGATATCGTACATGTAGGTCTACTCATGTTAAAAAGGGGTCTGAAACTAAATGAACTCAGGTGACTAAACTGAATGTATTGTGGATTTTCTACTTAAAAAGCTGACTGGTGATTCCACAATAGGGCTGCAGGCTACTGTTTAAGAAAAGACATTGGCACTTGAATATATATACCAGACCTTAATCGTGCCGTGAGCTATTCGCGTATTTACCTCATCTATTTAATTAAAGCAAACTTACCTACATGTGAATGATTCTAACAAGAACCTTCACGACCGGCTCGAGGCGTGATCCCAGCACGATTTCCCCTCATGTTGAAATGGTATCAGTGATCAAATTAACCTCACCAGGTAAACTTAATCACAGAAAACACACATCTATAACACACGGGATCTATTGTACAGTTGTACGCATATACACGCACCCGATCGCTCTATAGGACATACGCAGTTTCGTAATATTAGTTTTTTCTTTAAAGTCTTATTGAAGTCCCGAAATGTCAGAGCGCGTTAGCTGTAATCCCCGCAGGTAAAAATCTGAAAATCCCCTCGGGTAAGAACTGTTTGGACATGTAACAAGCTCCAGCACTTGAAACAGTGTGGCTGTAAAACCTTACCGCAGCTCTAATTCATCCAGGTGTTCAGATCAATTATAGACTATCCAGTCATCTATACTCCCTGTCCGGTTTGTAACTACATACTTACTACAGTATACCGGTATCCAACACAGTTATACCTGCATGTTAATTGTTTGAAGGTACGTCAAAGAGAAGTGAGTCACGGGTGGCGGTGGGATGGGGGGGGGGGTATGAGGATAGCCCACGCGTATGAACAGATGAACAATTAAATCAAGATGAGATGGGATGGGATAGGGGTCGGTATTTATTTTTCTTACACGTATGAGTGAACGAAAGGTATGAAAGGTTAAAAAGTAGAGAGTAAACAAAAAAGTAAGAAAAATGAAAAACCTTGTATTTGTTTTTTGTGTACCAGGTGCAAACGGTAAGTGTATTCTCTGAACCCTCTCAACAAAGCGGTACACCTCTGGTACACAAAATGCATCAGTGCACATGCATGTGTTTACCGATACTAAGCTATGGACAGATGCATTCGTGACAACATGACTAAAACAGTATCATACCCGAACATGAGAACCGCACAGAGAAATGTAGTTGATTAGCGGGCCTCGAGATTATGTCACCATATCGACACAATTGATAACCACAAGTCTGACAATATGCACGAGTTTTTGTTTTTTTTTAAACGCCTGAGGTAAAGTTATGAAAAGTTTTTTTTTGAGTATTTTAGGGCCTGAGATAACCAGGCTTTTGGTACATTAAGAGGGTATACACAACATTCATACAGTGTAAGAAAATTCATGTATGTATGTAATGACGCATTACGTCATAATTTTGGCCATAATGGCGACCAGACACTCAGTGAGTGAGTTTCTAATGAAAACGTTTTTTCCTTCTCATATCCTGGCGGTTTACACATAACGTTATGGTCTCAAAGGAATAGTTTTTGTGACAAGTCTCATGCAAGAATATTTCGCTTGTATTATTGGTACTACATGTAGTATATGGACTCGAGATTTTATTTGACCAAGACGCCTTCAATATCACTCGATTGCAAAAAAATTGATATACAGATGTACGCACCACTGTTCTCAAGAAACGTTGAAGTTAATTTTTCCTACTATAATTAAAGTATGGAACATAAAAAACCAGTACACGTATACTGTATATATGCCTATAGAAATGTCATACCAAGCGGACTTCGACCCGATACGGATAGTGTTCTCATACAAATATATTGTGATTAATTGAAAATATATGACATCTCGTTTTACTTTAATAAATTTATGTTATATACATACCTAAATTTTCTGAATTTTACAAGCGCTGCACACTTCATTTTCCGAAACAGTGATTACAATTTTGCTGCAGTTTTATGTGCTCGATACAATAAGTATACCAATACACACACGTACACAGGCAAGAAAGCTACTGACTATGAACGTTCATAATGCCCTGTGATTCATAGGTTTACCAGTTAGTTTAAAAATATCCTGTATATATACAAACACCATCCCGTTCCTGATATAAACATTCTCAACTGAAGCTGAACTGCTATCGCTATACATCGCTTCAATGTGTTTGACCAGAATGTCACTGTTGCAACACGAGTCGGTATGCCGGTAGTCTACAAGACATCGCTATCATTCCAAACGACAAACACTTCACCAATGAGGTTACGTGTTCGAATCAAATGGGAGACTATGGTCGTTTTCTGTCGTAATGTTGCAGTACCTGTGCACTACTTTCTGAGCACACATGCACGTAGAAGCATGACTTACTCCAAGAAAGAACAAAGGAACACAAGGCTTTGGACCCTTTGTTAGGGGCGGGAAGGAGTGTTACGAGTTTCCCATTGCCGTTGATCTGGTTGCAGCTTTACATCAAGGGGTTTGCCAAATAAGTCAGGATGCTATTTTCCGCTCGGTTTCGTCCACACGTACTTCTAAACCTCATCGCCGTTGTGTAGGTGAAACAAACTGGATATCGGCGCAAAACCAGTCAAATCACGCATAAGTGCACGAAGCAAGGCGCAACAAAGGTTTTTCAGCTTGGATCAAATATTTGTGGCTTTGGGTGCCTCCTATCTGCCCGATTCGTCTATATATCGCATGAGATTATTCTTTAAGTTATTTTGTGTTAGCGTTCTTACAACCAGGAAATGTAATGTTCGTGTTGAAAGGAATCGTTCTAATGGTAATTCCTGAAATCTTTCCCGAACAAGTCCTTTCAAGTTATTGCACAAATCTATCCATCTTCGTTAACTAATCAATTATTTATTTCACAATCTTTCAACACCATTTATAATCAAAATTTTGTTCACTTTTTCGACAGAGATCCGTGTTATGTGTAGAGGAAACCGGAATGTCCGGTGAAAACCACGGACATCTGGCGAGTTACACTTCCGCGCGTGATGTTCAGATGTTTACGTGATATTTACGCAGTGCAAACGAACTGGCAATCTCTTATTACCACCTTCGTCTCGTGGTGAGTAAGTGTGGAAGAATATAAAAGTATCCTGTTCGAGGTATTTGATAAAGATTTGACTAAACCTGCCGGTTCTTAGATGCAAGACTAATACATTTGTTTACCGTTAGTCCATCTTCATTGCGTGACACTGTTATGGTTATATATATGGTCTGCCCAATCACCACGACATGAAGTTCCTCTTAAAAAGAACCAAGATGAACTCTGGTTCAAATATCATAGCATAAAAGCGCATATATATATATATATATATATATATATACACATATGTATGTATACACACATCACAGCAAAGAATCTGTATTGGCTTTCTAAAGCTATTGACGTGTTACAATAATTTAAAAAAAAAACAACTACTTCAAAGATAATAATATTTCTTTGTTAATGTAGAGCATTAAATGATCACTCCTTTTGCCTATAGCAACTGAGGAGCTGTTTCAAGAGATAATTCTACGAGCCATTAATTTCGAAGTTATGAAGATCATAATTACGCTCTGAAAGTAGAAGGTTATCACGCGGGGCTATGCAGATGTGCTAAATAGTTAAACAGAACGTTGATCTCGTGATCAAGTTGGCTTATTCGTTTACAGTGACGTCTTAGACGCAGCCGATCGGTCCGCGTATATAACTGACAAACTCTTGTACACGGCATCAAACACACATAAAATAAATACACAAGTGTAAGACGTGAACTATGATTAGACAAATGCAGATAACATGTGATCTATGACCAGGGCCCACTTGCATGAAGCCCTCGTAACGTTACGTGCACGTAACTATCATGGCAACCAGCACTGTAGGTATCGATAGCTCCGCCACATCCGATGTCCCACTACCCCTTCTCGTGACAACGTTGCTTTTTATTCCATTCCGGGTTAAATTAATAGTGACATCATGACGTTACAGACACATTGAACATTTGTAACCATTTTGTTTTGACCTACTTTGCAATATTACTGATTATGATTTGTCAGATGCGTGTTCGTGTTTGTCAGCTCGGAAACTTCTGTTACATCGCCATGGTAGCTACGTGCTCGTAACCTTACGAGGGCTTCGTGGAAGTGGGCCCTGGGGGTTAAAGAGATGGTACGCTACGGCTGTCAAGCACTACCAGGGAGAGCGAGGGTTTGATTCCAGCGATCGCTTCTTCTGCTGTGGCATTAAGTCAGGGTTTTTTGGGTTTTTTTCAGGTAATTGGCGAAGGGCGGTGGGGCTCCAGCCTTCCACCCATAGTTCTAAATCTGAGTGGCGTCAGAGTGAAAAATTGTTGAGTTCGGCTTTAAATTAATTCAATCATAAGTACGCAAACGGCAGGTTATTATTTGACTCTGCTTGAGGCTATGTCATAAAGTTCAGGTAAAAAAAAAAGTAAAATGTTACTTACCCTGGAAAAATTCCATGTGCCTTTCCGATCTTTTTCTAGGTCACAAGCTTTGCCGAAAGAATTTTTCCTGTTGGAGGGTTTCCTCGAAGAAAGCATGTCAGCGTCTTTGTCCTGGTTGTTAGAAGACACGGAATCGTCTTGCGCGGAAGAGTCTGCACCGGGGATTTCCCTGCTGACTTCCACGCCCGCTAAAGATCTCCGTCTCTGTGGGTCCTCCGGTTTGTTTTCGGATGAGTTATCGTCCCTTGCTTTGAGGTTTATTACATCAAGGCTGCCGTGCAAACTTCCTGTGGATTGGAAATCGTTAGACGCCATGGGCAGCAATTATTACAGTTTCAGAGTATTTTCTCAATGACGATATAACGCTAGTTGATTCTTGGTTCACGGGTAATGCCAGTAAATTCCACTGACAAATTCCACTTGCAGGGAAAGTCAGGTATAAAACCGTTAGCCAGGTTTAAAAAACTTGTTCTCGAACCACCGTCTGCGTAAAAGTCGCCTGTGTATACCTCTTTAGCGATGTGCGAAGTCTCCTGAAACGAAAATCGCCTGTCTTTGTAGGAAAAAAGTTACCAAAACCCCTCTAAAATACCGCGGTTTAGAGAAGTGCTCCGTCAAATAAAGTTAAAGACGAGCTGTACATGCAAGAGAATTACGGGAACACTGGATCCAATAAAGCATTGTCCGAAATTACAAAAACTGTCTGAAAAGGCTGCTTCAAGAAAAAGCGATTTCACTTTTCACTTAATGGCTCAAAATACTAAGCAACATTGCTTGTCCGACAATCGTGTGAGAACGCTGAATGCCACTTTTCATACCGTATTACATCCACTGTTATCGGAAATGACTGCTCGGGCCTACTACTGCATGCCCTGGTAGAGACTGTGCCCGGAAGTGCAGACTAAACAGAGGAAGCCATTCGCTCCTGTTGAGATACGATATTTCATCTCAGAGGTCATATACAACATGACGTTCCCACACCAGGCTGGATTTCTTGCTACACACTGTACATACTATTATATGAAAGCACTATTTGTCAGTATACGGAGTAACCGCCTCAGGTCTTTCTTTAACTGTTAACATTAAAATGCACAAAGCGAGCTTTCGCGACTGCACTAGCTGTGACTTTCCCAGAGTCAGAGCTCGCATATATCAAAACACAATTGCATGCCGCCGTATCCAGTGTTAAGCTCTGATCTGCTGGTGTAAATTAAGCAGACTGTCGAACACATCGCATAGATTTCATCCTTAATATTTCTTAACCCAGTTTCTACCACACCATAGCTCCATTCCGCAAGATCTCTTAACGATATAGTTTTCGAAACGAAAGACACGTGTAGACAGACTGCTAATTTCCCGATTTCGGAATTCCACGAAATTCAAAATCAGAGGCCAAAGTTGAAAAGTTTCACAGCGTTAACAGTACGGACGGTTTCCAGTGGCTAAATCTGATTTATCCTCGAAGGCAACATAAGTTACGTAGTTACATTCCAGTAACTGTAAAGCCTTACCATCGTCGAAAGAGCTCTAAACGCGTAATGAACACTGCTCACTGCTCAAGGCTCAGAATATAGTTAGTGCCTCGGGCAAAGTACAAGTCAAGACCTTTAACTCGTCAACAGAACGTGCGCTGATCACAGAAGGGACTATTCTCGGAAGAGCCCACAGAGCTTTTATTTTATCTGGACCACATTTAAACTCACACTGTTAGCTTAAATGAGGTCTGTTGTGCTATCATTTTGTTTTTTTCCCGATCATTGTTGACTTAATAGACTGTGATTAACTTGTCTGATTACACTCGAGAATACGATGCATCTCTTGTCATGGTAACATAAAATGTTGTGTTACATATATTTTATTGCCATCGTTGTAAATACATCTAATGAAGCATCCTTTCTTTCTTTGATTACGTTTTGTGATTTTTTTCGTACTATGTAAAACGATCCTCTGGCCTATACAGGGCAACAGATTTCCCATGTATGCTTCATAACTTGCACGTATGCACACAGAGCTTTGTACGCTGTTTTGACTAGGAGTCCACGAGCCTTTCGTCAATATAGTCGCCAGTTCGAATCTGACGGTGGCGGCTTTCAGTCAGGTTATTTGCTAGGTACCAGCCGAGGTGCAGTGGTTTCCCCGAGATCAGTTTCCTTCTTTCGTGTACAGCTAATCGCCGACTTAACTGTGTGAAACGCTCTAATATATGGTCTAATAATGTGTTAAGTAGCACCGTGTACAGATTAATGCTACATCGCACGATGATCTGTAACACACACATCTTAATGTGTAAAGTAGAACCGTGTACAAACTAATGCTATATCGCACGATGACCTGTAACACAGACATCTTAATGCACCGTGTACGTACTGATGCTACATCGAACTCTTAACTGTAACACAGAAATCTTAATGTGTTAAATGGCACCGTACAACCCATAGAGTAATGTTCGCATTATTAGAGCCACCGGAACCACGAAAGGCATCCAGCCAGCAATCAAATCAATGTTATATCCCAATGTGCATGGATCAGACATTAAGTTTGCAGCATAAATGTCGAATGTACATAACATTACTTGCGTAAAATTGCCACGTACCTCTGAAAATACATGTATAGCCAAACTTAACTTCTATGATATTCGGGATTGCCTAGACGTCGGGGCTATTGTCGGTCTGCTCGCAACATCATTTCTTTTTTTTATATATTGTTTGTTTGTTTGTTTGCGGTTGGGTTTAATTCACCACCAGAGATTTGCGGTGGTCGGGTTTATCAGTGCGCCAACAATTAGAGACATTTGCGCCTAAAGAAAACCACATAATGTGTGCAATGTAGTCCATAGCACAGGTTGGTGTATATAAACGTCAGATAAACTGTATGATGTGGGCACTTACATGTACTTAATGTGTATCGAAGGTGATTATCTGGGGCATCGAAGGTGATTAACTGTGTTTTGATGACACGTTGTTATTGTAAAAATACAGACGTATGGAATAATTTGTAGTCAGTAAAACAGTGTTTTGTTAAATCCCATGTTACTATAAAGACGATGCACAAAATGTAGCCCATGCAGAACATTTACTTTTTATCTCCTCCACGCATTAGTAAGTAATCGTCCATTCTAGCTTATTCTGCCTACACGAGTACACACCTCTGATTTTTAATGACATCTGAATGCGAGGAATGCAGTGACAGTCTGGGGTTAGCTTTTTATAGAATGCCCATAGCCTTTTTTCTTAAACTGCAAAGGACTATATATTGTGTAGGACAACTGACGACTGAAATTAACAAGATTCACCAATGAAGCTGTCCTCTGTCAGGTACGCGCTAGTCACGCCGAAGTGGTGCATTCTGACCCTTGTGCTATTCGTTGCTCTTTAAAGATTTTCGTCCCTTTTAACCGGTAACTCTAAAGGTGGACACGTTTAACAATGTGCGGAGATGTGGTTACAATTTGCGGAGCAGTGGTAAAAATATGCGAAACAGCGATGACAGTTTCAAGGAAAGCTTTACCTGGACAGATCTCACTGCAGACTACCTCGGCCAAAACACAGGCAAAATGCATACATCACGTTTGTGCCTTACGATTTCAATGATATATTTATCTCTATGATGCCTTCCTTTCCAGCCCTACCCGGAAAGGTCTGCAAGCAAACCGGTGGGATGGTCGTGGGTTTCCGAAGGGCTCTACCCGGTTTCATCCCACCATAATGCTGATCTCTGTCGTACAAGTGAAATATTCTTGAGAGCGACGTAATACATCAAACAAAGAAATAAATAAATAAATTATCTTTTTGATTGATGTTTTATTGGTGCAGTAAACCAGATTGCGTGGAGTAACCCACCGCTCCAAGTATAATATCAAATGTTAAAATAACTGAACTGTTTTCAAGGGACCTTGAAATTGCAATGATATGTAAAACTTAAGAAATGCAGTCTGGGAATGTCACAACATTTATATAGAAGTCAAGGTCACAAAGACTAAACAACAACGAAACCAACAGTTAGGCCTGTGCTATATAGTGTAGAACTCTTCTAAAAGATGTACAAAGCAGACAGGTATTTCTTTAAAATGTTTTCCACTTTTCTTCAAAATAGACTATTCGGCCTCCATTTTAAAATCAGCGATTACAAACATATCACGTATACAGTCCATAAACTGCTGTAAATGTTACATAACATGTATTTTTACTTATAGACTCATCGAACAAAACACAATATACTGTGACTTGATGAACATTTATTAATAATATTGCACTAATAAACGCGTCATAACTCTGGGAAGTTATATATTTAATGTATGCTAAAACGTATACTGGTATAGCACGAGTTACTCTTTAATCTTTAAGCATGCTAATGTAAACTTAGAAACCAGTTACATAATTTTAGCTAAGCATCTCGCAATTATAATTTAATCCCACTGGATTGGTAATAAACTTGGAGTTACAACCACTCTCCAGCTCCGGCTGTGTCGGCTACGGTTACAAATCGGCAAGGTTTTTAGTCAGCCTAGCCGCTGAAGGCTAGTGGATTAGTATTGTTTCCACCTCACTAATAATGTGTTAAACACCAGTTTGTAAAAAAGAGAATCAATATTTTAAGCACTCACTATTTGCTCGTCAAGCTACGACCCTGCCAGACCCGACACGAGTGCGATAGGCTATAGGTTATTGATATACCGATGGCGGAGACGCCCGATTATTTCCGAACGACGACTCGGAGACGATCTGTCCATCAAATCGCTCAGCATCCACAAGAGATTCTCCATCAGGCGATTTCCTCTCGTGTAACATTCGTGGATGAGTCATTCCATACAACATTGGGCCAGTGGTTCTCCATGATCTCTGTGGGGAGGGAGGGCGGATAGGAGACGGTCTACAACACGGCACATACGAGCGCATAATGAAGACCACAGGCTATACGCAGCTAAATGTTTAACAGACCGACACCCCAGAATGCTGATTTAACCAGGCATTAGGCAAAATTATTGATGGAGTTTTACTCATTTTACAGATAACGAATATGTTGCGACTGGCAAACCCAGTATAAGTGTAGTTGCCTGCTTTTTACATGATACAATACGATATAGGAAGCATTTAACGTTTATCTATAATATGGCTGAAACTTGTCGAGTTGAAATAAGCGCTTATCTTCTGTATCCCAGGGCTCTGTCTGGGCTATATGTTCTATGGCATCACCGATGTTGTTAACGAGAAATAGTCTTTTAAAACAGGCCATTGTTTGGTTGAATGAATGAATGAATTATTTACAGATTTACGCCACATTTTCTTTTATTCCACATTACATCGAGATGAAACGTGACATAATATCAGGAAACAGTCTGATGTTCGAGCAAGACGTCAGAAATCATAAATATCCGACTGAAAGGGTGTTTGCAGAACTGAATCGATACGGACTGAAGAATCTCTCGGCCTTAATCATAATGCCCAAAATAATAAGGTCATCATTCTAAGATAACGACTGCGTTCCTTGAGACAGCGACCCTGGTATTTTAAACTGCCATCTTGCTTCCCCATGTAAGCAAATCCTCATCATATCCTAATTAAACACAGACACCTTATCCAGCGAAATCAACTCTCAGTATCTTTGTTTATCATTGATTTCTATGATATACTAAAACATTGTCCAGTGTGAAAAGGTATATGTGCTGGGACGTTCACATCACCAAAGTTCTCACCAAGATTGGACTACAAAATAGAACAAGTCGAGTTACATTCGATATGACCCGAAGCTATAGGCATATTGCTCTGAATTGCATATGGCAAACTTATGAGCAACCTTTCAGACCTTTGCCGCGGTTTTATTAAATCAAATCTATAAGTGCCAAAAGTACAATGCATGACGTTTATCAACTTATAAATGGCAACCATAATCGATAATCGATCAATAGCGATCAAGGATTTAATATGTATTGATGAGATGGTGGTTTTTCCTGTGCAATGGCGTCACGGGTTCAATTTTTAATGCCATGCGGCCTGGGCCCGAATTATTATTGGTAGGAATGGTCCCCCTCTTAGACCAATGTACTGGTTTCAAATCTGATTATTCAACATCATGGTGATAAAGACTTCTCGTGCGGTATAGCCATACCATGCAAAATGGTACACTCCAATGGCCAGCTGCAATAATAAGTGGATTGATCCTCAGAAAATTTCTCTGTCCATAAAAACGTCACGTCCAAGTTAATAAAGCTGAAAAATTGGAAACCACCAGCAAATGGCAGTCCAGAGATAACTACTTTTGGTGTAAGTGTCAATTTTATGATACCAACATTATTCCAACTCCTGGCATACCCATTTACCAACCTCAACAACAGCTATACTACACAGCTGAGGCCGTGCATGACGTCATCGTTTATACTGATTCACTGCGCGCGAGCCTCACCGAAGGACGTCGCGTTTTCCGGAAACGGCCGAGGGAGATTATGGATTTTTGTCGGAGACTACGTGGAATTATTGCGATGGCGTGACCTGATTCCCTTATAACTGCTATAAGGTGGCGCTTGGCTAAGACGATATACATTTCGGACTTGCTGAAACGCCGGCGGAGTTTTGTTAACATGGCATTTTTTCTTCTGTTTTTTTGGATATGTTTTGTTTTTTGGGTTTTTTTTGGTGGCAATCGGGTAATTTGTCAGGAAGGCCAGAGCGGCTATTCGTTAATCGATAGTATATGTTACAGTAGCAAATGGCTGAAAGTAGCCTACTATGCTTTGCTCTCAATTTGCCATACGCCACAGGCTATGCTGTTCAAAATTGGCGGAAAGGCAGAGGAATGCTTGCGAAGTGCTGCGTATTCAGCCCGGGTCAAGGCACACATGTTCATAAGGGAGAGCGGGAGGTGGTCAGTTTAACACGTCACAAATGGACCTGGAAATTTTAAATGCGTCGAACAAAAGCATTAATATTCAGATATGCAAATGCATTCAACTCCGAGACGAAAGGCAGTTTCCTCCAATCCGCAAATAAATACGTCCAGAAAATCACAGCCCAACTGGGTACGATTTGTAAGGCTACATGTAATGCCTTTTCTATTGAATATAGTCAGATAATTTCACTACTCTACACATGACAAGTTATTTATAACCGCGTTACTTAATAACTGAACAACCATGTACAACTAGAATATCTATATATATCGTCTCTGCCCAGTCGCGCGAGGAACGAAATGACAGTCCACCCTGTATTGCCTAACTGGAGCATTCATAAAGCAAAGATATCTGTTTAAGATATGTGCAACAACAGAAGCGAAAAATCCATTCTTACCATTCTAGGGTCATTTTCGGGCATTGTCAGTCGATGTATAACCAAAACAATCCAGTTCAGTAGGCTAATACTTCGACCACGCCAGCAGTTCTGTGTGTTCTCCAGTGTGTCTCATTCACACACGCACACACACAAAACAGCAACAGAAACATCTCCACGCGGCATTACGCAAGTCCAATGCTCACAGTAATCCCTAGCCATTTGCCGCCCTAGCTCGGGAGAATGACAGAACGATTGATGTGTTCTCCGGCTCGTGGATGGAAAGTACCGAAGCGCTGAGAGTTTCAGCAAGCGGACACAACTGTCGACTGCCTTAATCAAATATCAGGCGCAGGGCGGACGTTTGAAGATGTCATCAGCATGAGAATATGATGCTAACATGAATATTAATGTGGCTAGTGTGGGGTCTATATTTGTGTAATATCGATGGTTTTCGTGCACAGATCTCTTTGACATTTTTTTGTCAACTGGAAGAAAAGCTATATACATGTAGGCATACTAAATCAAGACTTGAGTAACACCTGCCAGCACGAGAACACGCCTACAGAGACCGATGTAAGGGCCTATAAGAAATTCAAATAAATTAGGCCAGGCTAATCAATAAGGTGAACATGAATTGCAAATCAGCCTACAAATAGCTAGGCCCTATAGATCCTATCGAGGACTTATTTATTTCTTTCTTTCTTTATTTATCTATCTGTCTATTTATTTGATTACTGTTTAACGCCATACTCAGGTTGGCAGTCAACTTTCATGCGTGGAAGAAACCGGTGTGCCCGGCTTAAACCACCGACCGTTGTGAAGTTAAAAGCGACGAACTTTCCCGCGCGTGACGGAAAGAGATTCTTACCATACTGGTGGAAGACAACATGAATATAATTATTTCGTTTGGAGATGTGTTTGTATACCTGTAATGCGCATGCGATATAGGCTATCATTAACAAAATTCAATTCAATCTCCTGAGTTAAAAGAAAAAGACCCCGAAAAAATTAAGTTATGGTGAGAAAAAAGACCATTAAAAACTGTATCTGAAAATACATTCACTGATTTTTTCAGAATTTTTTTCACCAAAATAAAAAACAGTCAAATGTCTTCATTGTATGGTGGGTTTTATGGACCATTTTGATGGTCATGTGAACATGTTTTGTTACCTCACGGTCGATACACATTATCAATATCAATATTGTCCACACTACCCACCATACAATCAAAGTATTTAACTGCATTTAATTTGGTGGGGAAAAATCTAACAATTTCATTGAAGGGATTTTCAGATACAGTTTTTCATGGTCTTTTCACTCACCATAACTTTATTTTTACGTGGTGTTTCCCTTTAACAGGAAGTTTTCAAATTTCTGGCGTGTTTCCCAGTTTTAGAGCAATTATAGAATGTTTAATTTTGTAAAATCCCATGATAATAACCCTTCATGATTTTCATTCAAGGAAGTTTTTAAAATTACTGATTTTGAAAACAAAGGTGAGATATGATAAACAGGATGACGTTCGCATATACAGGACTTATTACATGACTTAAATTTTACACGTCCAGATCGATCTATACTTAATAAATTAACATTCAACTTTAGTCCATTACGGAAGATGTTACGGACTGAAGCAGTAAAAAACATATACGTATACATACATAAAGGTTAGTTTCAAAATCAGTAAGCATAACAAGCATTCTGGATGTATAATAATATACTACCGAAGATGTACTAAAATTTTGCCCTCCCCCCCATGCATTTTTAGAAGCAAATACTGCAATAAACAATTATTTTTGGTGCCAAAACACCAAAAGAGATATCATCCTACGTCCCAATCCAACCTCAAAACAACCATTTCAGATCAGTAGAATTCTCAAAAATATGCGAAATGAGCAAAATTGTTGTGGACTTTTGGGTCATTTACGTTATATCACCTACAGGTCCGAGTCGTCACAATGCAGTTCACAGCAGAACAAAAGTGGTCGTAAGTCTGTGATAAACCTTTTTATCACAGCCTTTTGTTTATATAGCCTTTTGTTTATTATGTAACTGATATAAAATTAATCAATGCATAAGTAGCAATTAACAAGTAATCTAAAATAACACATAATGTTTTATTTCTGTAAGCGTAAACTAGTCAGCGTCACCAACGATCGTATGTCATCATATAGTAGGCTTACTGACCATTTGTTTCGTTTCTGTCACTTTTACAGTTTCACGGAATTTACTGATGTAAAAGTAAAAGGTTCTTTAGAAGACGCCCATGCCTTGGTTGATCCTTCCCTCTGATTCACGTACCAGTACAGAGTTGACTGCCAAGTAAGTCGGCCCAACAAAGCCAGTCTCTACTCCGGTTTGCCGGTCTGAGAATGAGATCCGAAGCGAAGCGACGTTTGTTCAGTGAACATTCGTTACACAATAGATATAAGCTTCCATACTGTTTGAATACATTATGAAACTTTTCGTAACATATTGCTCGTTTTAAATGCTTTTTAAAGAACACAAAACTCGTAAATTTCTCCAAAAGCACTTGCAAAAGCACCAGAATTCGAGACATTAGCGGTTTTACTCGCGCCAACACTCTTTGCTTGCGCAGACACGATGGTGAAAACATTGTCAAAATAACGTGGAAGTCAGTAGGGAATTCTGCTTCACGGCCTCAGAAGTCCAAAACTATGGTTGATTAACGTTCATAATTTACACATGCTCTGCAGATTCTTCCCAAGTAAAACATACTGTAATTTCTGGTCGTTCTCAGCCATAGTTCTCAGACTAATGTCAAGTGTTGGTCATTTTCTTATCACTTTCCATGTTATCATTCACCTCGTCGCCTGCTTACCGCGGCCTCAAGCGAGTGAAGTGCCTAGATGTTCTCGGTCTCGAATACAGAAAATGACTTGGTTCGTTGCATGGTAACTTGTTCGACTTCCTACCATTGTCATATATCTGACAGTTCCTTCGATAGGCCGAGGATATATGTACACCGTAGATCTCATTCAGTGTTCACAGTGCCTTGGTGACAGTAAATGGTCGCTGATTTGTGCAGACAAGTACATTTCATGAAGCCCTTTTGTAGATGTAAGGCGTGCAAGTCTGTATACTCCAAGCCTGGGGAAGTTCAGCTTGAATAACCAAAGTTCAGTGCACTTCGGTTTATTGAGCGACTGCTTGACTGAGTGAAGTTTATACTGTACTTGTAAGGCTGCGTCCACTAAATATGCCATTAAACACATCTAGAGGGTAAATATGGGATGCACAATGTCTCTTGGTACATCAGTCGATTAACATCTGAAATTCATTTCTAAGCTGCAATGCAGTGTGGAAAAGAACCAAAAAAAAAAAAAAAAAACTGGAATGCTATATTTTTTAAAATCACTTACCCTGTGGTTGACCGGCGTGAAACTGAGGTCAAAAGTCTACATTTAGCAGTAACTTCTGCGACTGTATACGGTTGTGTCTACCACTGTTGGCACTGACATGTATATAAGTACATGTAGATGTATACATAAATGATGAGGAAGTGTTGATATCACTAAATGAGTTACCATGACAATACACTAGCTAAGGTTCAGTAGTCCGATCGTTAAACATGTCAATTACCATAACACTTACATCGAGTCAGTATCCTGGTCGGTGTTCTGGGGGTGGGGGTGGCGGGCGTTCTAATTAGCGAACTGTGCATTCCAAACTGAAAATTTAAAGCCTAAATTGAAAGAAATTGCACAAACAAACTTTGAAAAGGGAGAAAAAAATGAACTCATATAATGTCACTAAATTTAAAACAACAGCGAGAAAATCCAGTAAACACAGAGATGATAGGAATAAAATGTAAACGTATATATTACGGCTTCCTCTGAAAATAATGCTAGCTCTCGTCATGTATTAGTGAAATATTCTTCAGCACGGTTTAAAACTCAACTCAAATAAAAATAAATAAATAAATAAATGTATTTGGTTGCTGTTTAACTATCTCCTGCTACAACAGCAGAATTAGGGCTCTATATATTCTAATAATTTGAAACTTTATGTTAAGTATACTTGCGAGAAAAATATCAATAACCTTAAAAAAAAATAAAATTAAATATTTGGACTTTAAACTCAAAGAGTTTGTGAAAACTAAACTTATGTATACGTACATATACTATAATATACCATATAGAGCACTGAGCTAAGTAACTCCATAACTACCATGACAACGTGTGTTGTGGCATGAAATATAAAGTGTACAGCTAAGGTCTACTTAACACTAAGTAAACTTCGTAAAACTGACCCTTCTGTTAATTAAGGTTGTAATACTTCCTTGCTTCAAAAATATAGGCTATTCAAGACATTTCTATGGGAGCCGGATGAAGACATCTCGTCCTGTGCCTTGCTGGTCGACACCCGAGGCATGATGCCGGTACCATTAGCGCGCGATTTGCACCCTCCTCGTGTCGCGGATCGCGACCCGTGAGGCCCGGCTCGAGTGAACGACGATGGTATCCGTCCATATTGCTACCCTGCTCACAGTGACAGGTCTACTGCAGGATGATGTTCGGGCTTTCGGGTGTGCTGTTGAAGTTGTTATATGACAGATCTTGGCGAGCAATAGGCCAGCGATACAAACTATTCGTTACGTCCACCGTTGTCTTAATTGCACAACAATTTGTCCGCTAATATCTCTTTCAGTCAGATCTATAAGAAGTTGGATTTAAAATAAGCTTTGTGTTAAGAATTATATCGTGAATATAGGACTTAGGCTTTGTCAGACATTTATTAAGGTGACCTGATAAACACAAGTATGCAAACGAAGCATACTACAGATACCTGTCCCCATAATGCTATTCGACATGCTGACATGCGTAGCGCGTTGAAACTGACTGATAACGTGGACATACTTTTGGCTGCATTGAGCATTGTCATATATCATACATAATCGATGCATATTTGTTTTAGTTGCAATTATATCTAATATGTAATATAAACAAACAAGACTTGTTTCGTGCCTAATTCAATCATTTTCTCCGTAACTCCTATTACTAAAAGGTTTGAGCAGAAATGGGAATGGAACTGCTGAACTCCTGAGTGACATCGGGATTCTAAGCCGCGCGAGTTACCGCTGTTCTATGAGGAAAGACGATCCACAAGTCATGAACTATTATGCTTAATCTGCAGTTCCAATGGCCATAAAAATGTTTCATTTTTTTTTTCTATTTACAAAATATATTCCCCAGTGTTTTAGAATTCTTCGGCTTGCCACCAAATACGTTCAAATGATTTTGGTTCACTTAATCGTATTTTTCTTATAATGGAAATTCCCTCCGCAAAACCTCCTAAAATAGCGAAATCTGCTTTTGACCTTACTTTTGCCTTGCGATAAAATAAAACGTGTGAATCACACCACTCCAAATTTTTATAGATATGTTGCAGAGTAATGGTACTTCAAGTAGATTTTCACTCTTTTAACTCTTTCTTCTTCTTTTTCCTTTTGGCGGCTTTCACCCGATCAGCTCGGCTCTGCTTCTGTGTTGCACTTTACTCATTAGGTTGGGCGCTTTGCATCCGTTTCAATTCCCCACCGCGACCTTCCCATGGCGTTGTAGTGTAGTGGAAACGCCATGTGATTACTTGGCCGGCCACATGGACAATAGTTTTTATTCCATTCAAGGCGAGAGCAATTGTGAGGTCACGATAGCATCACATCATCGTTGTGCATATTGCAGAAAAGTGCACAGAGGCGTGATTTTGTAACCTAATTCGACTTAGCTAATTATATGTTAGCCTACAACATAGATAGCGGTTTGTTATACAGACAAGTCACCATACAGCCACGAAATTATCCTGTTAACGCTTGGCCTATAGTTCATAGCCAACCATGGTTTTTTCAACTGGCATGTGTGCAGGAACTGAAACGTTTAAGGTCTTCGACGTTCTCTGTGACGCCACTGTGACAGCTCTTCATCGAGACGTTAAAAATCTTTCTAGGTTTACCTATTCAGACACATTTATTTTCTTAAGAGATGGAGAAGATGTATTCATATACAGATAAGTAGTGTCATTTTAATGGTGAAACATCAGCTCTAAACATGTAGGCCAGCGATTATATATGTAGTGGAAAGAGACTTCAGTGGCAGTACTTGGAATTTCCATTTAACTCGTGCAGATGGCATTTGCTGGGTATGGGATGAAGTAATGATCCAAGTTCAAATTTCGGTGAACCTTTTATCCCTCGCACTGTTGCCATGACAATGCAAGCAGGTCTGAAGACGCGTTGGTATCCAGTTCGGTGAGCATCTGTCGGGAATCATGTTGTGTCCATGCTCTGGTTTATGGCGGCTCTTACCACCGATATAACTGCGCGCCAGCGTATAAAGAGTCAAATTTTGAGTAAGTGTTAATAAATCAATTAATCAATCAGTGAATCAATCATGTTGTTTAAGAGTGTATACTACTTGATTAAAAAGCATATTTAAAAATCTGATTAATATGTGTGGACAAAAAAGTGTGCAAAACTCTGATTTAAGACGTGTGACAATTTCTTGAATGTGTGTAACAATTTGTTTAAAAAGTGTGCATCGGTCTGTAAACATTTTCTACAAAATGTCACTGTCCTGTGAATGCAGATATATGAATCCCCCCCCCTCCAAAAATACAATTAAAGTATTGGAAAATAGATCTGTTTAATTAGGAAATATATCCGCAAACAAACAAACGCGGTACGGATGAATGAGGAATGGTGGCAAATTTTGATAACAAAATCAATGATATGTCAGTGGGTTAAAATCATAGATGCGCGCCCGATACTCTGATCATGCAGAAATAAGGGCATCAGTGTCGTCCACATGTACCCAAGCTCAAAAGCATATTCTTACTGGCACTGAATGCATGTTAGTAATAACAGACACACTCAAGTAATAAAGCTTCAAACTTCCCGCACAGCATCCCAGGGAGACCCTAACCACCGTCCGTTCCTTGCCATTTTAGGTATTTACGCGATAACTCATTTTCTTAGTAGTTCCAATATGACGAGAATTACGAAATTTAATGTGCGCACGAAAATTTTCAAGCAATGCCATATATGGATGTACGAGACTGCTCCACTAATTTGGTGCCAAACAGACGATAATTTTTATTCCACTCAGGGCTAAAGCAATTGCGATGTAATAAGATAGCAACATACCATCGACCTGTATATTGCTGAAAAGTGCACGGAATGCGGTTTTCTGATCCAATTCCGCTTCAACCACTTATGCTGGCCTATAACATGAGAAGCGACTAATTTATACAATATATAGACAACTCACGATACAGATATTATCCGGTTAACGCCGGGCCTATAGTCTATCCAACCACGGCTTTTTCAATGGGCATGCATAGAGACAGTGAAATTTTTAAGGCCTTCGACGTTTTCTGTGACATTACTATGACCGCTGTCTGTGTAGCGTTGTGACCTCGCGTTACCTGGAGACGTCATGTGGCCAATTGTCACGTTGTTGACAGCTCTTTATCGAGACGTTAACGTCGTTTCAGTGAAATCTTTCTAGACTTCCCTCTTCAGACACACTTATTTGCTGTTCAGACGAAGATATATTCCTATAGAGGTAAGTGGCGTCAGATAGCTGATTAAACATTCGGTGTATACATGTACCGTTACAGGCCAGTATGTAGAGGAGACTTCGGTGGCAGTAGCGGGAATCTCCGTTCAGCTTGTGCAGATGGCATTTTCTGGATATGGGATGAAGTAATGTTCCAAGTTCAAATTTCGGACATTCGATGAACTTTTCATCTCTTGCACTGTTGCCATGACTATGCAAGCTGGTTTCAAGACGCGTGGGTAAACAGTTACAGTGACCATCAGATATGTGCTCCGGCTTTACCCTCTTTGCTGTAGTCCTCTATATTGTGCTCCTGTATAACACGGAGTTCTGCTGCTGGGCAAAATATCCCCAAGGCCTGGTCCCTTTCCCATGTTTCCCTGTTTTATTAAATGTGATGACAACACAATAGTTTTGGTAATTTTAGAACAACAACGTCTAATAAATTTCAAACAATATAATTTCATTTTTTTTCCACCTAATTCTACTAAAGCCATGTGTTAGCGGGGCCGTGTGAATTGTTAATATTTAGCCATTTACTTAAACAGAATAAAGCCCTGAGGAAACTTGATCAGAGGTGGGACCATTTACCAAATACCATGTTGTCGCCGCTGTTCTGGTTCTATTGTCTATGCTGTAATCTTTTATATTCTCACCGTTGCATTTAAGTGAGGGAGATGTATATCGGTATCCCTTTCGAGTGGTTACTTTAGCAGAAGCTTGACGTCGTGACTGATAAAGCAAAATCTTTGCCTTTTACATATGTTCTGTATGATCTCAACACTCATTATTTTCTCCGTAAAGCGATATGTGTATAAAGCTGGAAGTAAGACAATCAAATCCAATATGGATTTTCAGCCATCACGCCCAACTACAACTGTAAACGCAAGTTAAACAATTTCAGGTCGTGTCACAAGCCTGTGGTAAACTTTGCATTATACTGTTCTTATTTTTTGCTGCAGATAAAAAAAATATAGTTATGTAACGTAAAATGAAAGTGACAGGAGATTCATGGCACAATCGGCACAAAATGAACGTTAAATATATAGTATCATCATGTCCTGTTCAGCTTTTTTTGGTCTCTCTTTTTTATATTACAGGAATGGCGGTTCCGCTTCTCGATCACTCCAAAATAGTAGTTCTTCGGATGATCGCCTGTCTACTGTGTCCTCTGATGAGGACATTTGGGACGACTTCGACTCAGCCATAGAATTGGGCCATCGGCTGAGGAGAGAAGACACGCTGAGAGAGGAGAGCCGAGACCACTGTAGCAAGGTGCCAATACAGAGAGTAGGGCTTGGGGGTCGTAGGAATGTGGGCACAAGCTCAAATAGCGCATTTCCCAAGGACAGCAAGAAGCATGAGAAGATTTGTTCGTCAGTTAATTTGAAGTTGAAATCTGACCAAAATTTAGAGGAAAATGGTAAAGGTCATTCACGTAATGAAGAATGCAGGCGCGGCCAAAATGGTAAAGGTCATTCATGTAATGAAGAATACAAACGCGGAAATAATGGTAATGCTGTAGATTCCGGAAAAAGTTTGCCACGGGTGACCTCCGGCGACGTCTTACAAGGACACGAATACAATCGGTAGCCATGGTCAAAATGCCACTCCTAGCATAGAAAAAGCCTGTACACCATCTCATCTCCACTCTCGTACTGACAAAGCTCCATGCAATACCACTGAGACCACGTAAGATGTCGGCCACGCTAATACAAGCAATAACACAGATAAAGTCAAGGTCGGAGGTCAGGGCACTGGGAACGTAAAGGTCAGAGGTCAAAATACCGGGAAAGTCAAGGTCACAGACCAGGGTACGGCGAAAGTCAAGGTCACAGGTCAGGATGTTCCGGGAGGGGCAGACAATTTCAGTGCTCTAGCACGCCAACCACTATATCACGGATGTTTCAGTCCACTATAAGATGCCAAAGTACATTAGGTCATGACTAAAAACATGATTGAAGTTAATGACGCAGTTACATTGCAGTCTAGTCCCTGTATATCTGCCATACAATGATTTGAATCGACTGGTTACTGTTCGGCAAACTAGTGAAACTGATCGGAATATAGGTGAATTTAACGCTTGGATAAAATTATCTCCCCCGATTTCATGGACTATGAATATAAACAAATTGTCTCCCCCGATCTACATGTACCATGCACAGAAAATCTGACGTAATGTCCTCTGCATAAAGTCCCCCCATTCGTTACTTAGTGAGGATTGGTAGAGGGAAAGTTTGAAATTGGTAATGATTTTAAAACCAGGTAACCTATACTTTGAACAAAAAAATTAATGGGCTTAAAATTTCTGAGTAGCAAATGATACATCCCAGTGTGACTTGACAATACAGAGATGTTTGTCACGGACAGAGATGATAAATAAATAATGCAAATTCAAGCCAAGTTTCCCATGAAAATTTTTGCATTTAGAGTTATATACATGAGCCGATGATCACAATACAGCACACGTTTTTTCTACATCTTTTCATTTATGACTGATATCTTATTCTTCATGATTCTTAAAGAACGATAAACTGTTGCAATAAAAAAAATTATGAGAACAACAAATTACAACATTTTGAGAAAATAGATGTACATGTAGTAGTTAAAAATGACTGATAATCTTTAGTGCTCAGACGATCTCCAGCTCATAAGGTCATAAGAAATAAGCACATATTGACTGCCCTCAGTAAAAGTTCCTCCACGAAAGCTCCCACAAACCCCTAAGCACACATAACGTCACATGATCATGACACACCCAGGGGCGGGAAGGGATTCTGCTTACTGACAACGAGCTTTTGGTGGGTGTGGGAAATATAACCTTTAATCTTGTTCTGAAAACAGGAAAGTAAAACTTGGTCAGTGAAATATCTACTATTTCCAGTGCACATACAGCTAACTTTATTACATCTTTTAACCCACAAGGTGAAATATCCTTATATTGTTCATAAACAAAACGCCACCTTTCCGAGTCTGTATGATCCCATCTGTTGTTACAGTGTTCATTAGTTATCTTTGACCCATATTTTATTTCACTTTGTTCACACAGAAGTTTCATTTGAGTAATTACTTTTTCAATTTCAAATTCAGAACGTTACACAAGACACTATTATGCAATGTTTATATCCTATATACTATTATAGATATTATAATCTGCTTTGGTAGTATTTGCACATAGTTTGAGAAATAATTTTGAAGAAAAATTAAAGAACATTACATGTATGTTTTTTTATTTATTTATCTGACTGGTGTTTAATGCCGCACTCAAGAATACTTCACTTGTAGGACAACAGCCAGCTTTACGGGGGGAGGAAACAGAGCTGTGCCCAGGGAAACCCCCGACCATCTGCAGGTTGTAAAGAACATTATATGCTGGCAGTCAGATAATGTCGGGGGTGGGAGATCTTGCGGGATTCCCCATCCGAAGCCAAGACTGAGACAACGCCTGGACAATCTTTGCAACTGAGAAGCATGTTTTTTCCTCATTCACACAAACATGTAAATTCAGAGAATTTCTAGCCCCTGCCAAAAAATACAAAAATTATGCATGGAACAAGCCGATTTCTGGATTTCATCTGAAGTAAAAATTTCATTAAAATCTGAAGCAAGTATTTGAAGCAATTATTACAGGTAGACCACAGCGCAAAGAATGGACTGACAACAGACAGGCTGATCCAAATTAATAATCTTCGCTTTCACTGAAGCTTGAGACTACAATGAAGGGAACATTACATTTTTATTACTTACATCAAAGATAAGGTTTGCTAGGATACACTGGACTTCATCATTGTCAACATCATCTTCCTGAAACGTAAGGAGACAAAATGAGCAATTTGCTGGCACAAGCTGCGAACAATCATTCATAAATGCCCTCAGCCATCACGAGCAAAGGAGAGTAAAATCCCATATAACAAGTTAAAGGTGAACTGTTCCAGTTGATCAATTTTTTTCATGCAAAACTGGCACACTGTACCCTAGAGATATCTAAAACACGGAGCTGAACTGATTCAAAGAATAAAAATCGCTATTTTTTTTCTTTAAATATATTTTTTTTTAAAGATCAATAGACTGTGTTTCATAAAGATTGGTATTCTCTACTCCTTTATCTGCATTTGATATCTCCTAGTGTATGACATCACAGAGGCGATATGCCATTTTGTGAGGCAATCAACTAATATCACACCATTATTACAATGGGATTAGTTTTCATGTCTTCCCATCGGACTTCTCCATGCAAAGAAAAATGGATTACATCAAGTGAAATAGAACCCGGACAGTTCATCTTTAACAAGAAGAAGAACAACATCATCCTCCCACAGAGTTGCTTGTTGCAGCTAAATAGAACTACAGGTGTTTAATTCCTGATTCCTACAATGAAATACATGTACACATATTTTCTTTACCACTGGGAACCATGCAGTTTCAGTAAAGGTCCTACAAAATCATATATTTAGGCTTTTTTTCTCCTTTTAATTCATCGTTATAACTCTAAGGCTGAGTCTCTTTTACTGACTGGATCAACATTTTATACGTAACTGAAATGTATCTGACTAGTACCTTTAAAAAACATCACAGACATGTAAGAAATTACATGATTAACTCTTACTCTGCCAGAATATTTCATTAACAGTAATTTATGCATAGAGCAGCCTTTACAAGGCTAAATCAACCCTTAGAGACCCCGAAGGAATTTGTGACTGTACATGTATATTTCACCAACTTTTCCTTCAGTACTGACAAAAATGTTCAGAGAGAAAAAAAAAACAAACAAACCATGTTTCATAAAAAACAAATGCTTATCGATAACCTATCATGTGAACAATGGCAAGACTTTGCTTACCTCTAGCATCTTAAGAGCTGTTGTGAAGGCTTCCACAGGAAGTTGATGAGTCTTCAGTATGAGGTATCTGAGAAAAAAACAAACAAGAACTAGGACGGAATTTTTCATTCCGTGAATGCAGGATTTCAATTCCAGATTAAGTCAAACCACAAAAGATAAATGCACTGAAAACCCTTTGGCCATAAGCATGTGTACAATGTAACAAACAGATCCAACTTTAACGAAGGTTCGTAACAATGGAGTGTAGGTGTGGTATCAGTTTGTTGATCTTAGGACAAACTGTTCCAGAGACAGAGCATTTACATGAAAATGGACAGACACAACAACGGACTGATAGAGGGGAAAAATAAGCCAAGACCAGTAAAATTCAATAGGACTCTTCCTCATAACAAAGTGTAAGTGTCTTATAAATTTTGGTGAATTTTAGTTCAACTGTTCAATAGATACAGAGTTTACCCAGAAATTACCAGACGGACCAAGAGACAATTGGTCAGGTAGTTAAACAACTGACTGCAAAGTTGAAATGAAATACGGTTCATCTACATCCCTAGATTTACATATCATGTAAGTTTGGTAAATTTGATTACAAACATCAAGAGATATCATATTTACAAGCCTTTTAAATTTAACTTCAATGATCCCAATGACTTGAAGAAAAAGGTCAATGTCATTGAAAATCAAAAGGGTTCTTCCTCATGCCGAAGTGTAAATGTGGTGTAGGTTTGGTGAACATGGGCTAAACCGGTCTAGGGATAGCCTGTTTACAAGGATGTGGATGGATGGACAGGTGTTGTAAGCTATGACAATACCCCTTAGCTAATATTGGCTGAGGAGTTAAAAAAAAAAAAAAAAAAAAAAAAGGGAAAATAATGGTGAGAAACATCTTGAGAAAAGCACGACCCTTTCAGACGAGTGCTAATCAACATCTTCCAACTGGCTACCTCTGGCCAAGCACAGCTGGCCCAATATATGACAAAAAAGGCTGAAGTTGTATTGGGCAACACTTTTCATAAAAAGTGCACTTATTCTGAAAATTTCCCCTTGAAAACAGAACCATAAACTGAAACAGAACCATACAAGCTGAAATCCTGCAATCTTACAACGTTATCCTTCAGGTCCACTGAAATGTCATAATCTCTTTACTCTTAGCATGTTGTCTTTTGCTGACCTTTGACAATATATTATAATCACAGTACTTACACTTTTTTAAAAAGATTTCTGTAGGCGATGATTTTCAGTTTTTCCAAAATGAGATAAATTCCAGATCTGATGAAAAATGCCTCATTCTTCTGCATAGCTTCATTTAAGAGCAGTAGGTTACCAGAGCTAAAATCATAATAAAAAATATAGACACATATAAATATTTATACATGTACATATAGTTGCTGTCTTTTGTAACAGGAAACATATACCTGAAAAACACAGTAAATTCCTGTATCAGTGGATGCCTACTTTAAATTGTCGACCAAATTAATCTAACAGGGTTTTTGTTAAATAGGCTGCATCTGCATTTCATACTACTGAAATGCTAATTCGGCTTACTCACTAATAAGTGGTGAAGGATGAGAGGATCAACCTACTTGGACATTCTTCAAATGTTAAAAAATCGTTCAACAGGCAAACAACAAGCAAACTACTTGAAAGCTAGTGGCAAGTTACACTAACATTTAAGACCTATTAACCTGGCTTATACTACATGCTAATTATTATTATTGCATGAAATCTATATTATGATGTTTCATATTAAAAAATGTACCTAACCTGACAGCTTTTGCGACACCAGCAAATTCCATCAGGTCATATTTCTGCAGGACCTCAATTTTCGGCATGTGACCCTAAAACAGAGTAAAACTCAATACCTCCAAAAGACAAACAAGCAACAAAATAATGATTTTGGTAAAACAACGTTTCACAGTATTGTGTAAAACTTGTGAACAGAAATTTATTTTGCTATCTTGTTTGCCTGGTTGTGCAGGTGTACGGACAACTGCATGTTGCGTGGCACACATACAGACATATTTACACATGGATTATCAATGAATGGCGAGAGACGAGTAAAATGGAATTTAATGATGTAGTCTACACTATTTCACTTACATGTACATGACAGCTGTCATTTTTCTGGTAGAGGAAACAGAAGTGTTCAGAATAAACCAATCGTCTCCAGCAAATAACTAACTGTCTCATGGGTTAAACAGATTTTCTCTATCTTGTAACATTGGTGAAGCAGTGTATCTCATGTCTCAGTGTATCTCTTCATGTAAGATCACATGAAAGGCAAAATAGGTGCTACTGATCATTTAGGGTTGGGACACATGAAATATGCATTTATTTATTTTGCACTGGTTTGCATTCAGAAGGAGTGGATTCTCTGTCGACACACCGCATTCCAATGCCCATCAATGCAGACTGTCATGCACACACTGGACTCAGTGTTCAGTGCAGTACAGAAAACACTATTTGGTATCCTTCCTAACAACGTCATTCTAGGTAATACTTCTGGAACAGCTTCGAAAATCCATCTTGCACACATGTAGAGTCACAATCAAATTGAGTTTAACAGAAAGGAACCGTATTCTCGTATTGACACACCGCATAATTGAACCCAGGTGAAAAGAATCAAATTTCTCAAACCACACATGTAAGTGAAGTGAAATCGATGAGCATCAAAGTGCATTTAAAACCAAATCTGGTGCGTTCACAACCGTATTCAATGCAAATTGATGTGCATCAACGTGCATTCTGTGTTGGTGTGTCAACCGCACTACTTATACAGTCACCTGCTTGCCTTGGGAATAGTCAAGCCAGGGAAATCTTGGAGGAACAGAGTGGTGTACAGGTTAGAGGGAACTTCCCTTTAATCGTGTGGTACAGGCATATACTCGAAACCCAGAGATTGCTGGTTCAAATTCCCTGCTCTTAGGAATCTCTGTTTGCTGATGCAACTACACCAAAACCTTGATCCACGATGCATAGAAAAGCCCCTTAATCATTCAGCCATGACCCATGTCCCAAATGATGTCAGATAGCAAGAAATCAATGATTTCAAACTCCAGATTCCACAGCAACATTCAGGTTGCCGAGCACCATTCCAACTCGCCATTAACATTCCAACTTGCCATTAACATTCAGACACGCCAGTAGGATTCAGACTCACCAGTAACATTTTGACAGGAAGTAGACATATTAGAATCAGTCTTTTGTTCTTTTTGCTGGCACGGTGGCATTTCTCAAAGGCAAACGACAGATACAGTTCAGCTGAGATGAGAAAAATAATAACCAGTGTTTAGGACAGGAAGTCACAATGAAATAGGAGTCTTAATGAAATATGTAATTCTAAACTGCCTAGAAACTGTACAGTTTATTTATTTAATTATCTGATTATTGCTTAATGCTTCACTTAAGAATTTTTCACACATATGAAGGTTGTCAGCTTCATGTGTCAGTAACTCTCTCACATGTCACATGGAGATGTGTATGCCACAAGGTGGAAGACTTGTGGCCTTCAGAGAGCAACAGACTCGGCAAACGGCCATGTGAGTGACGCCAACAGCGCACTGTCAACAAGGTACCTCGCACGTAGAGCGAGAGTGGGGGAATCCACAAATTCCCTGTTTAATACTGGGACTGAACCCAACCCTAATGTGTCCTTGTGATTTAAACAAACCACATAAAACAGCTTACAAAGGTAGTGGTACACTTACACCACTGCATAAAACAGCTTACAAAGGTAATGATACGCTTACACCATGTCGTCACTACACAAATGTTCAAAGGAACATGACCACATGCACATACCGTTTTTGAAGTCACTGTCAAACATGGCCTTCCTACCGACATAATACCTGAAGACAAAAAGTAAAATCAAACACTTACTCCATCTGAATTATTTATTTACTTATTTGACTTTTTGTGTAGCACTCAACCTTAATGGTACCTGTCAGCCAGTTATCATTAAACGCTTTTCAACAACGGAGAACGGTGAACAGCTTATGGAAAGTGACAGTTTCTGGACAGGTAGCTGACAAACTTACAAAGAAAAGCAGCAAAAACAGCCACGGACTTACGCTTGTTTCACCCACAGTTTTCTCTTTTAGCAGAAAGATACAATATCAAATAATGTGAACCACATAACATCCATAACCCTTAGCTTGACTGGAGTTGTTAAAGCAAAAAATCTTATCCTTACAAGAGGCACGTGTATTTGCTCTCTGGAAATTCGCAGAGATTTTTCATATTTTGCGAGTGCTGATATACATTGTACATGTGTATATTATGAACCACATCCTCTCCGGCTGTATGTGGGGGCGTCCACCAGCAACCTGTGGATGGTCCTCCCACCATAATGCTGGCCGTTGTCGTATAAGTGAAATATTCTTGAGCACGGCGTTAAGCACCAATCAAATAAATATTATTATAAACAATGAGTTCTTGCCAGCAATCAGTGTTTTTTCTTTTACTGAATAACCTTTGCATGCCACATGTTACATGGTCAAATATTCTTTTCGTGAAGTATACCTGTATGTAATAAGTTGTGACAAAGAGAAGCTGTCCTTCATTGGAAGGCTGTCAATGGCTCGGATCAGAGGTTTACACAGGTGCAACTTATTTATCTGTAAACAAAAAAACACATCACTTTGGTTTGCAATACTAATACATGTACAAATTTGGGACACAACAGTTGTGACATTTGTGTTTACACCATATCTGCATTTGATCAAACATACCTAAACAAAGAAAAAGCAGTTCAAAAATAACCCTTGCTGGCTGCAAATTTATTTATTTATTTATTTGGTTGGTGTTTTACGCTATACTCAAGAATATTTCACTTATGTCAAGGCATCCAACACTATGGTGGGAGGAAACTGGGCAGAGTCTGGTGGAAACCAATGACCACTGGCAGGTTACTGGCAGACCTTCCCACATACAGTCGAAGAAGCCAGAATGAGCTGGACTTGAGCCTTAAATTTACGTCAGGGTGTTTGTCACTTTCCTGTATGTCAACAAGGACAAAGGTTTCCACCTGAGGTAGGCTATTCATAAAAAATTCCTTGTTGGCATAGTCTAACCCTATCACTATATAATAATATGGCACATATGTACTTTGAGAGGGGAATTGTATTTTTGCACTCTAGCCAATAAAACAGATTGGAATTATGAACAAATGAACATTAAGAAAAAAAATTAAAAAGCCCAATAAAAATTTGGTGCCCTTTTCTTTTGAGGGTCAGTTTACTCACAGCTGACATATTTCTTATGACAGCCCTACATATATATCTGGTTTCTCTCTGCCTTAAAACCAATAACAGTTAAACACTTTGAACTATGGTGTAAAACTTATATCTATTTCTCTGAAGTATTACTAGGTACCCATGTTAAATAATATTTTAAAGACATTCAGGTTTGTAAGTGGAGGAAACAACCGTGTCTTCTCATTTGCCTGTTTCGTATTACGTGGACATTTTCTATCGTCTAAGCGGCTCTCATGTGCGAAATGCTCCAGTAAAATATGGCAAAACAGAGAACAGGGCTTCAGGGGAACCCCATCATAGAAGATGAATAGTGGACAATTGGAGGTTGATGATCCTCATTACAAAAACTGTGTAGCAACGTGTGAAAAGTCCAGATAGTCAGCACGTGTCACACAACCAGGTGTATACAGATGCACTCTCACGAGTGAAGCGGCGGCATGGACTTTGCATGGTGAGTCTGAGTCAAGACATAATTAAGGCAGAAATATAGGCCCTTTAGCTGAGATGATTTCCAGTCCGTATTTTTGGTCCATGATCAACTGCAGAACTCACATAGCCTGTTACAAAGCTTAACATTATTTTTTATCCTCAATAAAACTGAGCGAATACATACATTCTTCACTTTCACATTCAGTTTAAATGAAATAAACGAATTCTGCATTGGTTAGCTACCACGCAGTGTTACGTCTAAACATCATTGTGCAAATCAGAGGTCGGTAAAGATGCAACGAGTGTGAATGTACACTATAAGAAATAAGTCGGAAGAAACAACAGCAATAGATTCCACTTGTGAAATGTTTTCCAAGTGTGTGTTATATGTATAGCTACTTACATATCTGGACAATACTCACAGGCCCATTCCAGTACAGAGGCCTACATGTGTGCTTGGACATACTGAATATAAGAAACCCATATTGCACGCGTTTACATGCTCTGCTGGCTGTGAATGTCTTGCACAGACCGATGTCAAGTGCCCTATGCAGAATACTTCATTGTGTAATGTGTTCAATCTGTTTAGGAAATCAATCCTTGAGTTCTGCTAAAGGAAAAAAAAACGTGAATGACTCATGTCCTGTCTTGAGACTCTGCATGGAGTGGCCTGAGCCGTGGTGGGGCTGATCATGCCCTGCTTCTAGTGAGTTAAAAGTCTGCACTGTCATACTTTAGGAAAACCCTTGAAACTCCATAAAAATCATCCATTTACAAGGCCAGTGATACAAAATAGCTTGACCAACAACCAATACAGAGGCTGATAAACACTGGCGACGGACTGTTTTCACCCAGATCTGCGCTTGTAGGATTTCGTCATTTACCATTGCCCTGTCAGCATCCACACTTACAAATAAACTATAGGCAGACAATACGTTTTATGCCAAAACTCATGAAGACTGTGTTTTAAAAGCTGTGATTATATATATAAAGCGACCAAAATCATGTCCCCTAAAAATATGAGGAGTACTTTCCTGTGAAATTGAAAGTTTAAATTGGAAATGACATCATCAGGTAAAGCAGCAAATGAACAAGGATTTTTTTACAAGAAATATATGTGCCATTATTTGTTCGCCTGTAAACCATAGGGTGTTTTATGTTTAAGGTTTTGCTTATTATGTCAGTACAAGCAAAACTAAAAGATTTTAAATGAATAATAGAAGAGGTCCCGTTTAATTATGCGTCTATAAGTCTGATTTCAAATGAATGTGTGACGTTGCTGTTGATTAAATTTTACTTTGGCTATACTAAATGCTATGCTTTATTCAATGTCAGGGCTCACTTCATGAAAGGATTAATACTTGATACTTGAAACTTGATACTTTCAGTAATGCCAAAACTTAAATCAGATTGCTGAATGGCTATAAAGCCAGGTGTGAAACTACAGGTGGAGTAGTCTTTGATAATGAATTTAACTTCGCATTCGCTGATATAAATTCTGCTAAAGCTATCAGTTTGCCGCATTGCCGGTTGATTAGTATGACTATTTCACGGAACCTAAACCCAACACGGTTATGGCACTGTGTTTAGGTTAATATTTTTGGTGTACTCTAACTGGGGACAACAGGCAAAATGCCACCCAACGAACTACCTTCACTCCCGCCTCGTAGGCTTTTGAGCATCGCAGTCCTTTGGCGATATTTTTCATCTTCTCGTCAAGGCGAGAAAGCAATTATCCACTCCACCATTATGGCTCCATTTCAAGTTTCGATCATTCCAGGTCAAAATGACAAATTTCACTGTTGGGCACACAGCTGTAGCTTTGCACTTGGCACTTTCAAACAGGTTCGCACAATATGGTCATCAAATAAATAGAAGAATAATATTCAGACTTAGATTCAACTTCATTTGTCTTCACTCATTACATATACAGCTGTACAATTATTACTGCTATAACTGAGAGGACCAATCCATTAAAGTACTAAGCTCTCTTGTAGAGATTAATGGATACTACTTTGATGGGTAAATTTTGAGCATAATAAACTGCAATATGACACTTTAATTTAAAACTGAAAAATCAAGTACATTCAAGGAAATATCCTGTGTTTTCCAGCATTTACCAATCAGTAATTTAATGTACAAAACCTCTCTGTGGGATTTTTAGATATTATATGATAGATCATTCATGTGTCCATTAGGATGCAATATGATGTTTAAAACTGAAAGCAAGCACATATCCCAGAATATTTTTTTTTCAAGGGCTTGGAAATTGAAAGGATTCCAAAAGAACTTGAGCAGTTTTCAAGGGCTAACTGGAACCCAGTATGTTCACAATGAGTTCATTCTGTAAGCCTACTACTACCTACCTTGAAATATATTTTAAACAGCTGGTTGACTAAATTCAGCATGCCCCACTTCTTCGTGTCCTCCATACCTGAACGGCTGGGAAAAAGAAAGGACAGGTAAAACGTCAGCGGTGACAGTGAGCTAAGCTACCACAATTAGTATCCTGTGGGAATATGCATTTTCAGGGGTAAGGACTGTCAAACTGGTTTTCCAGCTAATGACATAGAAAGTGACAGATACATGTAAAAGATGAATACATGTAGCTTCTTTTAACAAATTCTCTAGTAGTAACATTTAACCAGTTCATACCAGCTAAGCTTGTCAATTGCTCAAGTAATTTAGCCCATTTTTGTCCGCCTCTCTGTATTTAAGTCTTTTAAAGTAGTGGATGAATTCAAAACAACATAGAATTTATTTATCTGACTGCTGCTGTAGAGAAGAATTTTTCTACTTTTAAATTAATATATGATGGCGATCAGCATGTACTTGTCACTGGCACAAACTCTGAAGCAACCCATCAACAAGTCAGCTGCCTTCTCCAGTCTCTCCCCAGCTTTTCCTCGCCCCTTCTGTATCGCTTGGATATCAGCCTACAAGACAGACAGTCCTTCAATGCTATATTCATAATATATTAACATGATGTTTACAAACTTTTTCATACCAAGTCTGACTGACCTACAATGCAAATCACACACTGGCAATAATTTCACTTATTGGAAATAGTACAATTATTTACAAGCACCAGAACAGAAAACACCAGAGCAAACCTTTGACCTCTACAATTAGCCTGGATTTTCTTTGATTGTGGTCACTTAAACTGGCCCATAGATTCTTGCAGGACACTCACAGATGCAAGAAATCAAAAGCTCTTTGTGACAAAATGGGGTACAATTTATTAAAATTGTTACTAATGCTAAAACATTCATCAAAATATGACCAATTACCCTGAATGACCTAAAACTCTGGACAAGAAAGCACAAATTAATGTGATAAAATATTATTTTTGGTGCACTCAAAAAACTTTTCTAAACTCAGCAGAAATCTCAGATTCAGGCAAAATGAGCAATTTAAACATGTAGGGTAACAGTTGTCAGAATTTATGTTCATTGCAGCTAATCACAGTTGGTGCACAATCAATTCAAGATTTACCATCCTTACTCTCGATTTTTCAAGTGCAGATAATCTTTAATAGCTAGTTGTAAGTGTAAGGCCATCCTCATAAAAATGTTTCTTGGGCATAACCTGACCCAATGAGAAAAAAAAAGGGAGGTCGGTAGGGAATTCTGCTTTTTTATTCTGGCTCTTGAAAAAGATATGGATTGTGAACAAATTAATATGGACAGAGATATAGACAAAAAAAATTTATAAAAATACCAATAAAAACTTTTGAGTAGGCCATTTTTTGAAGTGTCTGTCAAGTTATATCCCACAATCACATTTATAAGGATGGCTTACGTGTGACTGAGGGTGTACTTACACTGGCAGCAAAGGAACGCAGATCTAAACAGACTGTGTACAAAACAGGTAAGGCCCAGTTCTCATCCCTCTGGTTTTGGAAGGCTCGTGTGAAAACTGTGAGACAGGTTAAGGAAACAGGGAGCATTCTCTGTACATAACATTTCTTGTCATCTATCATCCTGGTCTCGTGCTAAAAAATAGGGGTCCATGTTAAAAGATAGCGTGTCAAAAATAAGAGACCAAAAGATGGAGAGTATTACTGAACAAATGGTCAACCTAGACAGGCTGACCAGCCAGTCGACAGATTAAGAGAGCTACTTACGATGAAATGATCTACAATTGTGCCCCATTCTGAGAGTTCCAGCAAGGGTAATATGTGATTACATCTATTTGCCTCTATTAATGCATCTTTTGGGATGAAATCTTAGATCATTTAGCACATTCCCAGTTCAGAACTCCTAGGTCATTTGGATTATTGCATGATGAGCTATGTTTTAGGAAAAGCACCTATGTGGCTGTTTGGTTGACACTTTCTTTCTCTTTTTACTTAACAAAAACAAGTGTTTTTTTGTAGAAAATCAAAACCGTCCCATTACTTGGAGACAAAATAGAAACAGAATTACAAAAAAAACCCCCAGAAATTCCGGAAATTATATACAGTGATTGCTCTTTCAGCTAATATACTGGAAAAAGGAAATTGTGTTACAAGTGACTGACAGCCATACGCCTCAATAAAGTCATGGTTACTGACAGCCCAGCAACACCTGGAACAGACAACAGACCACAAAAACATGACATTTGTTTGTTAGTTTCATTAACACTGCTTTAAGACTGTGTCTCTTGGTACAATGCAGTTGACCTGACACGATGTTGCCATATTTACCTTCCTGCCTCACTGGAATGCCATGTCAAAGACACCAGAGATTGTTTCCCCACCCAGTCATATCATGCTGACAACAGGCCAACCAGAACTGGGGAGCTTTCCTCTGATGCTGTACCAAGCCAGATAGTGTCGAGGTCACCAATACTTTTCACGTTTATAACTGCTTGTTACAATTACCCTCTTCCCTTTTCAGGGATCTCAACAATTCTCCAACAACTGCTCATTAAAATAGTTCGACAGGGGTGAAGGTTTCATAATAGTCCCAAAGCTAATATAATTTACTACACAGATGTGAAATGCTACTCACAATGCAAATGTCTACCTTGAAAGTAAAAGGTCAGCAATTACAGTATAATTCGCTCAATAACGCATCAACTGATTTTCCATTATTATCTTCAATTTATTCATTTGATTGATGTTTAACACTATACTTAAGGAATTTTCTTACTTGCAGGATGGCAGTAAATTTCATAACTGAAGGAAATGAGAGTGACTGACATAAACCATCAATCTTTTCAAGCTACTGACTATTTATTTATTTATTTGATTGGTGCCTTATACTGTACTGGGGAATATTTCACTTATATGACGGCAGCCAGCATTACAGTGGGACGAAACCAGGTAACGTCCGAGGGAAACCCATGACCATTAACAGGTTGCTAGAGGACCTTCCTAATTACATGTACAGGCGGAAAGGAAGCCAGCTTGAGTAGGATTTGAACTTACAGCGACCACCTTAGTAAGAGGTACCTGGGTCATAACACTGCAATAGCATGCTACCTTACAGACAATTTTTCCCTCATATCATTCATAGATGTTTCCTTGCACCTTAAATGTGCAGCAACCAGTTCATCAAGGGGTGGATCAAATACCCTCTCACAGTGGGGCTCTGGCTTCTCTAGCTGTAGGCGGTGGTTAGCAATGTGTGGGTGAGAAAATGACAGCAACTCCTGCAATGTACAATAAACATGTCATTATGGTAAAATAAAGCTAACATATACCAATTTATTTAAATGTGACTTAGTATGCAATCATTAATTTATTCATTTTATTGCTGTTTAAGGCCATGATCGAACATATTTCACTTATATCATGTATACAGGCAGTGGTCAGTTTCATTAGTAAGAGGAAAGCAGAGTGTATGGGATAATCAACCAGCCTTTGGCAAGTTTGGGGTAAACTTTCCCAAATGTTCCATGGAGACATGCAAAGAATACTGAACCCACGAGTGCATAAAGTCACATGAGCATTGTTAATGACTTGCTGTCACAAACCCCAGGAACAGTGAGGGCCAGAGAGCAAAAGTTAATGACATTTTACTTTGGAATTAAGGGAATATAATGTTGGGTGAAAGTTTTTTTCTAATCACTTAAACAACATTGGAAAACTGAGTTTCAGACAAATTTGCATTGAGCTTTCAAGAAAGAAGTTTTTCATACATTAGTGATGAAATAATATTGAGTTTTTTTTATTTCTTTTCCCTGAGTTTCTTAAAATGAATTGGCTTCAAACTCCTGAACTAACTTGGCATTTCTTTACCTGGAACAGAATAATTTAGAGGATGTAGCTCTCTCTACACCCAGCTGGTTGCTGGACACCCACTATGATTGACCTTAGAGGTGTAAAAGCCACAGTCAGCTACAGTGGACAAAACCAGGAAACAATCAGACCTCCTGTGGGTTTCATTTAACAAATCATCTGGTTTGCCTGGCCATTGTCATTGATTGCACCTTGAGTTGCATCTTCCATATTTTTTGCCAAATCTTGACCTCAATCGATTTTATGATCAAAAAGCTGAGCTGGCTTCCTTGGTTTGTACATCATACATGCTACTGTTGTTGTTGCACTCGCGATCAGTAATGGCACTTGGCCGCATGACTGACTGAACTTTCATACTACTAAGCAGTCTGTAGGCCTAGTACACAACTCAAAACATTGAGGAGAGTAACTGGCACAGGGCTTTGGGCGGCATGAAAAAGTTGGTAAAAAACTGTGCTAGTTATGTGAATATGGTAACAACAGACTGAACAGCAGTCGCTTGCATTATTTAGTCTATGAGTTTGATGCTTGGAATTTGCACAACGTTCCACTATCACTGTTACTTTTGAGTGGAGTTATAAAATGTGTTTTCTGGGGAGATGGGATACTTTTACTTTGGGTAGTTAGAAGATAAAATTCTTTCACCTCCAACTGCTTGGGAAGTCAAGGTAAGTGAAAAATAGGTCGCCCCAGATGACTGGGGCATGTGTGGGGGCAAAGGCGACTGATCGCTCTCTGCCAGGCCTGGGTTTCATGTTTGAGCACCAGCGCACCGCCAGTGCAAGACACACCTCCTCACATACACCTAATGCTGAATCAGAGTCCGCATGACTGAAATCCAAACAAACAATGACACTGGACAGGTATAGTGGTCTTTGTGAAGTACCCAACAGCAAGGTCAGCAAGGGCTTGTGTAAATGGAGATGTGTCAAACATCCAGTAGCAGAACCTATACTTCATTTTATTGACATCAAATGCTCCTTTCCTACCTCATCATAATGACGTCACATTAAAGACGAGTCATTACAATAGAAACTAATGCACTGTAATATCGTAGACGTTGCACAACAATTAATTTTTGATGTAACAATGGTTCAAGGTCCTGATTCACACCAGTGCCACCTCACGGGATTAAAAAATATGCCACCTACCCACTGAACTAATACAGCATATTAAGTTATGCATCATTATTTAAGAGAAGAAAAAAGTTAACTTAGAAGACAATTTGAGAATAACATAGAAATACCTTGTTTCTCATGATGATTTGTTTATATCTATTCTGACAAGATGTTTGTAGAGTTTTAAACCTCAGCTTAACATTATCAATAATGGTTTTAACCATTTCAGTATGTGGCTGGAAGGAGAATTAGATGTGGTCAGAGGAGAGCATTATAAGCTGATCTAATATTTGTTGTCAAAAATATATATAAACCAAGAGTCATCACGGTAAAGACGAAGTATAGTGGTGGATTGTAACCTAGTTTCCTTTTCACATGGGGCGATGACCTTCAAGGCTGGAAGGCTGGTAAAGAATGAAGGTGACACTGTTACACTTGTAGCGTGCATATTTATGCAGGTCTGAACTTTAACCGGAGCCAAACAATAGGTAGATAGGTGATGTACAAGGTGGCAAAGCTGTGACAATACTCCAATAAAAGCAAATGAAAGAATGGAATGCCACCCAATCTCCAAAGTGCTTCTGTATCACATCACTTTTGAGAAGCTTAACATGCTATGGTAATGTCAAAAGCATACTGTCAAAATGAGTAGGCCATCAGATTGTATGAATATATGTCTAAGCATGTGTGAAAGTGGAGGCATATGGGACTAATTCTAACCGATCTCTACAACAGCCCATAATAAGTTTATCTGTTACACTTACTGCTGCTTTCCCCCCATCTTTTTGAGCAAAGGCATCAGCTACCTGAAAGTAAAAGCAAAGCAAACAACACTAAATTTGTCTTCAAACTTGTTGTACAATGAATATCGTACTCATTAGGTCTTAACACCTTGTTGTTTAATGTACAAGCAGAAAGTAAGAAGTCCCTCTTAAACACAAACAATAATTCAGTTTGTTCTTTAGGTTATGGTGACTGGTCAAACTCTCCTGTCATGTTTACGTCCCGAAAACTGGCCCCTCGGTGGGACAGTCACTAATATCAATTGTACAGTATCCTTTATGATTTCGAAAATCAGGCAGAACACAAGTGCCACAGTTTGATTTGGCTAAGAGTAAAGACTGAAACAAGGGAATTCTCTACGCGTTTCGAACAAAGAAAGCCAATAATATCGGAAAACTTACACTGTGTAAATAACTATTCAGACTCATGTGCGCCATGCTCAATGTTTTCGCGGAGAGTTTCGGCCAATCAAAACATAAAACTTAATGGCCACTCGTACATTTATCTAAGGTCTTCAATTGGTGTAATCCTATGTTTTTCAAATATTGAAACTAGCCTAGGCAGTCGCCTTTACTTTTACATCCATTTATATTTTAAGCCGATGTGTTCGAATCCAGTTCATGCTTGATTGTTTGGTGGATATTTTTTTAGTGTGTAGTACTTGTTCTACTTCCTTTCAGGTACGACTTAGCAGCGCCATCAATCAGTTTTTTTCTCTATGTTGATCAGTTGGTCGTTTGTTCAAATTTATGACATTCTGCATCTTAATTTTAACCTGGGCCTCAGGACTATGCTTTAACATCGCCATTCATTTAACAAGAGGAATGCGTGCTAGACGAAATGAAACCCTATACTGGAAATGTTGCAGGTATTGCAAATTTGTGCATTTCTTGTTGTGAAATAAGAAACAACTCAATGCTGGTAAGTCTTAAAAAAAGGCAAAATAAAAAAAAAAGTTTCATTGCCTTTGATATTTGGTTTGCACATGTGAACATTTGAAATTTCGTAAAAGTATATAATTAAAAACAATCATTTCATTTATTTATTTAATTATCTAATCGGTGTATTTCACTTTTACAAGGGCATCCAGCATTATGGTAGGAGGAAACCGGGCATAGCCTGGAAACCCACAACCATCTGTAGGTTGCTGGAGACTTATAGTGACAATTATTCTAAGCTATACATAAAACTGTTTTCATGAATAATAAATAAGAGCATATGAAAATGCATGCATATATTTATGTCTGTTTCCACTGCAAAAGTGATATTCAAACATACAATAACCTACGCTGTTTGTGACAATCACTGTGACTGTGATGGCAGCCTTACTCAGTGGTTAGAGAACTGAGCAAGTATTTGAAACACATTATCGTGACTTTCTAAATGCACATGTTTATTATATATACCAGTATACTCCATTTCTGTGGCATTCTAAAATTTGCAGTATATACAATCATGTCACATTTTTTTCACAAATATTTTTTTTAAAATATTTCATATTCATTCTCTTTATAAAAATATAGAATGAATATCAGAACATACTTTCATTTACATGTACTAGAACTGGTTAATGCCTTAATATTTCTCACATACACTATTAGTATTTCACTGTAACATTTTTGAACGCATTACATTAGAAAATGAAATCAGTCAGTGTGATATCAGTACTAAGCACTGTGTTAGTGAGGCGTGCTTAAAAAAGTAGGTCACACGTCAATAAAGCTATTTCGATTTTTGAAAGGCATTGGGATTGCGATAATTTGTACGTGGTTGTTCACAGATAATATTTTTTAATTCCAGAGACTTTTCCGAATTCACAAATAATGGCTGGAAACTTTTGGCAAAGCTCACATTTGTAAGTGCATGTTGAATGTATCAGAACCGTTACATGGCTCATAGTACTCCCCATGTTTGATTATGAATGAACCGCTGTTTCATAGGAATTGTGAGATGATCAGTTTTCGTTACGTAATTTCGTCTGCTTTAATTCTGACATGTCTGGAAATCAAAGTAGATCATTGATTGTGAGTTCCGGGTCATTTGTAAAGTTTTAAAGCTGGGGGTGCTGTGTACATCACGCAGCGAAGGGTATTTGAAAAACTGGGAGTTGCAGAGACTATAGCCCGAGACCATGTTCGAAGGGTGGCTTATATTTACTGATTTGCGGGGACCGCTCTCCACCCTTAGCCTGAGGGCTATGTGGACCCGATGTCGGTATAATGTTTGTAAGGTACTACCCCCTTCGTCAGTTGCTCTGCTTGCGTGTTAGATTCTTTCTGAATACAAGTAATGCACCTTTAAGGAAGAGGCAGCAAATGAATAATACGAGGCATATAAGAGAGCCCAAGACTTCTGCTTATTAATGATATAAAATTCAGAATTTTCCCTCATGTCTGTTGCTAGAAAAACACGTTTAAAATTGTGTGTTATATAGAGAACACGCCCTCCATTTCAACACAACCCCTGTTTGAGGCTGTGCCACCTTTGGCCAATCAAAGGCTTTGTACACATGGCCCTTGATAAGTCGGTGACGTACAGGATGCACTTTAACCTTTTTTTTCAATGTGAACAGATGTTAATACCATAGTGGATTTTTAGTGATTTCTGACAAATGACAATCACACAAATTAATATTCAGAAGTAAACATTTGACGTTAAACTTATTTCATTTGACTAATAGTAAATTTTAAGTTTTTCACTTTTTGTCTGCCTTTAAAGTAACATTCTTTCACATCAGTAAAATGTTTAACCCAGGAAGCATAGACCAGCATCTCGCCCTATTTTCCTATCCGTATTTAGACTGTGGCTACCCTTTAAAATCTGTGTGTTCCTCAATCAGCAGTGATCAGCCGAGAGGATTGCACGTTACATTGCTGATTGAGAAACATACATTAAGGGTAGGCAGCATTTAAGTATGGATAGGAAAATACCCCTTGTTTTTCAAATGAACCTCTGCTAGACGTTGTATCGATAGCACACAACGTTTAATTCATTACACTTGATATACCCCTAACCCAATATTAAAAGATCATAGCCGACATAGAGCTGTCACAGAGTCACCTGTTCACGTGCTTCCTGCACAAACAGTGTTTTGAGATACACATGTACTTATTATTCTTGGATGGGTAATGGAACTGTCTCTCTAGTGCAGAGTAATGACCCAGGAACCCCTCAGCAGTGTGATTGCAGTGAGTTCAAGTCCGGCACATGGGAATACATGTGAAGGTCTGTGTATGGTTGTGGGTTTCTCTGGGCTCTGCCCAGTTTCTTCCCATCATAATTCTGGCTGCTGACAGGCATCATCTAAGTGAAATATTCTTGGGCACTGCATAAATCACCAATCAAATAAATAAATAAATGGACAGTGTGTTATTTTAAAATGAATGGGGAGAGTTCGAATCTGAGGTGATTTTGAGTGATGGATTTTAAAAGAAAAGACAACACTAGACCAAGCGATATATGTAAAAAATTCCCATTCATAATTCAGAAGACATTGCTTTCTATTTTTAGGATGTAGAATAACCAAGATATCCCAGTTCAATGAGAGCAAAAATGCCAATGTAGGTAAAATCGAACGGCTTGACATGTATTCAAGACAATATTAATCAATCAAGGACGAAATATTTCTACCACCTGAGAAGGCATCGATTTCCGCTGTGACATCTGCTATACCTAGTTCACCCTTTTACTGTTGGCCTTCTGATTTTGAGACGATTCTGATATAAATTCAAAGCCATTTTCAACAAGAAAGTGGTAACAGAGAACGTCTGGGGTTATTCCACAAGGTCTCAACCAGGAAGCCTACATGCAATGTGCAGCCTTCAGTTGTAATTATGAAGGGGACTATAGGTCTAGTTTGCACACAACAGAGTGCCTCACCTCTAATATTGAAGAGCGTAGGGTACAAATGACACAACATCGTTTTTCTGACCTCAATAAAATGATGTATCCCTTTGCCTTGTAAGAATTTCTGATTGAAAGGTGATTTATAGACTTACCAAGCACGTCTTTAAAAAGTCACTACGTCTGTTTTCGTCTGTATGAAATAACTTCTGGTTTTACTTTTTGTTGTATTTTCTTTTAAAATAACACATTGAGTTCATCTAGATGGACCACTTAGCTTGCTATGTCACTTTAACATTTCTTGCTGTATTTGGACTTCCTTCAGGCAGTTGTGTTGGATCCATAGTCTGATGTCTTTACCACTAGATCATCTTGTTTCTTATGGTGAATTGTTCTTCTTAGACATGTTTAAAATCATAAGTATTCTGTGCACATCTGCATATGTCATGTGCTTTTGTCACGTGGACAACATTTGAAAAGGGGTCCTCTATTTGTCGGACAGTCTGTGTTCACCCAGATCATGTATGAAGTGACGTCATTATTCCCATGGAAAGCCACATTTAAACAACAACGTGGGTTTACTATAGCCATGAAATTTTGGGAGAAGGACAAAGAATGTATTGTAACCTCAGCTTTACAACTCCTGGTGACAGTCACATACTGATTAACATAGATGACCCTCAGCGCTGTTGCTCTCCTGCTTTATATAGTGATGGATTGAGAGCTACAGCTGTTGAAATTTGTCGGGTAACTAATTGTTGTGATATTTCGCTTATCCTGATGATATGCTGCAGTTCTAGTGAAGTGTCACTTATCCATTAGACAAATTAATTATCAGGTGTCAAAGACTTAATTAGTTAACTACTTAAGAAAACTATAGACAAGAACTTGAGAAGTGAATTAATGAATGAATGATTGTGGCTTAATGCCACTATCGCAGTATTTTGATATCAGATACCTTGGACGAGGAGAAAGGTTAGTGTGAGTGTAGGTGAAACGAGGGTTATGGTAAAGTACTTTGAGAGAGGTGTGAAGGAAGCTATATGGGTGAAAGCCAGGAACCCTGACTAAACAGGAACGGTAGCTTACCCTTCAGACTTTCCCCCATAGGGAACAAAAACATGAAAGAACTGAATAGTAATCAGAAACTGGATTAGCATGAATTCTTCACCAGAAAATAGACCTCGTTCTACAGGTTACAGTCCATGTTACAAGCTTTTCTCACTGATTGTTTCTGTGCAAATAAGTACACCTGCTTGAACATGTACGTTTTCTTGCCATTCTCTGTTGAAGACACTTTGGCAAGTTGTTCAAGTTGTTCAATATATATCCAGTTGACCAGATTTCATATTATTCAGTGTATACATGTAAGTGTTTATTAATATGAATTCTTGTCGCTCCTGAGTCTTCCTCCTTGTGTCCCCCTCCCTTCCCTCTTTCTTCAGTAATACCTTCTTCCTCACCCATCTCTGGGTATTATTGTGAATTCTTTTTTTTTTGTGTTCATGCATGTTCAATGTTGCCTAATATAGGAACTAACTAACTGAATCATTTTCAATATGTTCTGCAGTCAGCAGTGGATACTGGACAGACAAGACATACAGAGGTTCAGGCAACACGATCTCAAAGTTCTGACAGAAGAAGAGTACCAGAAAATCATGATATTTTTTGCTAATTGTGAGTACACCTGTGCTTATTGTGACAGTTTTACAAAAGAGCTGTTTTGGCCACATTTAAATACCAAGTATGAAATGTAAGTTATCGCATGCACTGTTCATTGTAGTATTGTATGCACTGGTTTTTATTTGATGTCAAGGCTTTTATACTGTTATGGAATATCTACTATTTTTAATAGATGTGTATTCTCTGTCTTAAATTAATTCCCCTGTAGCCCTTGAGTGTGATAGAGGAAAGATTTAGTCTTGTTAACTGTGAATATTTTTGAAAACATGTGTGTATTGCTATTGTATTTCTCTATTTTAGTTATTCAGGCACTAGGAGAACAGCTGAAAGTCCGTCAGCAAGTTATAGCTACAGCCACAGTTTATTTCAAAAGATTTTATGCCAGGTAGGTAATTGCATTGTTTCGTGTTATTGTGTACATATATTACATTTTGTACCTAATTCTGCTTAAGCCATGGTGCTAGGGGAAAGTTGTTACTTCTTAAGTACATGCATCAACAATGAGAATAACACCCTAACTGAGGCAAATTGACAAGAGGCTGGATGTCACTGGTAACACATGACTATTTATCAACTCTCAACTGTCGTCACTGCTTTGGGTTTGCTCACTATGCTATCGTCTTTTGTACAAATGTATTAATATCTAACAGTCTAGACCAAATCCTGAACAGGAAACAATCAGTTTGTTTCCTGATCGCGAACAACTTACACGAACTTTACCCACCTTATATTTTACTAAATAAAAAATAAATGTAAAAAAAATCCAAAGATGTGATTTACTGTACAAGTGAAGTACCTATATAGGAGGCCAATTAATTACAACTTGTGTCCCATGCTTAATCTGTCTTTTATAGGTGTCCTAAAGGGCCTAAGTCAACACAGACAGCAGTAATCTTCCAGTCTGATACACTCCACAAACACATGGCCAGCTGCATAGAAAATATCTGCACTCAAACAGTTCTCTACATCTATTTAACTTTCTTTGTCCAAAGTTACAAGCTGTCAAATCTAATAAATCAGCTTTTGTTAATATTCTGAAGCAGCAAAGTATTCATACAATGCATATAAGTATTCCACAAATATTTCACAAAATTAGAGAAATAATTTAAATCCAACATGTTTTGAGCATATCTAAAAGTTTTACAATGATCAGACATAATTTTACTGCAATAATGGTACCAGTTGTCCTTGTGTTAATGTGTAGAACAAATTAGCCTTTATATGCATTATTATATTAGAGGTCTACATTATTATAAGTAGAGGTCTACTGCTTAAACTGATCTAGAACATCCATGTCAGTTATTTTGGTAAATATATTTACCTTATAGACATCAAATGTTTTGGTGAAAAATGTTTACTTGGTGGGGGGAAGGGGGGAGTGCAGGGTGAAAAGTGAAAATTATTTTAAGGCTAATTTGTAAATGTAGGGTACAGTGAAAGAAAATACAGAAAATGTATGTGTAATTCATTGACTGCAGATAAACTTCCTTAGGATCTTAAGTTTGCACAGGAAAGTAATATAATTTAATGGTAGCAGAAAACTGTGTGCGAAACCCAATTATGTTACAGATTTCAATATAGAAAAACATATCTGTGCTATTCTGTATGTACTGTTATATCTACCTGCTAACATGGCATTAAACCATAATCATGCATTCATTCTTTTATAAATATCTTCGGAATATCAAATACTTATTATTTCCTAAACAGGAAACATTAGATTGTTTCCTGTTCAAGAGATATAACACTGCTTCCTATTTAGGAAACATAACACTGTTTCCTGATCTTGATACAGTTTTTAGATGATTGCACAGGTTTCCTGATTAGGAAACGTATTTCCAGAAAGGGAAAATTGTTACCTATTCAGGATTGGTCTTGACTGTCTAAGGATGTCTACCTTTCTAATAGACCTCAAAACCACACCTTTCCAAGATCAATAAGAGCTCTCAGAAATCTGTGAAAATTAGTAACTTTGTCCTGGAAAAATTTGAGATCACTATTTAAGATGGCTGTCATTGTGATGAAGCTTGAATATTGATGAATGATTTCTGATGAAAAATTCATCACCAACAAGGATATGTACATGAGTTGTTGGTTCAACTCCAGCCTCCGAATTTTCCAGATTTCTCTCCTTCCACTCCTCTTAAGGCTGCAGCGACAGTAATTGACCAACAGCACCTGTATGGTTGTTTGTGTGGACTGATATTACCATTTACTGTTACATTTATTGCAAATTTCCTCCAAAAAGTGAATATATTTAGAGGCAAGTAAATGTCAGGAAATATTACATTTGGTGTAAGGAAAGGATATCGTCCTATCGTACTTTGCTAACAAACCTCAAAACGTCTTTCAGGAAAAATGAGAAACTTAATCATGGAACAAGTTTTGGTCATTTAGGGTAGAAATTTGTCATCTACATCTCACCTAGGAAAGTTGGTCAGTTTGGTGCCAAATGATGGTGGTTTACCCAGGGCACTCTGATTTCCTCCACCCTTGGCTTGTATAAGTTAAACATCAATCTGTTATTATGTGAACTTATGCTAAATGTGTGCATTGGATAATTGCATAAATTCTTGTAAGTATCGTCTTCACTAATGCTAATTACACATTGGTCTGATGCCATAGAGGTTTTAAATGACAAAAGTGAACAAGCAAACCAATTTCCTCACTGCAGATAAGGTGTGGCAATTTTAGTAAATTCCAGTGATCATATTGATTATTTGGACAATCATGAAAACAAGCTGCTAAGAAACTAATTTAATTCATGAATGAATCAGTTCTTTATCTGATTAAGATACACTTCTTTCTTGATCGTAACAGGAATTCCCTCAAGTGCATAGACCCATGGTTAATGGCACCGACATGCATTTTTCTGGCATCCAAAGTTGAGGTTAGTACAAATGAATGCACTGTTTTAAGATTTGTAGTTATTTTTGTGTTACAATCAGATAGGTGATTGGTCACAGAGGTGGGTGATTACTTATCACTGATACAGTCAATCAGTCGTCTAAAAACTAAACTATAATGCTTTGGCAACTGAAATCCACACGCCTCCAATTTTTGTTTTCTTGAAACCAGTCAATTAATCATTGTGTTTCAGTTATAAAATCAGTCTATATATCAAGTATTGCACTCCAGTTATAAAACAAATCAGTCATTGTTACATGATTTCCTTTTGGTTTCAGGAGTTTGGTGTCATATCTAACAGTAGGCTTATCACAACTTGTCAATCTGTAGGTAAGTGGTGCTATAGAAAAACTGGTAAAAACATGAGCTTATTACTTTTGTTAGAACAGAAAACCATTTGGAGTAATAATAATAGGTGCATGAATCCAGGTTTTGGGTTGCTTGTGGTGAGCCCGTTGTTTGTCTGTGGTGAGCCCGTTGTTTGTCTGTGGTGAGCCAGTTGTTTTTGCCTGTGGTGAGTCAGTTGTTTGCCCATAATCTGCCAGTTAACTCTCTGTGGTTAGTCAGTTGTTTACCTGTGGTTAGTCAGTCTTTTGCTTGTGGCGGGCCAGTTGTTTGCCTGTGATGAGCCAGTGGCTTGCCTGTAGTGATCCAGTTGTCTACCTATGGTTAGCCATTTGTCTGCCTATGGTTAGCCAGTTGTCCGCCTTTGGCGAGCCAGTTGCTTGCCTGTTGTGGGCCAGTCGTTTGCCTGTGGTGAACCAATTGTCCGCCTACGGTTAGCCAGTTGTCTGCCTTTGGTGAGCCAGTTGATTGCCTGTAATAAGCCAGTTGTCTGTCTGTGGTGAGCCACTGGTTTGCCGGTAGTGAGCCAGTTTTCTGTCTGTGACGAGCCAGTTGCTTGCCTCTGGTGAACCAGTTTGCCTGTGATGAGCCAGTGGTCTGCCTGTTGTCTTTTAACCTGCTAGCCTCTCCAGGAAGGCTTCATTTTAATGAAATGAATGGGTCAATAATTGTGGCTAATTCAGCATTGTTATTTTAAATAAAAACTATTCCCACTTTTTATGGGATTCTGATTCCGAATTTTAAAGGCGACATCATCACCTTTGCAGAGAGAAATGTTCTGAAATTCAAATTAAAATAATTTGGAGAGATTTTTAGTTTGTGAAATTTGTTTAAAATGTTTTAAACTATGGCCGTTATGGGCAAACTATCATATTTTTGTTCAAATTACTGATTAGTTTTAATGCAACTTGTTTACATTGGGCCTCCCAACAGTTTGGGAGCTCAAACATATTCCGGAATTGATACTGGTCTAAACTGCTCCAGCATCTCTTCAACCACAGCAAATCGTGGCATTAGAACTGTTATCTTGGTTAGTATATATGAATGTAGAGACAGTTCTTTTCTGATATTGGGCTTAGTTTTTATTATTTTAACCTGCTAGCCTTTCCAGGAAGGCTTCAGTAAAATGAAATGAATGAGTGAATAATTGTGGTTTTACAATAATCCACACTAATTTAGCATTCTCATTTTAGAAAAAAAAAAATTCTACACACTTTTTGTGAGACATAACGTATACTTGTGCAATGCAATGGCAATCCTATAAACTATATTCATTATCTTTGTGTTTGTTTTTTTCATTTGCAGTTAAAGGAAAGTTTTCACATGCCTACAGTCAGGAATACCCATACAGAATACAGAATGTCCTAGAGTGTGAATTCTACCTCCTGGAAATGATGGTAGTTTTTCCCAAAACCATGTCTCTTGATATTTGAACTTCTGTTTCAGTTTAGAATAACGAAGATCTGTTAACTACTTTGTGTACTTCACATCTTTCAGTTGCTCATGTTGAACATTGTATTGAAAATTGGCCAAATCATTACTGGAAAGTCCATTATGGTTGATAGTTACCTGATGTGACCCTTAGATTCATGAATTGATAGAGGCCATTGTTTATAGCAAGAACGAGGTCTGCCAGCAACCTACAAGCGGTCATGGGTTTCCCTGGGCTCTTTTCGGTTTCCCTCATCTTAATGAAGGCCGCCATCAAATAAGTGAAATATTCTTGAGTGCGTCGTAAACACCAATCAAATAAGTAAACCAATCAATAAATAAATGAAAGAAATATGTAAATATATTGAGCACGGAAGAAAAATGCAATCATTGTTAGAAACAAGCATTATCGGATTTTTACAATTTCATTTACATGAATTGAGAAAATATATACTCCAGCCATCAGTGAGAGGAACTTAAAAACAATAGTATTATCACTCTTTGTGAGGGCTTTGGGGTCAATAATTGGTCAATGGTTCTCAAGGGGATGTTTACACAGTTTTATGTCAGGTTGACATGGTTGAAGATCACTTGTCTTCCACAAACATGGTGTCTGTGCGTAATACCTGGAGAGTCATTTACCTCAGTTATTCCATTTAAGTGAAAGTGATAAAATCAAACTGTTGATATCATCATTTTCTTAGATTTGAAATAGTTGAAATTAACAAACAAATTTTGATGTACTCAGTAAATTAATCAATTAATCAAACCAGTATTTAGAACTGTAATACTGTATTTCACCTAAGAATAGAATATCAGATATACATTCAGAATCATATTAAGTCCTTAAAATGACTCGGTTACGATGTCAACACTTTAGCTTTACTGGTAAGAAATTAATCAGGGTTCGGGAGCGTCCGTGGCTCAGTCGGTTAGTGCGCTATCGCAGCACAATGACCAGAAGCCTCCCACCAATGCGGTCGCGGTGAGTTCAAGACCAGCTCATGCTGGCTTCCTCTCCGGCCGTATGTGGGAAGGTCTGCCAGCAACCTGCGGATAGTCGTGGGTTTCCGACGAGCTCTGCCCAGTTTCCTCCCACCATAATGCTGGCTGCCGTCGTATGAGTGAAATATTCTGGAGTACGGCATAAAACACCAATCGAATAAATAAATAAATAATCAGGCTTCACAAAAAGCTCCTAACTGGCCCTAAGAAGTACATCAATCAATTAGAATCAAGCAAAATGTATGGCTTGAAAAGTGCTTTAAAGGAAGTTATGGTAAGTGAAAACACCATTAAAAAATGTATCTGAAAATACCTTCTCTGAATTGTTGAGATTTTTTGGACCAAATTAAACGCTGTCAAATGTTTTCATTGTATTGTGGGTTTTACGGACTACGTTGATGATGTGATTCACCAGTGATATCATGACTTTTCTCTGGCCCTAAAGCAGAAATTTAATGTCAGAATAGCCTTTTCATACACAAGTAAACATTACAGGAGTTTTCTTCACAAGAACTTTATTCACAGGTGAACGTAAAGGAGTACACAAAGTTGTGTGACGTCACTGGTGAGCCACATTATCAGTGTGGTCCGCATAACCCACCATACAATCAAAATATTTGACTGCATCTAACTTGGTGAAAAAAAATCTAAAACGTTCAGTGAAGGTATTTTCAGGCACAGTTTTTCATGGTCCTTTCATTAACCATAACGTTATTTCTTTGTGGTCTTTTCCTTTAACTTTAGGTGAGATACATTAATATTGTCCTGAAACTGTGCAAACATGTCTTTTGTCTGACCACAGGACTGCTGCCTGGTGCTGTACCATCCTTACAGGCCCCTCCTGCAGTACGTTGCTGATCTAGGAGGAGACGACTCTCTGCTACCTCATGCCTGGTAAGACTCATGCATGAGGAAACACATAGAAAACTAAAATGTGCACAATGTTATCAAAATCTGAATGATCCTTTAAACCTATTGATGTCAAACAGATGATTTCAAAATCTGAATGATCCTCTAAACCTATTTTCTCTTTGACTTTTTGTACGTAAGTAATTGTTGTCAAATGGATGATTTCAAAATCTGAACGATCCTCCGAATCTATACCAGGACACATTTTCATGTATTCCTTATGTTTTTTTTTTCTTCGAATTTTTTTCTGTATTGAAGTAATTGTTGTCAAATGGATGATTCCCAAGGTGTTTTTTTTATAAAGTTTGCAAACTGATATTAAAAAGGCAGGACTGTGTTTGGAAAAAAAATTCAGGGTTCTTATTCTACATTTTAAAGGTGGCATCATGACTATTTTATAAAATTCAAATCAAAATTATGCTCTCTGAGAGCCTTTTAGTTTTTGAAAGGAAGAAATTTGTTTGAAACCTTTTAAACTAAACTATTTTATTGATTAACTATAATATTTTTGTTCAGATTAATTTTTAGTTTTAATATAGCTTGTTTAGTTTTGGCCCGCGAGCAGGTTGGGAGATCAGACATATTCCAGAACTGAAATTGGTTTAGATATAGCCCAGAAAGGTCTCCTCATGTAAAATAGGCAGTTTTTCCACTGTATATCTGAACCCTTACTTTACTGAAATACAATGAACTGAACTCCTTGCTTTGTCTTTCACTAGATATACAAATACATGTATTTGGTAAATACACAAAGGAAAAAAAAAACAGAAAAAAACCCCAACAAAACAACAACAATAAAACAATGGCAAAAAAACATGTGAATTGTTTCCAAAGGTGTGCATTAACCGTTAGGCTCACAGTAGAATGCACATCCCTTATTACTGGAATGTTGCTGTTCTGTTCTTCAGGCGTATTGTAAATGACAGTCTCCGCACAGATGTCTGTCTCATGTATCCTCCATATTTAACAGCTCTCGGTGAGTATTTATAAATTATCACATCAAAATTCCAAAGCTTATCTGCCTTACACTGTCCACACAGTTTCCATGTGCACAGTTTATACCTGTCTTATGTGGGATAGTGATTCTGTCTGCTTGTCTGTCATAAACTACCCATCTGTCAGTTGTGACACCTAGTGTTTTGGAGCCACAACTTTAATTTTTGGTCGATGGATACATTTTGTTAAAATGTATGCGTTCTCCAGTTTACCGTTGTAACCATATTGACGTTAAGGTGATCTGTCACAACTTCAACTCTTCCGATTTCCACATGAAATCAAGTAATAAAGTAATAATGAGTTGTTGAATAAACCAAGTGCTGTTGTCATACCATTGTCATATTCAGAATGTTATTCTTGATTACGACGTACTCCAATCAAATCAAATAAATAAACACCATTATTATTATCACACCTTTGTCACTACCATGTCATTATCATCACATTTCCTTTGTTACATCATTATCATTATCATACCATTATTACCTGTGCTATGTTTCCAGCCTGTCTTCACATAGCCTGTGTTATTCACCAGAAAGATGCCAAACAGTGGTTTGCAGAGTTATCTGTTGATATGGACAAGGTATGTGAAATATACCAGCATCCCATGCTCAAAATATACATGCGTATCACAAAAATTACACATTATAAATATGAAACCTGTGATACAATCAAAACATTTGACTGCATTTAATTTGTGAAAAAAAAGTCATTAAAAAATCATTAAAGGTGTCTTCAGATACATTTTTTAATTTTCTATTTACTCAACATAACTTAATCTTTTCAGGCTGTTTCCCTTTAAATGACATCGACTACTTAACGAAGTCGTAAATGTATTGTGTTGTGTTTACTTGCTGCATGATGTCTGGTACAGTGTCATTCTGTTGTGTGTAACATGCATTATTTGATTTTCCAGGTTGTCTTATGTGTGAAAGGTATGTGTTAAAATTCCCAGCCTTGAAGTGTCCTTCTTTTATGATTTCAGATACTTGAAATAACCAGGCAGATTTTGGCACTTTACGAAATGTGGAAGAATTATGAGGAGAAGAAAGATATCTCAGGCGTTTTAGAAAAAATGCCAAAACCGAGAACCAATCCATCTAGGTAACCATGGCAGCCCTGGAATAGAACAGCAGGAATATTTCTGAGGACAACACTGGCATTACAAGTGGCAACAGCAGAGATTTTGACTGTATAACAGCAATGTTTCACTGTGATGCGCGCTAATTAGTGGTTCAGTGGCCATCTTTATTGCTGTGTGTAGTCACTATTGCAATATGTTATTTCATAGAAGTGCTCCTCTTGAACATAGTGTTCGACAAACCCATATTATAACAGTAAACCAATTCAAGAAGAAGTGGGTTAGGAAAGTCCCTTTCACAATGTGTCTGATGTACCCAGCATCATTAAAAGTCTCCACAGGGTTTTTACATAGATAACAACTTCTGATTTATTGGTTTGCAATATTTTTATTTATTAATTTCATTGGTGTTGTACACTGTACTCAAGAATATTTCACTTGTACCTTGGTGGCCAACATTATGGTGGGAGGAAACCAGGCAGGGCCAGGGGACAATCCACGACCATCTGCAGGTTACTGGCAGACCTTCTACATATACAGTACAACTGGAGAAAAAGCCAGCATGAGCTGGACTAGAATTCACAGCAAGAATTTACATCATTGTTCTGCTCCAGCACCCTCACGGCTCCGCCACAAAGGCATCAGCATATATACATTCTAAAATTGTTATCAAGCATGTGCTGTTTATAAAGCTGTTCAAAATGCTGCAAACTTAGTAAACCAGAAGTTGTTATCCATATACAAACTCTTTCAATTCCTAAATGCATTTAAAAGGAACTGTCCAGAATGATCGAAATGTGATAGACATTATATTTGCAGCAGGTGTTCTGGACTGTTAATGGCTAACTGTTGATGTAATTCAGCTGTTCAGTCAAAAAGTATTGTGCAGAATGTTCAAGTGACAAGTTGTGCTTCATTCTGATTGATGGATACATTTTTAACATCAACTTTTTCGAAAAGTTTTTGTAAACATTATTTTCTTCTCAAAAAGCTCAAGTGTTGGCATCAAAAGCATCATTTTAAGAGCTTGTGTTTGCATATTTGCAAGCCAGACATAAGGTGAAATAGCATAGTTACTTTAAATTAGCATATTGTGAAGAGTGGTCATTTCAACCTGGAAACATTCTTGAATAAATATGACATTAATGAAATAGATAAATAATATACATTTTGCCTGTGCTGGAATGTTATATGCTAGCCTAGAGCTCACATCAATAGTTAGCCACATGTATGTGGGAGTTTATAGTGTGTATATCATCTACTATCTGAAGTATCTGTGCTTTGGGAAATCTAGTACAAATTTCATATGACAATCTGGGATGTCATAAAGAAAATGTATCTCTGGAACTAGCTGTATAATGTACAGGTGGACGTGGGTGAAGTGCAATTAATGTGCCCGTTTTGCGTAAGCCTTAATTGGCTGGCCAGAAAGAACCAGGAGTTTCAGCCTTATTATGAAATTATCCCGACATAAATATGGGTGTTATAACGTGTAACATTTCCTGTAATTTTGCAGAATTACACAAAGTATTGCTCATTATTTTTTGTTCTTTGGCGTAGACAGAGTGAGCACTGAATTCTCAGGTTAATTGGTAACAACTTAATAAAAGATATAAAAAAGAACATTGATCCAATCAGATAAAAGGGAAAAGCATTTTTGAATGAAAAATTCTGATTGCAGTAAAAGAATGAAATATGAGTATGAGGAAGCACTGATCAAACACCTGTACATAAATCTGTTCACAGAATTTGAACTGGGAGTTTTAAGGCAAATTAATCAAACTACCTGATCTGGGGGTGTTCCCTACGGAATAAAGTATTGTCACAATTTTTGGTGATCCAATCTTTTTCTTTATTTTATTTCTTGAACAAAAGTTTTCGTGGTAACTCAATTATACCCAGGAAAATTTATTTTCAGTGAAACTCACTATTAGTTCTACTGTCTTGAGGAGTACAAAAACCTGTTTATTAAACTACCATGTGGTACTTGTCTGTCTCAAGGTCGGGAGATTCGAGATCAATCCAGGGTCAAGTCATATCAATGACTTTAAAAATTGTACTTGTTGCTGCCTTGCTTGCCGCTCAGCGCTGAGAGGTCAGAGCAAGGAAACAGAACTGGAGCCGGTTTTGTGAAGGGGGTGAATCGTTTTCTCAAAGGGAACTGCCATGTTGATGAATCTCCACAATATGTTCCATCATAACAGCTACGTTCGACATAAATTATTGGCATTGGCTGTAACCTGATAAGAAATACTGAAGTAAGAAGTAATAATGAAGTGTGTGAGCTGAGATTCAACTTTGGTTCAGACTTGGTCTTGGTCATGGTCATGTAGATGCTCCCTCAATTCAGTGCCTGCATGCTGTGAATGACTCTCCCTGCTTGCGCATAGGGCCCTCATGAGGATAACGGGGCGACAGTGGCTTGATAGTTCTGTACATTTTTATACCAAACTACAATGCAGAATATTATTAAGGTTAATATCGACTTTGAAAATCTAAAATACATATTCGAGGATTCCATTATCCTTATTACAGCCCCTATGACCCTGATTAGAGCAGTAGTTCCAGCCATATTTCAGCTTTCATGGCCTGGTTTCATGAAGCGTGCAATAGTGCTAAGTAGCCCTTTGCTAATTAAGTGTACTTCATATCTCTTCAATATAGGTTATCATGGCAGTTAAGGGAATACCTAAGTAGTTAAGTGCTTTTCATGAAACCAAGGCAAGTACAATTGTTTGCAGGCTGATACTCGATAATATGATCCTTTACCCAACTGAACATTGTTGAAGAGCTCTTGTACTTCACCATTACTGTGAGCATATATATCTGTACATCACATAACATGAAAGTTTGTCAGCAACTTGTCAAAGGTTTGTGGTTTACGCCAGGCACTCTAGTTTCCTTCACCCATGTAAATGACTGCCATTGTACCAGTGAAACATCATTGAGTACAAAGGGGCCTCAGTTGGCTCTGTTGGTTAGCACGCTATCGCAGCACAATGACCAGAAGCCTCTCACCAATGCGTTCGCTGTGAGTCCAAGACCAGCTCATGATGGCTTCCTCTCCGGCCGTACCTGGGAAGGTCTGCCAGCAACCTGCGGATGGTCGTGGGTTTCCCCTGGGCTCTGCCCAGTTTCCCCCCACCATCATGCTGTCGGAAGAAACCAGTCAGAGGCTGCATGACCTTGACTTGAACTCACAGCGACTGCACTGGTGAGAGGCACCTGGGTCATTACACCTGGGTGACAGCCTACCCCCCCCAATAAAATGGATAGCCAACATAAAAGGTCAAAAACTCTTGTGTGAGCTGTAAATCACCCATCAAATATATGAATCAATTTCAGTTATTGGGAAATCAACTGGAAATGATCAACTTGGATGTCATATATAAGCCTACAGACATTTTTATTTTTACAATATTCACAAATAAGACGAATACAGCAGGTTCAGTAATTAAGATTTATAACAATGTCTAGTTGAGATAAAAACAATGTGTAGTTAAGTTTAAAACAATGGGACAATTAATACCATATGAAATGTATATACTGTATACAAGACTACTTCTTACCATACCGATTTTTTCTAGATGGAAAAAGCTAGGTTAAGAGAAAATCTGGCGCAAAAATCCACCCCATGTAAAACAGGGGAGAGCATTCCAAGGTGGGCTGTCAGATTAGGCTAAATACCTGCAATGTAAACCTAATGAGAAAACCAAAAAAAAAAAACAAAAACAAAAAAAAAAGATGGAAAAATATACATTTTGGCAGAAAATAGATCTGTATGAAAAATTAATAGTACAAAATTTTTCATGAGAGTAAAAACAAGCCCACAAGCTGAGAGGACATCCTCTAGCTACACATAGGTTAACATCATTAAAATGTGGTGGAACAGAGAAAAGGTTGAAAAAGTTTTGTTCCAACCCTAGCATTCTTCCACAGAAAACTGAAACTTCTACAAAAAGTAACACTGGCCAATACAAAGTCAATCTCATCTGAACTAATCTAGGTGCAAATATTAATATGATAAATGGCCAATTGCTTCCATGTTTGTTTCTGAAATTTTTACCTTCATATGTTAATACAATGCTTCGCAATCTTACTAAATGTTGGCTGTCATATTTAGAATGTAAAATTTTTAAGAAAATTAAACTTACAAATTCAGATGAGGGAGATGACGAATTTGTCGTGCTAAATACAAGTATTACTGCGAACAATATTGACTAGGATTCTAAAATAGATGTACACATGATGACACATTCATTTATCGTTCTCAAAGCGCCTCACGTGGCAGGATTCTAGGACAACACTTCCAGCCCTAGGCCAGTTTTCAGTACAAAAGTTTGTCTGCAGGTTGTCCTTCATAACATGATACTGATTAAGACTTAATTACCTCCCTTGAAAAAATTACAATCAATGACGTATTCAAACTGCATGCACATGTTTGTGAATTTCTGTAGACTACCGGTTGCAAAACATGCTCTGATCACACAAGTACCTCGCCACTGAATGCATGATCAAAACAAAAATTTCATTTCCACAATTTGTATACTGGCATTCAAATCATTAGCCATGAATCTTTTGAACCCATTACAATTACATGGATATTAAAGGAGATCCGTCGCAAAGGCAAAGTGAACATGGTCTTAACTTGTTCCACGAGCTATTGATACATTGGGGGGAAACATTCATGTTTTTTGTTGTTATTTTTTCTATTTTATTACCAGACCCATAATTTACATCTGGTCTTACATGGCAGAAAGTAAGGAAGATAACACTGTAACTTTTGCAGATTCACAAAGCCAGTGATTGCAAATATTTCTATAAACCACTGGGCCTACTCATGCACTATACGACGTAACCCTATGTGTCCACTACAATCAAGACTAGAAGTTTTTTGGATTGAATTGTACAGAAGTAAAAAAGAGAAAAAAATGCTCCAAACAATGGCATATGATTATTTATCTATGCTATCAATGCAATACTTCAATACAGCATCTACACGTGCCTACATCCTAATGGGATTGTGAACTTATCACATGTATAAAGCAGTATGTTACAATGAATGCCATGTTCAGCTGGTTTCTTTCCTTGAGTTTTTTTCTTCATTTTCTTTTTTTTGTTTTATTTTTTTTTTCACTAATTACAGCAAAATGAAGCAGACTTTCAGAGCTCAGTTGTTCAAAAATGTATTAAGCGACTAACCTTGTTACGTATTATAGGTTCAAGTATTAAAATCAAAGTCTGTCTTCTATTTTTCAATAAAACAAAGGTACATGTACAACACATACACATATAATAGGTGTTGCAAGGTACAGAATTGAGCACAGAAAATGACAATGACACAGGTTATGGATTATACTGATAATATGAAGCGCATTACTTTTCCACTTTATTGTCTTTTGTCATTTTGGCAATGATACACACATTTTCATTCTTCGTCTTCAGCAGCCCATAAATTTCAGAAAACATTTTATTTTATATGTGATATCTTTTGACATGCCTGTTTTAAAACCATTGACAGTTCTGGTTTTCATGCTAACTCCACAATGGAAGTTCAAAGATATCTGTGCTCCTATTTCACATATTTCCAGTTTTCTAACATTCAGAAAACACTGTCAGTGTGGAAGTACAGAAAAAAGCATTTAAGACAAATTTTCACTTTAAAGAAGGCCTAATTCAGAAGTTTAACACCAAAACCATGGGGTATTATGAGAGAAACACAATGTAAGGTGTCACAAGTATGAAAACAAAAAAGCCTACATATGTCTATATAAAAAACAAAAAGACTTTGTGGAAATTTTGATCCTGGGAAACGGCACAGGTTTTTTGCCACACTACATTCTCACATTCACAGATGTGAGCACAAAGGAACAGTCAGCAAGTTTTGAAATTTAATCTGACTTTGATAAAAAGCAGCACACGTTTGCACAAATTTTGAAACAGCACTGGTAATGTTCGATGCTACCCAGCCAAACCTTTCTTTAAAGACAAAATGGAAAAAATAGCAATAGTGTGCTTGTATATTATAAAAACCAAACACATGAACTACACAGCTGGCAACATGGAGTCAAATAGTGAATCACACAGTTTAGATGGAGTAGATTTCATAATATCATACAGAGACTGACACAGTTAGCACATTCCATTCTAATGAGCCATTCTCTCTCAAGATGTTGCCAACATGTCGTTTTAATCTTGTTATCCCAGAAAAAAATTGGTATTTCACACACTATAGTGTGTTGCAATAATTAACACTAAAGTCCAGGTGTTAAATTCACACTTACAAATACAAAATGTGGCACATGACATATATTTTCTGTATTTTTTTTATACCAAATACAAAAGGTTCATATGTTTGTATATTGGCATAAATACTAACTCCAGACATGCACACTTATTCACCTGCTGTGCATGTACATGTACAAGAATGTGCAATCCCACTTCTATATGGCAAAAATACAATCAAGTATCCAATATGGCCCAAATGCAGCAACAAGCATTGAAGTGGAGTCAATGCAGTGACTTAACAGTCTGACAAACCTCTTCAGCACGCTATTTGTATCTAGATGTAAAACCTTCTACAGCATGAACTGGCTAATTCCCCCAACAAACACACTATATTACCTACGTTACACTGGGCTATTAAATGGACATTAAGGAAGAAGAAAAATACAAAGTGTGAGAGCACCATACTGTAGCACATAAAAATGATCACATGACAAAAGTTCTTCTCCAACATCAAAGATGGCTGACATTATAGGAATTGAAAGGCAATCTAAACACTGGTGTTCAACATAAGCAGCATTTCAATCGAGTCAAAATCCACATTTACATAAAAGCAGGATCAACCACTTGGCAACATTAAAACAGCCTTTTCAAGTTTCACAGGTAATAATAAAATAAGATAAAAATATGGCATTTCAGTTAACAAATTTTCATGAAAAACACACAGGCACATCGCAATTAATCAAAAACCCAGCAGCACATGAAACATGGAATATAACTTCATCTCCAGGAGAATGTCATTCAGCTCAGGATTAATGTCATTTCAACAACACCGTATTAACCTCAATAAAATAATACAACCCAGAAGCAATGACTTGAAACCTCAGTTTACACTTGATTATCTCCTTGCCAACATATTCCAAAATTCAGCACATAACAGTGTAGAAATTAGTGCATCTGTGTGAAGCTTACAGCTTTCATATTTAATTGGTTCTGTCCATTTCAAAACTGATTCTTGAATCGTGCTGATTGAAACACACACTCATGTACAGTTTCATCGCTTTGGCTGTGAATTTTTATAAGGAACAATAAAAGTGCAAGTTGTGGACGACTCACATGACAATATCTCTATATGTAGGTGCACTGTACTGCTTTTGCCCCAAATGCAATTTTATTGGCAGATTCAGGGTAAAAACCTATTCGCTATTAAAATCAAATTGGTCATTGGAATTGATTAGTAAACAATTAGACCTACAAGTATGCTTTTAAATACAGAACTCTCAAACATAAAGTCAAAAAGTTTGATTTCTACTTTTTTAAATAACTTTCCTTGTAGCAATTAGCACATCATGTGCTTTCTCAGACAAATCACGTCTAAAGCACAGGGATGTAAATGATCCTGTTTTCTTAAACATGAAAGATGTCCTACGTATGGTATTCAATGACATTCAGATGCCATCATCAAGACGTTCACTGATAAACGTGACGAAGTGTCGAAATTGAGCAGTTTGTTAACTTTTTGTTTTCTTTTCTGACTGGTTCTGACAGATTAATTCATAGTAAAATGGCTCAACCATAAAGATATAGATATAGATATATACATGCATATATATGTATACGGTTTCACTTGTGATCAAATTAAATACATTCATAAAGGCCTATAAGCGAGTAAAAACATGTAGATGGCACTGAAATCTGTCACAGATGTAGACACAGGCATGACGGGTAGGCTTGAAGGCCGACTAATTAATGTACTAATGTTGTACATATACATGCATGTTTATTTGACAGACTCACAACTGACAATTGACCCGCACATAAAAGCAGGCATTTTCTGCGATTCACAGACATGCACATTTGCATGACTGGCACATAGAAATATGGCGCAAAGGTTTCGTGCCGCAGTACATTCTCACATTCACGGACGCAAGCACAAAGCACCAGCCAATAAGATTTTAAATTTAATCTGATCTTGACAAAAAACAGCATTTTACAGTGGGAATCTAAAATAACCTCGGCACTGGGTCACTATGTCATTTTGTCCTCTTGTGACGCTAACAAATTGGTCTAGCAGTTTTAAGAGACGTCAATTACAAGATGTATTTCAAAAACTGTGTTAAAAAAGTGACATCAACCATTTAACGCCCAATGATTTCTGCATCAATACAAAATGCTGAATTGAACAGTCCATCAGCTGACACTAAGCAACTATTAGAGAAGTGTTTGCTGGATCATTCCTGTTGTCCTGGTTACTCTGTTTTGACTGACACATACTAACCCTGTCTCACTGTCAAGAGGCCAAAATGTTTACACATTAGTTCGGTGCTTGAAACGTTATTCCATAGCATTGAAAAAGAACGCTTGGCGACCCTTGCCTTGTGCTGAGCTGAGACAAAAATTACAAAAAAAAAGTTATTTTTCCAGAGGATTTTCAGCCTCATTCTCAGCTGGCTTCTCATCCGTCTTGGCCAGATCTTCGTCCTTCTTAATTTCTTCGTCTTTCTTCAGATCGGCCAAATCTTCGATCTTCTCCCCTTCTTTCTTGTCTTCTTCCTTAGATTTGTCCTCGTTGGCCTCCCCGTTCTCTTTTGGCTTCCCCTCGTCCTCTGGCTTGGCAGTCTCCTCCTGACCCTCAGGCTCCTCCCCAGCCTTGTGGGGCCCCGTGAACTTCTTGGACTTCTTGATAAAGCCGGCCTCAATCATGGAGTAGGCCATTTCGATCAGAGTGTCCTTGGCATCATACGGAGTGATGCCCAAGACATCTTTCATCTGTAATTTACAAATTCAGAGAATTTATGGATCAAGCTAATTTTCAAATTTGAATCTATAAACATGTGATTCAAACTGGGTATTATTTGAAGCAATCACTGCCCAGAAAACCAATGACCAATGCAATATCCCCAATTTTCGCTCAGGGATGAGATAAAAAACATACAGGAAATTTATGGCGTAAACAAATGTGCTGCCACCTACCCTGCTGTTGTTAAAGCGAGTCACTTTGCCGATGTTTGGAAGGATCAGCTTGATGGTTTTATCAAAGAGGCTGGTCATCCAAAGTGCGAAGTATGGGCAGTTCACGGTTGGGATGTTATACCCTGCAACAAGATTATTATACAACAGTGCAGTGTGCAGTTTGTGTATTAACATTTAACTTCTCCTTAAAAGAGGCCATGTGTACTCGCATGTTATAGAAAGATTATCTATTCCACTGATTCATTTATTTGATTGGTGTTTAACACCATAGTCAAGAACAATGCTCATATATGACGGCCGCCAGTATTACTCTGGGCAGAGTCCAGGGAAACCCATGACCATGTGCAGGTTGCTCGCAGACCTTCCCACACAGGCCAGGGAAGAAGACAACGTGGAAAGAATATTTGCACATGGGATTTTTTCTTTTAATTTCATGGTATATCATCCTGCGACACGTTTTCTTTTGTAACATACATTCTTCTAAAATCCATTACCACAGCCTGGTGGAAAACTAAAGTACACAAAAAAGTGGAGAAATCAAAAGTTGGAAAACATAGTACATTAGGTTATTTTTTCACTTTCTAGTCAAATATATCATGCAATCTGTACTTCAGGGCATTTAGTCTTTCTGGCAACATAATTCTGAATAACAATTAATACAAGTTCAAGTTAAAAACTGTTAGGGCAGCAAGCTCAATAAAGAAATTTTGAACGATTGTTTAAAATGGCATTCATTCATACAAGCATGAACACTTACTGATCATGGGTCAGAGCTAATATGTTAATCAGTGTTAATTATATGCAAAATTGTGTTAGTTTTTTCTGGCTAAAGATGAAGATTCCTTTGAGCTCACATCTCACATATTCTGAATATTTAATCCTAACAGCCTCAGTATTTCCTAGGCACTACAAAAGCTGTACCAGTCAGAAAAGCATATTTCAGAGGGAAGAGCAAGCTGACAAGTGTCAATTTGAAACATTCTGGTATTGTGTGAAACAGTGTGATTAAAAATTACAGTGTATTGTGGGTATATCTTCGCAATGTAGAACTCAACAGGATACGGACATCTTCCTATCCTGATGATTTTCTACGGTAAAATACATTCTCTGATCCAACATGATCATTATGACTTCCAGGGCAGACCTACACATAGGTGCACAAGTTTTAAAAGGCGCACCAGCCTAAGAAAAAAAGGCATGAGCTGGGCTTGAACTATGAATTGGTGAACTGAATTTACTTCAGAAATTTACAAACTTTGTAAACCTTTTGCTCTACTCAGCAATTAAAATGTGATTTAAAGGAATTATTCTGAAAAAAATTAAGTAAATTTAGTGAAAATTGGCCATTTTTTTTACATACCAGCTAGGAATCATGCAATGAAAATGTTCGTTCTCCATTCACTGTGCTACTTGTCTACTTTGTCAAAACACCAATGAACAAAAAAATCACAGTCCAGAAATTGTGATCCTTGAAGATGTTGCTTTCCATTTTAATTGACACAAAAACTGAATAAAATGAAGTTCTTTCAATACAGGCACATTCAACTAGAAATTCAAACCCAGCAAAATCATGCATGTGCTAGATCAGTTGATAATATACAAAGAAAGACACATTAACAGATTATCACTAAAACATTATCGAAAATACATGTACCTACAGCCACTGAATATTCACTTTCAAAAGCACAGAAAGATGCGCATGCAGGAAAACTAGACATAAAAACAGGTATATATTGCAATGTTATTCCAGCTTAAGAAATGATTTAAGAAGAAAAATGTCAATCAGGAAGACAATTAAGTCCTCACATTTTGTGATTAATTTGATCTAGAGGTTATTTAATTTATTTATAATTTATTTGTGTTATAATATTACATTGAGGAATTTTTCAATTGTATAAAAGCTTTCAGTTTTACAGGTGATGCAACCCAGTGTGCCAATACAAGGTAAACCACCAACCTTTGGCAAGCTACTGACATACTATTCCATGAGTGACATCCAGGTATGCACTATATATTGTGATGAAAATGTGTGATCTTAAATGACCTAAAATTTCGTCCATAAAAGGACATTTAGTAAAAGACACCTTTAGTGTATGTTTTTACAGGTACGTTTTAGGGCAAGTACCTGCAGAATGTTTTTATGTAAAAACGAAATTCTATGAAGGCTTTTATAAATGCATTTCATATATTGGCAGTTTTTAGAGTTGTACAAAGGAAAAAGCACATTTATAACTGCCAGACCTTGATGTGTGAATTCCTTCTTGAGCATTAACGCCATGTCTCGCATCCAAACACTATGCGAATACATCACATGCCGCTGTCCTGTTTGACAAACATGCACCAAAAAATGTCAGACATTCACAACACAAACGCAATTCCAACATCAAGCATGACAAAGAGGCAACACTTACATCATTCAACCCACATTATATAGGCAAAGCTAACACCTTTCTTGACACCATTCATGACAACACAACACTGACAAGTTATGCGATCTCATACTGAATGCTAAAATGTTGTGTAAATTAAAACAGTATCCGAAAGTAATTTTCATTTACTTTTTCTACTTGGATTAAACTTGTCTTACAGATAGTACATACACTGAATGAAATAAAATTTTGCCCTGCCTCCCCCCCCCCCATATCATTTAGACAAAAATTCATGTCATAAAATATGGCAATGAAACTTATATCAACATTTTCCCAGTAGTATACCATACCACATACATTATAAAAATAAAGCGAGTCTCAAACTACCTTTCTAAATTCAATATATCTATCAGAATCAGGCAAGAAGTGTAAATTAGACATGGGCCAAATTTTAGGCCACTTACCATATATCACATTGATTTCATCATGTGCATAATATTGGCCAGTATAAGGTGTAACATAAAACAAAAGCATTCAGAAGGGGATCATTTTCGTTGTCCATTAGACAAAAATACATGAAAATACCCCAGGCAGACACACAAGCAAATGATCAATTTGTGCACATGAAAACATGAATGTCACAGCTGCCACTAGATTTCAATACATGCATGGAGCTGGAGAATACCTTGAGGTTTAAACTCTTTCGACAAAACCTGGGCAATCTCTTTCATCCACATGTTTGTGTTGGAGATAATATGGCGCTTTCCTGCAGGATCACCAGCATGTCAAAAATTGTCAAATGATATGAATTATGAACTTTTTTATTTATTTATTTGATTGGTGTTTTATGCCATACTCAACAATATGCTGGCTAGCAATATGGTGGGAGGGAACCTGGCACTGCCTGAGAGAAACCCATGACCATCGGCAGGTTGCTGGCAGACATTTCCATTTACAGAGAGAGGGCTAGGTTTGAAGTCACAGCAATTGCACTGTTGAGAGGCACCTGGGTCATTACATTGCACTAGCACGATAACCCACTTGGCCCCAGAGGACCCTGTTTATTTATTTGACTGGTATTTAATGCCACACTAAAGAATCTGATGGGGAAGATTGATTAAGGAAACCTGAGTGCCTCGCATAAACCACTGTCCTTCTGCAGGTAACATGCAAACTTAGTGTGCTGACTTAAAGAGCTACACCAGTGCTGAAACGTCTGTGTGCTAAAAGTAGGGTTCATTTATAAGGATCGAGATGGACTGAATTGCTTGCCTAAATTACAGAAAAAAAGCAGTGCTCTAAAACTGCTTCTGAAAACTTTTTAACAGCTTTAAATCTTTCTGTCTAGCTACTGTTCATTTCTGCCTTTCTGGTGACGTTTTACCAGGAAAAATTAATAAATGTAGCAGGAAAACTAATAAATGTATTAGGAAAGGTACTCCACAGGTCCTTTAATGGTTCAAGCACACAATTCAATTCCAAAGATCATGGGTTGAAACATGGGCACATATCCCCAATTCTACAACTTTTCTCTGCAATGTTTATCCGTTACTCTAACCCTACTGTATTTCCACTGAACTTTGGCCTGTAAAATGCACGTGCAGAATCACATAACAGCCTTAAATGACACATTTGATGCCAACAAATACATTTTTCTGCTAAGACATAAATCTAACTTTGCTAAAAAAACCTCCTATGAACCTGGTTCTATCAGGTGGATGAATCAGTCAGAATGAAGCAAAATCTATCACTTGTAAAAAACTATACCTGATGTAAGCCTGCAAATAGTTATCTGATATTTTTGAAAACACCCCATTTGAATAAAATCGTATGACCATGTTGTCCATGTTACATATGCTGGGCAAAGTTATCATACCACTTTCACCATAGGGATGTTTTCAAAAATGTCAGACACCTATTTGAAGGCTTGTTAATGATGAAATAAGTTGTCAGTATTGTGGCCACTTGCCTGCGGCGTCCGGGTTAACCATGGCCCTGATGTGAGCTGAGGCCACGTCTCTCACGTCCACCACCGGCAGGTTGATTTTGGGTACCATTGGCATGGAGCGTTCCATCAGACGCTTCACCACCTGCATAACAGAAAAACAAACAGTTTTAATCAAACCCAGTTCCAGGCTTGCAAATAACTTTTTGCGATGTTGCTGGCATATTTCAAGACCTGCTCAATGTTAGCCGCAACTGTTCTGAGGGTTACTGAACTAACATATATATCATCACTGCAAACGCTACCTGCTTCAAAGCTGAAAGTTTGTCTCTGCACTGATCAATTTAGCTTGGGCGTCCCTATAATTTCAGTCCATGTGAAGCAGAAACATTAGGGAAGCCTGCTCCCTAATCATATTTTCCCCACATCACTGCTGTGACTGGCTAGGAAAGAAACATCTTCCACACACTCACCTGAACAGGTCACTGGCCACCATGTTGTCACATTCGCGATCGAAGTTCCGTTTGATAGGTAAACCTTGTTGATTTTACTGTTGGCACATATGGTGTTGGAAACAGAAGCTGATTTGTATTTATATTATATTTTTCTCTCCATGTCAATTTTTTAAAGATTCCTTTCTTTTTCAAGAGCCAGAATGAAAATAAAAAGGGTTGGTCAGTAAGGAATTCTTTCTTTTTATTCTCTCTCTTGAAAAAGATTGGGTTCATTTAAGGAATCAACATAGACAGAAAAATATTTTCAAAAAAATTTATCAAATTATCAAAAAACACTTTTCAGCAGGGCCGTTTTTGGAGGGTTGGACAGGTATATACGCCCAATGAGCATATTTTGAACGATGGCCCAATTACATCATAATTAACATGTGTCAGAAAGCAAAGGAAGTACAAAACCTGAAGGTTTACTTCACTCAAACTTTTAAATGAATGACTGTGGCTAACTGCCATTTGGGCAATATGGCTGTCATAACCTGACTACCAAAACTTTTAAAAGTACATGTACAAGTGACACTGTTAGCACATGTGTGCAACAAAAAGAGAACTTGGTAATAAATTTGGGGGCACAATTGGTACTGTGCTGTTGTGAATAGGATGTGGCTTTCTCTGTTTGTTCGCTTGGGCTTTAACATTGCTATCAACTTGCCAATATTGGCTGTTTTATTGTGAATACATATAGTGGAGAGATACTATGGTAAGTGGACTTGGAGTAGTGTTGAGACAGCTTAGTAAAATGGGCCCTAGGGAGGAAGACAGTCTGAGTCAGGCTTGAACTCTCAGTGGCTGCATTGGTTAGAGAATCCTGGGTCACTGTGATGTGGTAACCTGCTATTCTCTTGCCACAAAAGCCTAAACTTCTCTCACTTACACATATACTTGTAAGTGAATGGTACAAAACGACAATCAAGAATGAAACAAAACAACCAGTGGTTTTTGCTGACCTCCATGCTGGTACATTGTGAGCCGTGAAGGACAGGTCCCATCACATAGGCGGGGTTGATCACCGCTAACTCCACCTTGTCATCATCTGTCAACACATCAGTCAACACATTGATCAATACATCACTAGCACAATTTCAATTAACCCTGCGTCTTGCAACAACTAGAGGCTATCTTTGTGTAGTTCAAATCTGCAAGTACTCTGAGAAAAAAAAACTGCGTAAAACCCAAATCTTAAAGAACTGGTATGGTAAAAATATTCTTCAAAAAATAATCTGCTGAAAATCCAAAATTTTTTAAAATGCCCCCGAGCCCCAAAAGGAATGTTCTTTACAAATCTAACCAGATCATGACAACTGTTGTAAGAAGTGTGTACCAAGCTTGAACTATCTAAAATGATTGTTTCTTTAGATATCTTGCTCAAACAATTACCCCTCACACAAACACACATACTGATCCACATACTCACGGACAGAGGCAAGTTGAGATGATCCCATTGTATTTGTAGGGCAATGGAAAAACCAGTACAGTATACACCCTTTATACTTACAGCTATCTCAGGAAAAATACTGGTCATGCCATGAAAACCCACATTACATGGGGCTTTGAATCTGAATACCTTCAACTGAAAATCTGGATATTCCACAGAATTACTGTATTTCACTTATAAAAGTTTAGCATTTTTCAAGGAACACATTTTGCTTGATTATGACTGATTCATCCACCATATAGGGTTACTTAAGAGCTTTACGTGAAGTTAAGTTAATTTCTTATCAGTAAAAATTAAGTGCTGGCATTAAAACTACCACTTTACTAAGGTGTCTACTACAACTGGCTTACCAGGAAGTTCCTTAATGTATTCCCACGCAGCCTTCTCAGCCAGAGTTTTACTCTTGGCATAAGCGTCCAGTTTCTCAGGGTTGGCCCAATCCTCTTCAGAGTAGACTTTCCCCTCCTCGCCAGTGATGCCACCTAACATGGGGAAACAGGAGGTAACTCAGAGGTAAGCTAGTTGCAATAATGAATCACAAAACAATGTACTAGCCTACATGTATATTCTAATACATATATCTTTCTGCAAGACAGTATTTCATAGTGTATTCACTACTTTACTTAACCAGTGTTACTTGCATTACTCAGAAATATTCTGTAAAATATGATTTTATTTACTATGTGTAAATTCCTGTAAATTTCTGCAAGTATATGTATAACAAATCCTTTGTAAACCTGTGGTTGGTTTATGGATTTCAAAATGGAGGAGTACATATTTTTTCTCCACATTACTTCTTCATGTTACATACAAGTACATGTTAACTGCGTACTGTTCACTGTTCCCACTCAAGATGAAAAAAATACTCTACCGTAATCTAACAGCCCATGATTTCTAGCACCTTGAAGGACTTTTCAGTCCAAGAATATCCTAAGAACATGTGGAAATACATCAATACTAATTGTTAACTTATATATCAGACAATTTAAAACATAATGCAATATGATATATTTGATCATAAACAATCCTGCCTCTCTGAAAACAAAAACCAAAAATACTTTGCAATGCACTTAAAACCCCTCGGGCTTAAGCACATGTACAATGTAATGAATAGATACAAATTCCAAGAGATATTGAATTTGAAGAAAAAGATCAAGTTCGCTGAAAATCTACAGGGTTCTTCCTCATTTCAATCTGTAAATGTGGTGTACCGTTTGGTGAACTTGGGCTAAACTGTTCTGGAGACAGAGCATTTACAAGAATTTAACTTACATGTAAATGAACCCCGATTACTTTTCAGAAAAAAGTCAAGCTGGCCGAAAATCAATAGGGTTCTTCCTCATGCTAATGTGTACGTGTAAGTGTGGTGTAAGTTTCGTGCAATTAGGCTAAACCATTGTAGAGAGAGAGCATTTACAAGATTTGTATAAATTTAACTTAAATGACCCCATGACTTTGAAGAAAAAGGTCAAGGTTGCTAAAAATAAGTTTGTTCCTACGCCCAAGTGTAAGTGCACTGTTAAGTTAAGTGAACATCGGATAAACCATTCTAAAGATAGGGCATTTACAAGGGTATGGACAGATAAACGAACGGACAGACGCCTCCCACTATGACATTATCCCTTGGCCAAGATTGGCTGAAAAACCCTTTTCACGCAGTTTAGATATTTTAAAAACTTTCAGCGAAATACAAGCACTTGCACATGTACATACAGGGGACTAATCCCATGTTAAACTCTGTTTTAAAGACTATCAACCACGGCTTTAAAAATCCTTCCACATTAAGTATCAAAATACCAATATTTTCATCAGGATTACACAGACCAATACTGGGAACCGTGAACTTTTTCCACTCACCAGAGACGGCTGCCACAGAACTGGTGAGCACGATGCGCTTGACTGACTTGGCAGCGACGCAGGCCTTGAGCACACTCTGTGTGCCTTCCACGGCTGGCTGAATCAGGTCATTCTCATCCTTTGGGATCTGATTCGGAAATGGGCTCGCCACATGGATCAGATAGGTAGCGTCTTTCACGGCCCTATGCAAATGACAAATGTTTGTAACATTCTTTACAAAATATAACACAACACAAAGTCACATCATGTTGACATCAGGCCAAAAACCACTTGGCCTATTCCTCTCTAAAATGTTAAGTGCCAAGCAAAGCGGTGCTGGGATTCTCATTGTTAAAGTCACAAGTTCACTTGATGGGGTTGAACCCCGGATCTCCAAGTTACAAGCCAGTGTGTCTACTACACTATACTACTCACTTACTGTATCCTGTAAAAACAAGGAGTGACAAACACACTGACTGATTGCCACTGTGAAGCAAAATGCCATCACCAACCACAGGCCTTCATTTTTGGTTTTTGAGCAGGAGTGTGATTATCATACTCCTTGCAGAAGACCAGGAGTGTGATTTACCTATGTTCACACTCCTCATAATCTTCATTATTTCAGGCGAGTGTTATTAGCACACTTGGATTTTGTTTTAGTCATGTGCTAGGTGTAGGAGTGTGATAGTACTCTCTCATGTATGAAGGCTTGCGACCAACAAATTTCAGTCAAAATACCACACCAGCCAATTTGAAAATTTGACATTTGTTAACCCTAGGGCATTTGGTGGCAAGGTAATTATTGGTGAATTGATCGGTCAATTGATTTACATGTACTGACGGTTGTGGTCTTTGCTCACTTGGTTTTATGTCATCCTTTTTAACTTCATTTTTGTTGAAACATGATGGTGTATCCTTGCAGCAGGTGTGTTTCAATGCGGACATATTTGTAGCTCTGCCTCATTGGAACACCATTTAGTGTCATGCAAATGCTACAACGACTTACAAGCCATCTTAAAGGGCAACTGGCAGGTATTTCTTGCATCGTTTATGGAAAATTACTCTATATGTTTATTAATATTAAACTATAAACTTTCAGTTGTTGGATTCTCCCATAGCCATTATGATATGTCTTAATTTATGACTGATGATATAGATGAGCCAAAATGGCCTGTTAGGCCACACTTACAATGTTTTTTTGGCCATAACCTCATCCTACGAGATAAAGAGTGGGTCAGTCAGTAAGAAATTCTCATTTTTTTTTCCTGGCTCTTGCACAAAGAGGGATTTTAAATAAATTAACATGCTAAGTAAAATACACATGCAGCTTCATCAATACACTAGCAAAAGTTTTGAGTACGGCCCTTTTTTGAAGTGTCTGATGGGTTATGCATAAGAAACATATTTTTAAGGACTCCATTTGACTTGCAAAGTACTTTATGTATCTGTTGTTGTGATTTTTTAACTTCAGCCAAACGTCTCCTGGCAAATCACAAGGAAATTCACTTTGGCTTGGTTGAAGCCATAACTGAAAGGCATCAAAATGCCACATTATGTATTAAATGTTTCCTCTAATGAACTATGAAGCTATGCTTTTGAAGCTATGCTAACGATGGATTGTCTCCGACATAATCCAGTATCATGTATCACCTTAATGCATTAAATCGTTTCAAAAATTTTGGAAAACAAATTTCCCCAAAAGAATATTCATTTGATCTATTTGATTGATATTTTATACCTTTCTGAAGAATATTTCTATGACATTATTGCTGACAAACCTTACCATGTACAACCAGAGAGGAAACCAGCATGAGCCAGACTTGAAATCATAGTCAATGCATTGGACAGTGGGTCCTGGGTCAATTGTGCTGCCCTAGCACGGCAGCAGCAGGGATAAACACAATTGCTACTTACGCATCCCAGGACTCCGGCTTGGTAAGATCGGCCTCCACCAACTCCAGCTTGTACTGGGCTTCAGGGCAAAGCTCATTAAGCCGCTTCGTTTTGGTTTCATCCTGGAGGCTGCGCAGTGTGCCGCGGACACGGTACTGGCCAGACTCCTGCAACTGCTGGATGATGTGGGTGGCGATGAAGCCAGATGCACCCGTAACAACCACCACTGTGAAGCAAGAAAAAGGAAGACAATAATATAGTTTGCTAAACAATGTATAGTATAGAAATTAAAGGGGTATTAAAACTGATGAAGCCAGACGCACATGTGACAACCACCACTATGGAGCAAGAAAGACACATGGAGGACATTAAAATAGCTGGCTACACCATGCATCATACAGTAATTAATGAGGCATTAAAACTCTTGATCCCAGAAGCTCAGTTGATAAACACCAATGCAGGACAAGAAAACATAAGGGGGATATTAAAACAGCTGGCTAAGCACTGCACAATGTAGTTATTAATAGGACATTAAAGCAGATGATCCCAGGATCCCCAGTGGCACCATCCACTTTAACGTCAGAAAAACTTTGAAACAGCAATCTGAACATTGATGCAGCAATTATTGGGACATTAATAGAACCTATTGAGCCCTGTTACTCATTACTTTAAGATAAGAAATAATAGACAATATTAAAATAGCTGTCTGAACAATATTAAATGTTAAAATGTTCATTTTTCATATTCCACAAGTACAAATATTCACCAAATGCAATTTTTTGCTTGCATCATATTTTTTAAATCACATGTATATCATACAGTTGAGCAAAAAGAAATACAGAGCCGGGACAGTTCATCTTTAACACTAGGCCATATGTAAACAAAGTTTCAATTAAATCTTTGCATAGCTTTTTCTGTATAAGATGCTGACAGACAGTCAAACAAATAAAAAAATGGCACAAACATAACTTCATTAACAGATGAAAATATTCTTAAATATTTTGTGAAAACTTTTCAGTGCTGCGTAAAATGTTCTTGAGTGCAGTGTAAAGTATTTGGAGTACAGTGTCAAATACATTATTTCAGGGCAGTGTTAAAGATCTGCAATCAAATAAATGCCTTAGCCAAACGTCTATATAGCCCTTACCAATTAAACTGTGTTAAAGGGAAAACAATAAACAAGAGTGCTGATGATCAGATCTTAATGAAGATACATACACAAATTGCATGTTTCAAGCCCATAACCTACAAAGTGGTGATCTCTGCAAACCACAGCGGCCTGACTAACACACTGACAAACCACACAGGCTACATCAATATTTTTTGCAACTGGTTTAGATGCTGTCAAAGGTTACTGAAGTGGTTGCCATGGAAACAGAAAAGCCTGACCTGGGATGGCCAGGATGATGCCTATGTTGTGCACGGCCAATGTCTTCCTGATGAGAAAATCAATACAAGTGCTGCCTCTAAATTCAGACTGGGTCATGCAGGGAAAGTTACTGGACAAAGGCTGGTCTGGCATCCCAGACACAATAACCTGAGGCCAACTCCTCAGAGAAGCCCCAAGGCTGCGCAGTGCTGTGCTTTGGGGATCAATAATGCATGGCTGCAGCCAGACAGAGATGACTCAACACTGCTGCACACAGTTAGGTATGACTGTACCATCCAGGCGTGAACGCAAAATAAAGTTCTAGCACTGCAGCATTCAGATTCCAACACAAAGTTTGCAAAAGATGCAAGTTGCAAATGTTATTAAAGCTGATATCCATGGCATTTCAATCATAACAGTTTGCAATGAATGTATGAAGACATTTTAAAATTTAATGAACGACTGACTGACTGTTGCTTAGTACCATACTCAAGGAGTTTTACCTTATATGTTTAATGCAGTAATTATTTATGAACGGTAGAAACCAGAGTTCCACCAATCACGCTAGTTGCATGGCTATTGGTGAGACACAATGGGTCATCAATAAATGGTAGACAGCACAAATGGCTACTATAACGATCACTGTCAACAGCTTGCTGACTAATGAGAGCAGAGGAATGCACAAATCCTTTGCACATGGGTGGGACTAACTCGCCCTTAGTGCTCTAACAACTGAAAGAATTTCTAACTTCTATTATATATTTACAATATACTGGTGAGTTAATTACCATCAATTATTTTATATAGATGAGTTTAAAAATAAAATACCAAATTAAGATTTCAAAATCATTCCAATGTGCATGTACAATACTGGTATAAACTTAACATTCTTAATTAGTAGACATACAGTGTATATGTGTATATGAAGAATATGTTTGTTTCACATCCACTTAATGAGGCATTGTAATCAACAGATAATCCACACGATCCCAACCAGCCCACAACTGGAAGAGCACACATCTTTGACCACCTGATGTAATTTGAAGTTCATTTTACCATCTATTAAAGGTCTGCACATGTTGGTAAACCATTGTTACCTTCAACACATTCGGAAGCAAATGACAACGAAAAAGAGGAACAGCCAAATTAGATTTGTTCGATACCTATTAATTGCAACAGATTTGATCTGTTTGATCTAGATTGACATTAGCATGGACCTAAATCAATTCTTTGTCTTTAACAAGTATGCATGCATTGTGCAAGAAGTAATTAAAGGTAATAACTAAAGAAAACCTAGAAAAGCTTTCATCAACTGTACAGTGTATCTGATACACATGTGCAGTACTTTCTATTTTTTTCTAGTAGTACTTACATGTACATACAAATAAAATGTTCATACCCCATTGTAAATTTTACTAGATTTGTGGTTCTTGATTCTCTAGTATACAGTGATCAGTCACAGTGATTCTTGATATACAGTACATCCTTGCCCAAGCAGTGTGCAGTGGTCCTTGATCGCATATTGTATAGTCGATCCATGATTGAAACTATCAAAGATCAATTTACACAACAAATACAAGTAGAAATTCCTGTACATACCACCCTGAATCTGCACTCCTCTTGGTCCCCTGCCTCAAGTCTTCTTACCTTAAGCCTCTAACTCAATGTTATACCACCACCTGACCTGTCAGACTGCTCCTTGGTATTTGCTGTCACTTTAATAGCATCACAGTTATTAACCAATTGGGGCACAGGCGAAGGTGCATCAGCTTACCAAGACAAGTCTGTCCTGTTTGTCAAATATCCGTCCTGTGTGTCAAATACCTGATGGCCTCTATGACAAGGTTCGCATTCATCACAGACAGGATGTCAGGATTATGAACACTTTGCCATCCTAGCCATGTCCTATAACATGCATGTACATCCAGCGAAATTGCCGTAATTTGTCAGCCGTGCGAAAGAGCCATTTTTCTGTCCACTCGGAGTTCAAATGACACTGTCACTAACAGATCGCAAAGGTCAGATGTTCAGGATGATTACCATTGTTGTCACAAATGGCTTGTTACTACTGACCCTGTGCAAATGCAAGGATAATCTTTCCTTTAAATCGACATCAACAAAATGAACCAGGAGTGTCAAAAAAAATACAAATTGGCTATAAACATTATGCAGCACAAATTTCATAGAGGGTAAGAAAAGGTTAATTCATAACAGCATGTCATTAGATTATTGTTAAACAGCCAACTTCTGACAGCCTGCGACATGTATCACTTCCAAATGGGCCTCATCTCATGTTGTATATGTACAACTACACATATCTTTCTGTATACAACAAAGATTCTTTCGACACAACCATGACAACCAGCTCTTTCTGTACAACAAATGCTTGTCCGCTACCAGTGGAATTTTTCATTGGGCTACTAGGTAGGCTTGACAGCCTTGTGATTTATCAACATACACTCTCAATTTAATTAACAGTGACCATGTGTACATTGTAAACATTCATGTAAAATTATGGCTTCCATCAGAAGATATAGATTAAAAATTAATGTTATTCTTTTATCAGGTTTTCTTTCATTCAACTTAAAGGGAAAGACCTTGTATAAATGAACTTTGGGTGAGTGAAAAGATCATTAAAAACTGTATCCGAAAATACCTTCACTGAATTTTTTAGATTTTTTTTCACCAAAATACACACAGTTAAATATTTTGACTGTAAGGTGGATTTCATGAGCCATATTGATAATGTGGTTCATCACTGACGTCACACAATTTTTTGTACCCCTTTATGGTCAGCTCTGAATATTGCTTTTGTGAAGAGTACTCCTGTAATGTTTGCCTGTGTATGGAAACGTCAATCTAACATTAAATTTCTGCTTTAATGCCATAGAAAAGTCAGCTTGACGTCACTGGTAAACCACATCGTCAATATGGTCCATAATACCCACCATACAATCAAAACATTTGACTGCGTGTATTTTGGTGAAAAAAAATCTAAAAACTTTAGTGAAGGTATTTTCGGATACAGTTTTTAATGGCCTTTTCACTCACCCTAAGTTCATTTATATCAGGTTTTTCCCTTTAAGGACCAGCAGATCTCATGGACCAGTGACATTTTATAGTTAATTTCAACAGCCAAGCCACTAGCAAGTCACTAGCAAACCACTGACAGAACACTAGCAAACCACAGACAGGCTATTATGGCTTAATGCTTGAGGATATCCTTGTTTCACCAGGACTTGATAATAATTTGGCTACTTCAGCAGCTCAGGGAAGGTAGCGCCAGGCCTGCTCACCTGGTGTCAGGTCAGTCCACAGATTTAGGGAACCCCTGCCGTTGCTATGACACTGTGAAATGCAGGCTTGAGCCTGAAAACTCGGTCATTAAATAAAAAATAAACATTTAGCATCATCAAATTGTATTGGAGTAAATATTTATTCTTACCTGATAACACTTCTAATTTAGCCTAAATCATCATCAGTTTGCTGAAGTAGTATTGGCGATAATGTGTAGGCCTATAAATTAGGCCTATCTCCCACAACATCATCATCATTTCACTAAAACAGCAACCAGTAAAGGCTGCAATAATGTGTTTTTAAGCTACCTATATATGCAGAATATCAGATTTAATGGCTGTGCTAAATCACTTTTAAGTCGATAGAACAAGGTGATATCATAGAATTCCCATAATGCCATTCCTAAATATACAAGTAACAGGTTCAATCTGATTGGATTTCTTTGACCATCTGGAAAGAAATGCCATACAAGTGAAGAAATTTTTCACCAATATACCATAGGGTAAACCATTACCCAGTGCCACGCAGATATCTGGCAAACCTGCTGGTTAAATATTGCAGCGAAATAGACCACTGCTGGATTTGCATCTGTGACTTTATTGTCCAAGGCGGGGTGGGGTGGGGGAGCAATCAACTACAGTGCTTACAATTAGCCTTGGGTTTCACTGACAGAGCTACCAAGAGTCCTACGATAATTAAAGCCATATTAGTCTCTGCTGCCCCTGGTCCCTGCTTCACATGCATCACTGTCTAGTGTCATTCTGACAGCAAACTGACTTGGTTTGGCATCTAAGCTATACAGCTGGACCATACAACAAAGATGGACCATCACAATAGATACAGCTGTGGAGTGTGTGTGGCCTGAGTGGAAATGCAATAAATACAGAGAGAGACTAGACAGGTGGCCTTATCAGATCAGTAACCTACAGAAATGGACAATGGTATTAAACCTCCACATGCCATGAATATACATATTAATTGTACTGTTGTCAACCTAGAAGAGTAGCTGTTGCAGAATGCATGAAGTCACAAGACCATTTACTTATGAAGGCTAGAGGAATACATAAACCATAAGTGGATGTTTGTGAGTCAGCTGATGAACACAACCGAACACTTCTGTTATATGGACAAGAGTGAACCTAATTTTGCCATAAGAAGACAGTATATATGATTCAGCCTACAAGATTTTTTTCAGAGTATCATTAACAAATTTGTCAAATCTCTAGCTACATGCATGTACATGTACCTAATTACATGCAAGTCCAAATTACCAAAATCCCAATTCATGAAGTCCCAATATATATGTATTTATTATTTATACATCAGTGAAATATACATCAGCATTTGCTTCACTGATAAAAGTGTTATTTTCACTACAGTTAAATATCACATTTTGATATTTCACACACAGATGTCATAACATCAAAAAGAAACATTTTATTTCATAAAGTTCCAATCTGATCCTAGGGGGATGACATTATAATGCAAGTTTCCTCAACTACTACATTCTCATGCTTTAGGTCTCGTGGGTTTTCTATGGTATTCAACCTTCACTGTGCAATATCCTCTATTTGTTTATCTTTTTTTTACTTGACTGCTGTTTTTATCTCAGTTAGGTTTCTGATGTCACTTACATGCTGGCTACAATGATATCTGATGGCAGCCATGTTTTTATTGTTGGAGGCAAGCAAGCAGAGTCCAGGGGGAGCCACTGCAGTTAGGCACATTCCTATAATATCCTCAGAGTACCTCAAATACATAAGATACCCACCAGTAACCACTCCTGGACTCCTATGCACTTCAGTTTCCACTATATACCAATAAATCTCTGACTGCCACCTATAAAACCAACGGCCATCCTATAAAGTGGAACGATGAATAGAGCTTCAAACAGGATCAAATGAAGAAATATATAAACAGGTACATCATACACAGTAATTGTGAGAGTTCCAGATTACCAGGTCCTAACTTGATTGGCCAAGAGCTTGTGGTCTGACACAACGTGGTCCAGACTTAGACTCTGGCCTGGTTTGATGCCATAAGGATACAGATCCATAATTTTTCTGGTCATTTTACACTGATACAAGTTAGCTAATTATTATTAGCAGCTGAATAATTTGTTGTCTGCATGAATCATTTAAAGAACTGTACATGTAAATGATCTAAATTCTCATCCGACAAATTGGACTTTCAGAGGCAAATAAATGTAAAATATCAAAATGCTACACCTGGTGCTGAAACTTACATTTTTTCCAGTAGGATATCATCCTAGCTTCCAAACAAATCAGAAAACACCTTCCTACAATCAAAAGAACTCCCAGAATCAGAAAAAATAAGCAACTTAGTCATGGATGAAATTTTAGGTCATTCGGGGTATACACAGATGTGTACTTTATAGCACTGCTTTTTGAGAAGAATGCATAGGAAAATAATGAAATTGCACACCTCAGAAAAATACAATGTGAAGTATAATATATGGCCAATTATGTCATCTAAGCTGCAACATAATATTGAACATTATGTAATCTACAAGAAGGTCACAAAAATTTTGGATCTACTGTCAGTATATAGATCTGGGTTTGCAACAACAATGCAGAGGTGTGCAACATATCTGTTTGCAACAATTATACATCTACAGCTGCACAACATTAGGTCATCTTGGTTTGCAACAGCAATGCACTGATGTGCAACACTTACATGTAAGTTACCTAGATTTGAAACAATAGAATTTCAGGGGTAAAATATGTAGCCGAACTCGTTGGGTAATTAAGATCTTCCTCATCAGTCATATACCACAACGTCCGGAAGTTCCATAGTCGACCTTTACTGGAACTTGCTAGAGGCTTACCATAGCCTCAAACTTTGAAATAACATTTTTTGTCGAGGTAATTTGCGAGAGCAACCCCCATTGTCTAGCGTCAAGTGTATGAACTGGTGAGACTCATGAAATGCCTACTCAGCTTATTGTACATGCACAAAGAGTTCTTCAGGGTGCGCTACCATAACACGATGGCCTCTCTTTAGAAACGTCAAGTGCATGCCAACAATTAAGTACTGGTTAACATAGATTTACAAGAGGCTTTCATACCTAATTATGGCAAGCATCATTCTCAACCTCTGGGTCACTGCATTACACAGCATAACACATAAGTAGCTGGAAAGGCCAAATGCCAAATCTGGCAAAGGTGGTTCAACTACACACTTTTGCTCAGAAACCATACCAAGCCATTATAAACTTCTACCAAGCATGTATATGTATGTATTATAGTCAGACAATATGTAGTTTTCAGGTTTCAAGTCTCACTTGAATCAAGTCAGCCAAGAAACATGTCACTGTGGTCTGTGGTTTTCACCCACAGTATCTAGATCAAGCCTTTTATTATACATGTACATGTATTACATGTACACATCAATGCATACATCGGATTAAACTTATTTATTTACTTGATTGGTGTTTTACACCGTACTCAAGAATACTTCACTTCCAGGAGGAATCTGAGTCCAACTGTTCATCTAAATATTTAAGCTATATGGTAATATGTACTGACAGGGATGAAATGGATACCCAATCTTTCAACATTCGTGTGCCTCAATATATTTCCATGGCTGTACTTTTGTTTGTCTGTGCATGACATGTATATGATCTTGAGTTACAAGACCAAAGTACAGCATGTATTATAGTACAAGATGTTTCCACAGTCTTTATTAACATAAACTTTCATTTTGAACAATATTTAATATCTTATTCAAAAAGTTTTCCCTTGTGCACGCACGTGAGACTGCTGGTCAGTTATATGGGTGGAGGAAAGCAGAATACTTAGTGCATGAAAACCACCAACAAAGACAAGTGCCCCAGCTTCACTGTGAGTGACTCCAGTGTTTCCATATTAGCTGTCACAGTGCAAACATTTACGATTTATATGCAATTTCCATGATTTTCATTCAACCCAGGCCATCCTAAAAAATATGTTCGATCGACATCACCACTGCATGAGCCATGTGCCGCACCATCACGTCATGTATGTATTCTAAGACTCATGAGTCATCTCAGCGGTATAGGCAAGTGAGCGAGAAGTAAAGTCAGTGAACCAGGAACAAGGAAGTGTTGTTGAACAGGTGTGGTAATCAAACTAGGACCTGTGACTGCGCATGTATGTAGGCTGAACGTACAAGATAGCACTATCAATTAAAGCACCTGCTCCTCAGGTAAAACACACACAGCCCTGTGGACTATGTGATGAAACACTCTTCCGTAACACAGCAGGCATAAACAACTTCATACATACACACACATAGATGACAACCTTATAATTATCATCTATATTACATATACATGTACCTCTTTTGGTAAATGTCATTTATAACTATAGCGTTCTCACTGTGTGATCAACCGTATGGCGTATCATCAGACAAAGAGTGGCATTGTCAAGTAGGATTTTATTACCAGCTTGTTATGAAAATGAGCAGTATCTTGATGCCAGCCTTATATACCCAGTCATAAATGTGTATTTATATGTGTAACTTCTCATTATGGGCTACAAGTAGATTCACATAGACTTGACCCATACATTAGTTTTGCCACCCAAATGTGCACTTTTAGAGGTATATAATGTGATAAAATAGCATTCTAAAGTTGAAACTCCCATTTTCACTACAATATAATCCTACATTCAGAACAAACCTTAAAATACGTTTCTATAAAATCAACATAATTCTCAGAATCAGGAAAAATTGACATTTTTTTCATGAACAAAATTTTAGATCAATTACAGCTCTTGGTTTATATACAAAAAGAACTTAATTAAGCACACGACTGGTTTTCACTGTGGCCATTTTGTACACATGTCATTAATGTTCTTCTGTATCAAAAGAGTGTAAAATGTGATTGGTTGTGCAATTACTGTACGCATTCATGCTACCAAACAAGGCTGTAATATGCTTTACAATGACTCTGTTTATTATTTGAAAATGATTGGAATCTTAAAACTGGCCGCATTCATTTCTTTAATCCTTTAAAAACAGATACACGAAAAACCACAAAAAATATTTCATTTTCTGTGATTTGCATTACATAATTGAAGCGTCATCCTCCACCCGTGTCTGCTTACAACCAAGCTTGCTGTGTATTATTAATTTTATCTTTTAATACATTGAAAATGTACACAACAAAATTTCTTCCTAAGAGTAAACTCTTGTACATCAATACAATTACAGTTAAAACACCTGCTGTTACATGCATAAACACATGCCAGACGATAAATAAATGGGTATATGTAAGCTTGGCATTAGTCAATTTGCCATCAGCAAAATTCATATTGTACTGTTCAATAATCATGCATGAAATGTGGATCTCTGGATCGACAGATGTGAATAACCGAGCGCAGCTCCATCATTTTAAACAAAAAATCAGGAGAGGAAAATCACTGACCTGCCCACTGCAGTGGGTAGTGGCCTGATGCAGGTCATTCTGACACCAGAATGCACAGGCTGTTCCCACAATCCATTAGAACTATGCTGTCTGTCACAATGGAAACTTGGCATTCAGTTGCCTTTTTATTTTTTTAACGAAAACAATTTTTTAAAACATTTTAATTGGATTGCATCATGGACATTTTTGTACACATTACATACCCTTACAAACTGAGAAATGTCCAGGAATTATATGAACATCCTTGTGAAAAATTTCTGATTTATATGCAATTTCCATGATTTTCATTCCATCCTGGCCACCCTTAAAAATATGTTCGCTGGACGTAACCTGACCGACCCATCCAAAAAGGGCCTACTCAAAAGTTGTTTTTTTTTTGTATTTTGATAACTTTAGGCTTTTTCTTTTATTTTTTTCTCCATGTTAAATTTCTTTAAAATCCCTATCTTTTTCAAAAGCCAGAATAAAAAAAAACTACCAACTAACCTTATTTTTTCTCGCAGGGTCAGGTTATGCTCAACAAAAAGTTTTTTATGGATAACCCTATTATATGCAAAATGCAATTACGGTACAATGTATATATGATATTTTTCATTACTTAATAATTAACCGTAATTTGAGTACATGCAGTGACATTTTGTTAATCCAAATGTAAACATTTACAGTCTCACAGTTGAACACAAGCATACTGTACATACTTGTACATACACTGTCATACATACATATACTGGTTTGTATTGAAGGCTCCATCCTCCAATGATGTGTGCCACTAGAAGGCAAAACCACTTTATCCTTCAAATACATGTAGCAGTACTTATTACAACCTTGGGTTGATGCATACAGAAAAATGCAGGTTTATAACATGTCAATTACATAAATGCTTCCAGAATTGTCACATTTTAAATCATCTCCCCTGACTGGTGCTGGGTGGCACGTGCACATGTATATAAGTCTGTCAGGGCGATACCCTTTTGAAATTGTCAGCATTATTATTATTATTAGAGGTTCAAGCCATTCAGGCTTGAATCCCTTTTGTGTTTGTTTGGATCATTATTCTCCTTTATTCTGTCTCGCGTTTCTAGAGAAAACAGCAAGTCACATGGTTATGAAACTTCAGTATGTTTTAGCTACAAACGTGAAGTTTTGCACCTGAACTTTTGGAGACTTTTGATCTCGAGACTTGGTGGCCACAGTGGATTTTGATGAAAACCTTTAAACATCTTCTTCTCCAGTACAGCTGATGCGATTGAGCTGAAATTCAAACTGTACTTGCACAAAGCCTGCATACATTCAGGGTGATAGCAAAAACTTTCTGCGTTGAAAACTGTACAAGCTCGCTATTGGGTGAATATGTCATGTGACAGAAAAATTTGTTTTTTGCTAATAATTTCTACATTAGCATAGATGATGTCCTACAAATAGTCCTACCTGAAGCAGTTTCGAATGTTAATTCCAAATATGCAAATTTTGGGAACCGGAAGTGACGTCATCAAATGCAAAAGTGGGTATATCTCCATAACCATTGAAGCTAGAGACACAGTCTAAAGGTCTAACATCATTCCAAGGCATGGAGACAAATTTTACATCATCGACAATGACGACAGCAAACTGGAAGTAGTACATGCCAAAAAAATTCACCATTTCTGCAAGTTGCAAAGAATGCAATGTGTGAGCAAATGAGTCTTCTAAACATGCTATGATGTAGTTTGACGTCCTGATCACAAATCTGATCTTATTTCTTTACTACTATGCATACTTTTGTCGCAAATTGTGATCAAAGTGTGAAAAGGCGCAACTTCCCCCATATTTGCATGTGACGTGAGAGAAAATGGTTAAACCTGTGAAGCTCAATATCACTCAGTGGAAAGTGTTATACATGTCCTGTATGCCTGCTGAAAATCTTTGAGCTGTCTTAAAAAAAATACAGGATCTCCAAGGCTTCAAGATTTGACAAAAGGCCGATTTACTACATTTGGCACATATACGTCTATATGATATTTTATGCATCTACAATTCATTCGTGTTTAGGTTGAATGTGCAAATATTGAAAGCATGCTACCTGTCATAGTTTGACGGCCTGATCACGAATCTGGTCATATTTATTTCCTATGAAGTATACTTTTGCCCCAAATTGCTACCAGAGTGCGACAAGGTGCAATTTTCCCCCATACCTGCAGGTCACGTGAAAGAAAACTGTTACAGCTGTAAACACTAGAAGTCTCGTAGTCCACAGGGATGCACATTAACCGTATATGTGCCAATGTAACCAAAGAAATCCTACAGACATGCACAAACAGGCAATACTGGTTTGAACCCCACCATTGCTGTCCCTGTCAGCTATATTTCTCCTTATTTTTTTTCACCATTTTCTTGGGTACTTGTGGAGAAAATGGCTCAATTAAACAAAGTGAAACTTGGCGATAATATGTGATCAGTTGTGAAAAGATGCATGTTAAAAATTTGGTATAACAGACTACGTGGTTTGGTGGCCATCTAGAAATGAGTTCCAAACCTATTTTAAACTTCTTCTCAAAAACTTCTGAAAGGAATCTCCTCAACATGTATAATCTTCGACATAAGTTCAAAAACATATATTGCTTTGTTTTTTGATATTTATGCAAATGAGCCCTGGAAGCCATCTTAAAAAATGTCAGGCGACTTAGTTTTCACCACTTTGTCTTAATTTTCCAAATTTGGCTAAAAAAGGTATTGGTTTACATGTGAGTCAACATGAGCAGTGTAGAAACGTGCTTAGATTTTGTGGACAGGAAGTAGTTTTCAAGTTATTGCCAGAAAACTGTGCAAAAAATGTCCTATTCACTTAACATGGAAGGTTTGTGCAAGACGACATGAAATCCTATCATGGAATAAGTCAATTGTACACCAAGAAAGTGTTGTCTCAATATCCTCTGCAGCTAGCAGTCTGTGGAAAGCCTCTGAAGCTTCAGAGCAGCTATCAGGGCAAACCTTCCAAGAATGTTTACTTTCTGTCTTTTGTTATCTGCTGTGAGCTGAAGACCAAACAGGAATTTCCTCTATGCTGGTCTCTAGTGCCAGGCCTATTGTATAGGATTCCTGGCAGTCTAGGGTTCAAATCCAGTTGATTCCTTTTCATTTTTTTATACTTTTTTTCTCATTTTTCTTACTTTCATTGCAATCTGTGCATGCAATTTGATGAATTGGATGAATTGTGTAGCACAAGATTATTGGTTGAATATGTCACGTGACATGGTTTTCTCTAATTTGCCCAATTTTATTCAACAGGTTGTCATTTTAAATGGAAATGAACATAAGAAGTGCTAAAATGTGCATAGATTTTGTCTATCAGAAGTATTTTTCAACTTATTACAAAAAAAATGCTGAAACATTTTCCATTTACTTCAAATGAAAGCTTCATGTAAGACAACATGAAATCCTATCCTCGGTTAGTCAATGGTCCATTGAGCAAACCTCCTGTCCACAGTAAACCTTCCTGTGTTTGGCTAGCACCTATTACCTGTAGATCAAATGGGAATTTTCTCTGTGCTCTCTAGTACTAGACCTATGGCATATGATTCTGGGAAGTCCAGGGTTCAAATCCAGTTGATTCCTCTGCATTTTTGTCATGCTTTTTCTCTTTTTTCTGTTTTTCTCTATGCTGATCTCTAGAACTTGACCTATTGTATATGATTTCTGACAGTCTGTGGTTCAAATCGTTTTTATTTCGGTTTCATTTTTGTCATGCTTTTTCTCAATTTTTTATCCTCAGCAATTAGTGTTATTGTTTGAGCACGCAGTACGTACGAGGCCGATCCCTGGAACTGCTGTCCCTGACACATATATCTACATTTGTTTATTTGACTAGTGTTGAACACAATACTCAAGAATGTTTTTGATTTATTTATTGCATTGGTCTTTTACGAAGGATTCAGGATTATATCATTATTGCATGTACAATGACAGCCTGCATTATGGTGACTCAGGAAATTAACTGGAAATTTTTTTGATTAATGGACATGTTTATGGCATGTCTCTCTACACAGTAATACATGTATAGCTTCCTGTATCCAATCACTTTACAATGAAACTGAAACTGCTCCCATTAGTCCATTTCTGAAAACAATATATTTACCTTAAGTAGTACTTCACCAGTAGTTTCATGAAAAACAGGACTTAACATTTTGATCTGTTCAAAGTCAGTCTCAGGGGCAATATTTTAATAAACCACAATACATGTACTTTCATGAATAATCATTCTGCTTTCTTTGAAACACAAATGAGATAATTTTCATGCAACCTTCTTTTATTCTTTTATTCCAAATGCTTCCTAGCGTTCACCACAGATCTTTCCTGTGACAAAGGGAAATACAATTTCAAGAAGTTCTAAAAGCTGTAAAAATGACGAAGAAGAAGTGTTTAACGAAAATTCCTACACAGGGTGCTAATCTTGATCCCCACTAAAATGAATGGATCGGTGTTTGGCCCAGAACCTATTATTAAGTTAAACTGAAAGTTCATCCAAATCCACTCATAAGTTTTCACCGTTCGGTTGATTACAGACAGACTGACAGACAGACCAACAGACAGGCAGAAAAGTAAATACAGACAAAAAAGTAACTATAACCTCCGTGTTGAAGGTGAAAATTAGTTCACCTCATAAACACCAGGTGAAAGATGCACTCCTTTATTTCAAACTGCCATTCCATCATCATCATTTATGATCACAGAATCTATGACGTGTACCTGAACCAGGAAGTCTTCAGCCCAGCTTTTCTTCCAAGACAAGCTATTAGGCATATCTTAAAACTGAGTGCCCACATTCTCATGCTAGATAAATAGTGTGATACATATCATGCTGGGCCTTGTTTGTTATTTGATGGTTTCTATGGCAACATAATCATTTGTTCCACGCAGTTTGACAGGACTGATAATCATGCTACTCCAGCAGAGACTGGCATGTAGCCTATGATGTACATACTGTAGTGTGCACCCCCAACTCCCATGCACTACCCCCCAAATTTTCACCTTACCCCTTACCCCATTCTTCACATAATGACCATGATATACACACACCATCAGTTTCGGGTTGCTTCTGTGCAGAGTATATACTCAGCCTCCAACAAGGATTTTGCAGATGCACAGCTGAGGCAATGCTTTATGAACAACTGTCACATACACATGAAAAAAGAAATAATAAAAGATCTGTCATCTTTGCCATATCTGGTCATTAATCTCTCAGGAGCAATCTGAGCAATACACTGCGAGACATTCAAATGTGGCAAATGACAGATGTATGTATACCCTACATATGCAAAACATACATGTTCAGTACAATACAAAAGAGCAGCTGGCCATGCCATTGGATTAGGTTAGTCCGGACCTGAGACCTTTGGTCCTTCATCAAAGTGTTCATTACTGTATTACGCCTAAAGTCTGGCCAATAACAATGCACTTTCAGAAGCACAATAAAGAAACTGAAATGATACTTTTGATGCTAACACACAAGTTTTTTCTGGTAAGAAATAAATCAAAGTTCACAGAAAACTCTCAGCTGCCCTGAAGAGGTGGATGAATCAATCAGAAATAAGCAAAATGTGTCACTTGAAGAAAGCTAAAGTTCAGGTGGACATTGTAATTCTAATCCAGCTTCCTACTGTACATGTAAGTCTAGCAGGAGTTTAAAAGAAAAGAACACATTTATACAACCTATACGTTAAAAGAAAGAGCTTTACTTAAAAAATCTCAATTTTCTGGTGGAAGTGCTTGTTATTTGAGTATTTAATAGTTGAACATCGAAAACTGAGAAGCCTTCTTAGGCTGCCATTTTAACAGTTTGCTTACAGCATCGTGCTTAGCTTTGCAAAGTAGCTCTTCTGCCTTTGAAGGTAAAAAAAAAATCATGTAGATAACGAAATGGAGGGCTTCAGTGGGAACCCCAGCTCTAGTTCTGATGATAGTGAATGTAACTTTGGCTTACAAGGCTACCAGTTTGAATTGCAGAGGAGTGAGGCTGAGAGCAGTAGTTCGACCGACCACGCATCAAGCTCAAGTGAGTGTGAACTGGGATTTCTGGCTTTGACAGTGGCAATCTGTGAAAGGACAGGTTGCACTCTCTGCCTTCAGGACATCGCAATTCAGACACATTTTGGCAGCCTACAGCCATGCATGTGGGCATGAAGTGGCCCTCTAGTACATCTCAAACTCTTCCTTTTTAGAGTTGGCTTTAACAGAACTTAAAATCCACAATTATCACCATGTTCGAACATATTTAGCTGAGACTGGAAATGCATGTTAATTAAATGGTAGGAATAAAACCTTAAGCACAGTGATGTCACAATGAATATTCAAGAGGAGGAAAGGAGGATTTTCATTGGACAAGCCTAAAACATGGCAGGATTTTCTATGTGCCCCAAATAGGTGGATTTTGCAAAAAATGACAACGTTTAAAACAGTTTGTCTCTTTTACGAAACCTTGAAAAAAAAGTAAAAAAAAAAATAGTATTCCACACAGTTTGTATAGCTCTTTCATTTAAGGTGTAGGTTGTATAAATGTGTTCTTTTCTTTTCAGGATATTTGTCAAACATATCCATGTACTTTATATCTACATGCACTATATATCTACATGTATGTATCTCGTGAGATACAACATGCGAGTTCCTTTTTAGTTTTTGCTTGGTTTCTTTTGCTAAATTGAAATACATGTATATACACTTTTTGTTCATCAGAAAGCTATTTCAATCAATTTCCCTAATACAAAAAGCTAAACACTGTGAAACTGTGAAACAGGATCTATTGGTGAGAGTTCTTCTAATCTTAGTTAAAATACCTATACCTACTGTCATCTATCAGACATGGCAACAATCTCTGCAGATATATACCCTATATCACAAAAGAAATATTAACCAGAATAAATGGTTTAATTTGCCCAAGAGAAAGAATCATTTTCAGATCACATACTGGTACAATGCATCACAGAAATTACAGCCTAATTATCAGTCCTCATAATCAAACTAATAATTAACTGGCCAACTAATTCAGTGGCGCATTTCTCCAGCAACTGTCATACAAATGGAAGTTTCAATTTCTGTACAGGTAAGTTTAACGTCAAATATGTAAACTGCATGACACTTTTTTAATATACATGATTGCCCATGCAAACTTCCTTGCATGCAATTAGAAATGGAAGCTAGGACAATAACCTGCATAAAATTTAATACCTTAAAATGTCTCCCTGCATAGCTGAATATCAGGCCACTGGGACAAAGAAATTCTTTATCACTACAAATACATGCATCTATAAATATTTCCACCCACAGGTCGTGTCCACTGTTTACACACTGGTATGTGTGTTGGCCTTTACAAGGGTATGCTATCACTGAGTAGATTCACGACAAGAAAGCAATGGAGAGAAGTGTCATGTGCCCGAAAATGTCAGAAAGGAGTGCATTGAAAGGAACTTGATTTGACCATGATGGCAAGATTCCAAGAACTGTGTGTTTCCAGAACCATCAAGCCACGCCTGAGTCTAAACTCAGGCTCAAAGGTCAATTTTACTCAATCATATTTCATTACTATATGCGATAAGGACATGAAGGACAAGATATACAAGACATTTTACATGAACTTTCTCTGACAAATCACAGAGATATCAAACCTGGTGGACAAGAAGCAGAAAACTGATGGTGGAAAACAGACTGAGAAATGAACATGGCAAAGACAGAAAAAAGAACCTGGTGGAAGATAGAAATGATAAGCTGGTGGAAAAGCAGCAAAACTGGGGAAAACAGAAAATAAGAACAATAGGGAAGACAGAAAATGAGAACAATAGGGAAGACAGAAAATGAGAACGTTTGGGATGAGAGAAATAAGAATTGGAGGAAGACAGACTGAGATAACAGCACAGAGGAGAAGACAAAAATATATATAAGAACATGCATGGTGGAAGAAAGAAATAAGAACATTCATGATGGAAAACAGTAATAAGAATATGCATGGTGGAAGACAGAAATAAGAACATGCATGGTCAGGCAGCTGAGTGTAAGATGGAACAAAAAATTAACCTGCCACAAGGCATGCAGACAAAGAAATGTAATTGTGTCAGATAAAAAATTAAAGTTGCTGACTTTTATTTTCAAAGATCGTGTTGACTCGATGACGTTTATCATGCAGGAATTTTAGGGTTTTCCACTAAAAATTAGTTTACCTTTACCTAATGTTTTGCACTTCTAATATCGCAGGTGTTTAATGCCCCAGGAGAGAATCTTTTTGATAGAACACCCGGCTGAGCCTGGGAGACTCAGTCCAGTCCTACAGTGAATGCATTACACTGGGTACACTTTGGCCAGGCTGTCAAATTTTCCATCTGGACAGACTGGACAGTCCATTTGGCTGGAGTTTGCACTAGGGACTCTGTCCATGATGCACTGGAAACTATGCCTGTAAATTAAGCTTCAGTTCCTATCCATTAAGGAAGAATGAACACTTTACAACACCGCAAACCCAATCTGGTCAGGAAGCATTTGACCCCAAAGACCTTAGGAGGTCACAAGGTCGCATGGCTGAAATGTCATCAAACAACACTGTTTTACAATGCTAGGACTAGAATTTCCAAGAACACTGCTTTCGCCTTAGGGGTTTCCTGTTTCAAAAGGAAATGACTTATACTTCAGTTGAAGACTTTCCCATGGATCAAATGGGTGATGAAGATGTTTTTCCAAATGCAGATATGGCGTTATTTGGTGCTTGACATATGAGTATCAAATTACACAGAAATGTGAACACATGGAGCCCATTTCAAGACAAACATATCAATGTCAGGGCAGAAAATCTCCACATTTTCTTAGGGAAAATTTCACTCTGCTAGGCATGTAAATACTTAGCTCCTCACATAATGGCAAGAGAATAGAAATTACACTTAAAAATGTGCACCTCTGTTTTTAAATTAGAAGTAGCTTTATAAAAAAAAAACCCATACCAAAACAAAGCCTTTTTGATTTCTGCATTCTTGCAATTCAGCTACAGTTTGGAAATTGCTGCTTTTAAATGAATGTACCATACCCTTTACAGTTGAAATACCAAAAAGTAGAAATCAAGAAGGGTTTTTTTTCTCTTCTTATACATGTACTCATATACTTCCTATCAGAATCACAAATTATTTTACACCTGTGCATGCATTTAACTACTAAAATGTAGCTAAATCATTCAAATGTAAACAAACAGATATACTTAACCAGATCATTCAAGGCCTGAATACACAGTGAGAGTGCACACATTTGACAAACACCTATCCCATCCACTAGACAGAGACACCAGTATTACAAAATATAAACATCACGATTAGCAATCACAAGTATGACACCAGTGCTCTCTCGAGAAGCCAGAAAATTACCTCACAAAAGGTGTTTTGTCCTCGGAATCTGGGCTCAGTGAAAGGAAATGGCAAGTTCAAGGTAACTCAAACAATACTCTTAAAAATGTCAATGGCAGAAATTGGCCCATTGTTTTCCATCCATTAACCCATATTCGTCGCCTACTAACCCAAATTGCTTGCATTCTTTGTAAAATTATAGTAAACAACCATGATGCTGTTTACTCCATAACCAAATCACCAACTGTGTTTGCTGACATGTTTCTGTTTTAAGAGGGAAACACATAGTTTATTTATATCTTAATAAAATTATTCTATATATATATATATAGGTATCAACACGTGTTTAAACAGGTGCAAGTGGCAGATGTATGCGTAACCTTGTTAAATTCTACGGCAAAAGATTGGAACAAGCATAAATTCTTAAACACATCCTGAAGTATATTTTATACTAGGAAAGAATAAATAGATACTAAAAAAGAACAGCTAGTGTATATATAGTACGTTCAGGGGCTCATCAGTCTTCATGCTATTAAAGTAATTTATTTATTTATTTGATTGGTGTTTTATGTCGTACTCAAGAATATTTCACTAATATGACCATCATATGGCCTGCATTATGATGGGAGGAAACCAGGCAGAGCCCGGGGGAAACCCATGACCATTCAAAGGTTCGTGGCAGACCTTCTCACGGACAGCTGGAGAGGAAGCCAGCATGAGCTGGACTTGAACTCACAGGGACTGCATTGGTGGGAGGCTTCTGGGGCATTGTGCTGCACTAGTGCACTAACTGACTGAGCCATGTAGGCCGCTGCTATTAAAGGGAAGCACGTAGTATATTTACATTGTAATAAAACTATTGTAAATAGGGATCTGCACATGTTTAAATTGATACAAGTGGCAGATGTAAGTGTAGCTTTGTTAGATTTTAACACAAATGGTTGGAACCAGCATGAATTCTTAAACAAGTCCTGGAGTTTAGTCTATACTGAGAAAGAATAAATGGATACCCATGCAGGCCAGGTAGTGTATACAGTACATTCATGTGCTCATCTGTCTTCATGCAATTACCTGTATTGTCATTTTGTAATGTCAACATTTACACTTCAAGTCATTGATAAGTAACCTTTAAGGTGTGTCCCAATACAAATTGCTTCTAATTTTCAAATAAATTTATAGACTGTTGTTTCTGAATTATCTTTCCTGTAATCATATAATGCAAAAGTTTAAGTTTGGCATCAAAAGTAATTTTAGATTAATATTTATTTATCTCTGAAAATGCTTTACAGTATGTTTTAATTGCATTGTATTGTGGGTTTGTTTTTCGCTTGTTTACATATGTGTTGCCTTCTCACCTTCCACTTCTCTTCCAGCAGATTTCCAGATCCTTTTTGGAGCTGGTTTTGCAGACTCCTCCAATCTATTTAAGCGCGTTTCAAGCTCCAAAATTTGCCTGTCTTTCAAAGCCAGCTTTCCATCAAATTCTCCCTGTTTTCTGGCAAATTTTTCCGCAACAGCATGGTCAACAGTATCGTTCACAAACTTTCGTCCCTTCTGAGACTGGAGAACATTAAAAACCTCCTCCCTGATGTCTATCGTCTTTGGAGCAGTTTTCTTAGGCATAATGTCCCAATTAAAACTACCAGCACAACCTTCAGGGTTAAACACACGCAGAAATGAAGCAAATCCGCACAGTTAAACTAAAAAAGCACTGTCTCCTCTCAGTCACAAAATCATCTCCAAGACGATTGCTTTATACATTGCAAAAGAAAAAAGTCAGAGTATAACCTTCCACAAAAACTGGTCCAAATCAAGATCAAGGTTGAAAAGAGATAATTGCTACATATACAACTTGAACATCCTCTTATCGACTACCACACGAACAACCAGATCTCAGGTTCGGAAGTAAATTCTACATTTACAACTTTAACATCCTCTTATCGACCATCAATAGAGTACTATGCTGCCTAACTGTAAATCATGACAGAATCAAGTCTGAGCACCAAATGTTTTTTAAGTACCGATAATATATTCATCATGAATATGAACAAGAAGGAACTTCCTCTTCTTCATTAATTAATAAGTTAACCTATAATGAATATAGAGGTTAACAACTTCTTTGTCCTTAACAAACGCTCTATTGACAAATTCTACTCTTTTTTATTAGTCTGAAGATAGCTGGTGTTTGAATATTATGTTTGTTTTTATTTGGAAATGCTCCATGACTATATGTATAGTCTCATAATGCCATGCGTACATGCATATCGTAACTCGAACAGAACGAACATCTTGTAGAAAATAAAGGAGAATACATGTGTTTCTTGTTAACAGAGAATATTTAATCAAGTTTTCAAGCATTATTGCGTTTTGGTTCTTTGTTGGTGCAGATGTTCATTTTAACATTATTTCTGACATTTCATCAAGGTATCCTCTTACAGCAAAGTGTCTAGTCACAATACAGACATAGTCAATGAGTGCGCCATCGTCAGATCATCTTACATGTATTTATTTATTCATTTATTTCGCCTATATGATGGCAGAAAACATTAAGGTGGGAGGAAACCGGGCAGAGCTCTCATGAAACCCACCATCATCCGCAGCTGGCTGGTGGACCTTTCCATGTATGGCCGGAGAGGAAACCAGCGTGAGATGAACTTCATCTCACAGTGACCGCATTGGTGAGAGGCACCTGGATCATTGTGCTGCAGTAGTAACACCATCTTAAAACACACAACAAACCACTAAACTTATAAACTTGTAATCACAGGTATATGTATTTATTTATTTATTTACTAATTTAAATGGTGTTTAATGTAGTACTGAAGATGTTTGTACTTACATGCTCATCACAACCTTCATATAATATCTAAAGTTTGATTGGGACACATTTTAAAAAAAACCCCTCACAGAAACCATGCTGTTATTGACAGAGAAAATTCACAAGCAAGTTCACTGTTATACAGCTCAGCATATGGAGGTGTGGAGGTGTGTAAGCTTTATCCTTGGCAACAAAGATAGGCTATACAAACCTTTTATGATGATTACCTGGTGATGCATATACCACCATCTTCGTGACCTTATTGTTTTGAGAGAGACAGAAAAACTGTTGTTCCGACCCTGTTATGAATCAGCGCATGATACCATATTTCACATATGACTGATGTCGTAGGTACAATTGCAAGAGTCAGCTATCACCCTTTTTTTTCGGAACACTAACAGGACTGAATATAGCTCACACACTAAATCAACGCAAAACAAACAGGATAGGATATGCATAAATTGACACAGAATTGGAAGACACATTTTTGTATATGACCATGCAAATGCAGAATTCATGCTAATAATACATGAGCTGATCATACACCATATACTGTAATCCTCGATCTTTCCCTTGCAATGGTACTATGGGCTACTGGTAAAAGGCCAAGAAATATTAATTTTGGTGCAGAATCTTACCATTTATCTGGTACAATATCATCCTACACGTCATGTGCCTTCTAACAAACCTTGAAACATATTTCCAAGGTTAATGTAACTCTCAGAATCAGTGAAATTTATAAGCAAATTTTACATACTCTAATGACCTAAAATTTTGACCATGACAAACTGCTCATTTTTTCTGATACTAGGAGTTCTATTGACTGCAGGGAGGTGTTTTAAAGTTTGTTTGGAAGGTAGAGTCATATCCAATCAGAAAAATGTAAGTTTCAGCATGAAATAATATTTTCTATCATTTATTTACCACTGAAAAGGCACTTTTTGTACAAAATTTTAGGTCATTTACAGTAGCCTTGGTTGACACTTTAGCTGTACATAAAACATGCTTTGTCTATATTATCACAGTGCATTTCTAAAATAAAATAATTAATGGCTACTAAAGGCTTAGGGTTTAAAAATATTGCTCTTGATCTGCAAATGTTTTTTTCTTGGTACGCCAACCAAACCTTAACGCACCCTTCCACGACCAACGGCGCTCTGAATTGGGCAAAGAGTGTCTTGATTTGTCATGGAAGGAATTTTGGGCCAAATACAGCACACATCTTTATAATGAGGATTTCTGCTGTGATGAGAATAAACTGAACAGACCAATACCTAAACATTTCATATGTTTTATACAGAGAAGCCATAAAATCACTACATCCTTGTACACGTATATGAAATCTGTGTCTACATGAATAAATGTGACGACTTTTCCATGACTGTGATAAAACTCTTACGAGGTAAGTGAATATATACACAACTTCTTCAAGTTGCTCATAGACAATTACTGGGAAATTCATACACGCAAGATGAAAGCAAAAATAGCAGCATCTCTATGCATCTTTTCCCAGACATGCAAGAATTTCAAAAATGCAATATTTAAAGCAGCCTGATATTTTTCTGTCAATAATATCTACCTGGATATTTGACTTTATTCTACCTTTTTCTTTTTGGATGAGTGGGTAGGTGAGGTCCTTCTAAAATGTATTGTTTTTTCTCTCCGATACCACATCAGGTTCCTTAGGTTCCTCTGACACACACCAACTAACATATGACTATCAACATGACAAAAATCTGCACTTATAAACTCACAAATATAAACTGGCCACCAGGGACTATTTCCTGGGATGCTTTAATTAGTCCATGCACTCACGTGTTTCCGCTCCCCTGGCACCAACACTTCAGACACAATGGCTGCAGGGGGAAACCCCCCTGACCTAAGCCGGGATGAAGTCACAATGTAAGGACTTCACTCACAGAATGCCCAAGAATGTCAGCTACATTTAACCACATGTATACATGTGTATCTTATGAACCATTAGGCATACCCCACTAGACTTACAACTCTTCTGCAAAATGAAAAGATAAGATATTTATTTACTTTAATTTATTCAAACTTATATTAAGGAATAATTGCCTTTTTACACAAATAAAACCTTTATAAGCAGCCCTGAGAAATAGTTGTAAGGCAGATAAAAAATACAAAATAATCAAAAATAGAGAAATATGTGATAACTATTTATGGGCATAAATAATTAAAACTGTATCACGCTTTAATTTCTAATTCAAGTGTGCATTTGTAATTTATATTAACAAAGCATTAATAAAAGGTTTGTTGACATAATCCTGTGCAGATATAACTGTGAAATTATATTTATACTTGTTAAAAAATAGATAAAATAAAATAAAAAATAATAAAAAAAAAAGACTTCTGCAGAATGCTTTGCTGTATGCTGCTTGTTCCACTGAAACATGAAACAAACCAAACTTTCACTAAAGGCTCCTGACTGAAATTATAAACTATTTAGCTTATCATTATTCATAACAATTTTGATTGAATTTCAATTAAAAATTTAAGTAAAGCTTCATCATACATTACCATGAAGTTACCACAGCATGAATTTTGTAATTAGAGAAGAAACCCCACTCTTCCCAGAAGAGTCACAGCAGCATTATATAAATGGATGACATCATGTTTACTTGCTGCTTATACCCTCTTCTCTGCGACTTTTTTTCCGATAAAATGATTTCATGGAATACAAGTATTAGTAGGTCTTTACATGTACATGTGACTTTCTTAATAAAGTAATATGCACATACTGATTAATCAAAGATAAATGCTCTACACGCATTCTAATAACACACTCTAATTCATCAATCTTTCGTACAAAGTTGCTACCACCAGGACTGTACAATTGTGTATTTACAGAGCATTTTCAGCATACAGATTATTTACACTTTTATTGCCATGTAAAATCTACATATCAACTGGCTCATGCCTTACTGGTATACTACCATTTACTGTACAGGAAATGTATATGCACGCCACAATTTTCAGTTCAATAGTACATATATTTTCCATGTACACATATAAGAATATTAGAAATCCATACAATCTTAACATGGGTACATCATATATGGTGGTCTGGGTGAATAAATATACAGACATACACAACATGTACCTTTACATACATGTACATGTATACACAATGAACAACAAATAAATACAGCGTATATACACATTCATGTATATTATTATTATTATTATATTGTTTTTATGACAGAGTAACCTCAGATGACAAAAGAAAGGTTCCTTGACCTCAGAAACTGGTGTAATAATTCATAAAACTATTCTTTCATCAAAATTGAGGAGAGCACATTGAAGCATGCAATCATGGGGGTGGCCAGAAAATGGGTCACCTTTCTATTTGTAGGTCGCTTGTATTAAAGGAACATTAACATGTGTTCCTAACATTACAAGCTGGTTCTTTACTAAACAAGGTTAGTATGCCAGAATCTTGATATGTCAAGAAACAGGATCAAACAGTTATAAAGCACTTTTAAACATCAAAATCATGACTGACAGTTCAAATGTCTCAGAGTCATAAAGAAAATGGGCATGTTTACGTGCCTCACCTCAAAATAGTTCCAATGCTATGCAATTCCACAATAATTTATCCTACATAATGTTAAATACAGTATATCACTATATATTATCAAAACATATACATGTATACATGTAATACATATCCTATCTAAATTATTCAACAACACAAAGAATGCCTTCATATCAGAATAGTTTGTATTTTGTTACAACAAGATCAATTAAAGTTCAAACTTCAAAATGTCAACATTTGAAAAATACCCCTACGTCATGTTAAACCCAGCTGTCAAAAATGTTGCAAGTAATTTTATCAACTGAAGTTTTTTTTCAAACCTGAAATCAAAATGTTATAACATGAAAAAAAATCACACAACACTCAAAATTGTTTTCCTTCATAAACTGAAAATTGTTTTCTAGGCCAGGCTGAAGTTCAAACCTCAAAATGTTACCATTTGTAAAATAACCCCTCATATCAGTTAAAACCAGTCCAAAGAATTCTGCAATGTCATGTCCAAGTATCTATGTGTACCATCACATGCAGACCAATTCCCTGGGTTAAGGGCACATTCTTGTGGTGAAGAGGATGTATTTAGAACAAACAATCATCATGAACATGAAATGATAAAAGCATGAATAAGAACTGACATTCTATCCCCAAGGTCATGAAACTAACTTTGGCATTAAAGCAAAGGCTTATACATATAAAGATATACCTATAGCCACAAGTACTTTTATCTTCTGTCACTGCTGTAAGTTGCACATTCATGAAAAGATCTATGAAATTAACAATAAACGCTGAAAAGTTGAAAAACTCAGCTTTTCATTTTCGCTTCTGGCTCTTCACCCTAATGCACCAAAATTTAATGACATCCAATAATTATAACCCAAGCCTAGTATCATTCCTCAGCTAACATTTCAAATATGTGTGTACAAATAATAGCTATACAGCACTGCAATAAGACCCTACTCAATCCGTGAGTTTATATTGTTATAGTGACTGTAGATACTGTGTTTGACTCTTACAGGTACTGTTTTCCTGATGTACAGAGAGTTAGCTTGACATGAATGCATCCACTCTATTTGTTGACATCACACCAACTGTGGCGAGGCAGTCAGCATGTGGCGTGAACGGATTACTTCATTGGTGCCCTTCAAGTAAAATTCTAATATATCTTATAATGTTGAACTTTAACACATCTAAATTCAGAATCACCTCATTCAGAACATAGTGAAGTCACGACTCGCATCACAGTACACGACCCTGGCCGACGAAATTTCAACAGAGGGCAATTGCCCTTTCTTCAGGTCTTAATCCCACTTGTCTATCAAATTTATGAGCTGAGACAACAAAAAAGTCACACAAATAAACAACACAACAGGACACATGTAAAGAAATTCATACAGAAACTAATAAGACATCTGTGAAACATGTGAACAAAAACTGGTTAACAGCAAATTCATATGTCATTCCTCCGCAGTGCCTCATTCTAAAATTTCAACCCTTCCATATTTACCATGCGAAAATGAACAACAATGACTAGACAAAGAATCATCATTACAACATTTATAACCGTAGATTAACAATCACTAGACAGAGAATCATCATTACAACAATTATAACCGTCGACTAACTACACGTATATGCTAATAATGGTTGTCAACGCACAAGCTGTGCACAACGAAGACATCAGTTGCAAAACTGAACCTTCTAGTACATGTGTTTTTGCATGGGTGCAACTCAACCAACCCTCCAAGAAGGGTCCTATTCAAAAGTTTTCAATGGTATTTTGATAAAAGTTGCGTTTTCTTATTTTTTGCTCCTTGTTGATTTCTTTGAAATCCAAATCTCTCGCAACAGTCAGAATAAAGCAAAACAGGCTGTCTTACTGACCGACCCTTTTTTTGTCATAGGGGTTTTAAAGGATGGCCTAGATGTTTGCTACTGATGTTAAGATGGTAAAAACTGCAAATCCACCTTGCTTAAGCTGGACACAAATGCAGGACATTAAGGCCAGGTCATCTGCATTATGCTTATCAGTATAATGTTGTGGATACATGTACATTCCAGAGAAACCAGGATTTTCAAAGTACATATAGCTTATCTTTCACTGAAATGAACAATAATACTTTTACTAATGGTGGTTACCGTGAGTTAGAAGGAGAAATTTCAGCTGATTTGGATGGAAAAGATCCTTTTCCCTGTGTAAGTGTTTGGAAGGCTACTATTTTTATCCAGTGCCTCAGCAGAATTCTGCCCAGCTGCATATCATGTCCAGAGCATCTGTTTGAATGGAAGATGATATGCCCTACCACGATAATAGTACATGTACATTCCTTCTGAATATGCAAATGTGATTCTCCCTGACTCAGTATGAGGACACTGGGCCTGTAATTCAACATGTGATTGTGTGCTCAACCTCTTGGGCTTGCAGGGCTGCATCAAATGGTTTACCCTAAATGTCCTAAAATTCTGCCCATGACATAAGTTATGCATTTTACCTGATCCTGAGAGATCCACTGATATTGAGATCTATCTACTCAGGTATTTTTGGATTTCTTTGGAAGGAACAGTCATACCTTAATAGAGAGACGTAAGTTCCAGCACAAAAATTATATATTAGGACATTTATTTGCTTCTAGAAGTACACTTTTTCAGACAAAATTTTAGGTTATTTACCATACATCCAGGAAGACTGCTCTAACCAAGGGCAAAATCATTAGCATAGATATTGGCTCTTTCTGGTTCCAAATGCAGTTACATCAATAAAATGGTTTGCAATTCAAACTGAGCGAACAGAACCTTGGAGACAACGGACAAATAACAGAATATTCAGTGCTGGCCCACTGTTACAGGTCAATGGCCAATTAATCCACAGGTTATGCTTTGACGTGGAGTGAGTCTTCAAACGGAAATCATAAATCTGGGGTACAGTAAGCTTACCTCCTGGATGCGCATGAATACTGCATGAATTAAACATCAACAATCTGAAGCTAAATTGTGACCATTAACATACAAGCTCCATAAAACTGCAGGCAAACCCTTACATTTTTTAGCTAAGCCACACAAGTTTATCCTGCAGACAAAATACTCTGTTTTTCAATGGGAAAGAAAGGTCATGTCAAAGATACATATATTTCTGAATCCTGCCAGGAATGCCATATGCATCTCATGACTGAGCAATACGGAGAAAACCATGAAGTAACAGTCACAAAGTGATGCTACAATGAGACCAACGTCAAAAAGTCATGAAAGATTGTTGACACAATAGTGTCAATAACATTATAATGTCAAGGTCACTGCTTGGTAATTCAAAGCTTCTCACAGGAAATTACTGTTGAAGCTTCTTCAGCATTTCAAGAAACAGATTTCAGTCTAGCTTTAAGTTTCTTTCGCACGAAAAATTCACTGCAAGCTTACTGAATGAAAGGGGTCAGTAATATGAGGCTTACTGACGTCTTGCCCAACATACTATCAAAATTCAGAATTTTTATCATAAATTAACCTCTATGCGCTCTGCACAATTTAGTGTATACGTTTCTTAAATACAATGACTTGCAGTTAGTCTTAATTCATGAGGAAATCACAGTCAGAAATCAGCTAACATCCTGAATGTACATTTACACATGTATGCCTAAATATTATTAAGACATCAAACTTGACTACAAGTACGTGTTTTGCCCTTCGCATGTTTAATGAATCCATCCACGACTACTTCTGATTCACAGTGAGTGTTAGAAAGGAATTCACAAAACCTAACATCAAAGCATTATAAGGCCCATGAAACTTGATCCCTTGTTCGCGAGATGAGAAAAAATTTTCATTATCATTACCCTACTTCTTCAAGCTTTTCAACCACCACTGAAAGCAATATTTCATTATTTGTTTCGAGAACTGTACTAAAGGGCCTAGAAAAATAATTCTCACAGTTTTATGATGCTTATACCTGTGATGACAACAAATCATTTTTGGCTTCATTTTTACAAAAACTGTATGCAGTGCAATTTAAAAACTGCTTTAATGATCGCAAAGTTTAAAGATTTATGTCATTTGGCTAAATTTGTGATAATATCATCTTTCGTGACAATTTCTGGCAGAAAATGAAATAATGAGTTCCCACACAGGTGAGGACAGTGACGATGCAGGTGAACTTTTATATCTATTCTGGCCTTTGACCTTCACCCTGTGCACAACTGCATGCCACTTGCACTTATCAATGAAATCTGAATATGTATATATATATATATATATATATATATATATCCGTAATTTCAGATCATTTCTCATTGGGCATGAAACCACACACGGGATGGCCTTGACCTTTAACAACTGGATCAAGGCTGAAAACATGTCATGTGACTCATCGGGCTATTCAGAAATCACATTACTAAGCAATGATGATGATACTGTCTACTAAATGAGCACTGGCTACTCCATGAGTCACCCACAGGCAAGTTTGTTAGTTGTTGGAGGGAGATCAATTGGGATAATAGTGTAACCAGGCAGGTTGTGTTGTTGTCATCTGGGGAGACTAGCTTGGTAAAGTAAAAACCACAACAACATGGTATAGTGGAAGGCTGTCCTTTTTATTCAACCCCATCTGGCTGTGTTACATGGTACATGTCGTAAGCTGATACATACATATCCCTGGGGCTGACCATACTAACTGGGGTGTCTCTGGGTGTGGTGTCTCTCCATGTGTCTCCCTGTGTGTCTCCCCAGAGCTTCATTAGGGCTGGACTTTTATAGCCCCAGCACCGACCTCACAGAGGACAGACCCTGCCCTAATGACCATTCCAGATTTGAACACCAACCAGAGCCTAGTTGTGTTTTCTACATACATAATCTCTTTAAATATTTCTTTTCCTAAACATGACATCTCTATCAATTTAACTGCATCATTTAGATTTCATAGTGACACATTACTATGTGAAAGATGAATTTTATACTGTAAATGGTACTTTAAGTTTTAAGCCTTTCAATGTGAAATTTCTGCTACAGAAGATAAAACTTGTTTGCATTTTTGCTATTTTCCCTTACATCGCAACAACTTCCTACATTTAATTATTTCTAAATAAAAGTGCAAACCTAGACAAATCTACTGATACTACATGCATATTACACAAATGAATACAAAGGTTAGTAATTCTCAATTAAAGTTAGCCCCCTAACACACACACTGTATCTGCATAGTAATCTATACCTAGACTGACTCTACTCTACTACAATAGACCACAGGCAGCATTCATGTGTTTGTCATGTAGCAGGATTCAGCTGGGACTAATGTAACAGAACTGTTTTATTTTATAATTAGTCCCAGGTATGAACAAATCAAAACGGGTGATGTGCCTTTTGGGAACTCCATGTACAGCATCTGATCTAAAATTTCTCCATGAGTAAGAAACAGTTCGTCACTCTGCATGGTTCTATTGATCTTAAAAAAAAAACAACAGGATTTCTGAGTTCTGTTGGGAAGGTATAGTCTACCAGAAAAATCTCTGTTTCCACGCCAGAAGTAATATGTTTTATGACCTTTAGTGAATGTATTTTGTTGTATTAATTTTAGGGAAAGTACAGTAATTGGATTCAGATTCTGCATGGCTTGGAATTTCGTTAAAAAAAAATTTATACACGCTTACTTCATTTATCGGTGTTTAAAGTCAAAAACCTACAACTGATCACATACACATAAACATATAAATGTATATAGTAAACAGTCAGTATCATGCCCAAGGTGGAGAAAAGAACTCAAAAAGACATAAAACAAGCTTACACTGTACCTATATGTCAATCAGAAAATAAAGTAATATAAAGCAGTTAAGCTAATTTAATGCACAGATATTATCTACAATACCTGTATAATCTAGTTCATTGCATACATGTATCAAAAATCAGGTCACACTGGTTAATGAGTTTGCCTGTTCTACTGCAGCACTTTCCCACACACTTTCCCAGCTGTTCACAGACACTTTGCTTTCCTGTCCATTAAACATAGCCACCAAGATTCATTATGATTTACTGAAAAAGGCATATAGCACCTATCACATTTATAAATAATAAATAATTTCAACAGTATCCAGAAATAATATCTTTCTTGAACTTTTTTCCAGATATCAACATCTATCCTGTTGACATCTTGTGACATATCATCATCACATCCCTGACTGATCGTTTCTGACGGATACAGTATTTCATTTCTTTTGTCCAGTGCCTTTATATATGTATGCATGCTTGGGTTTTATGTTGTACTTGAACTGAAGCAGCAACAAGTACCATTTTAAAGTCTTTGGTATGACCTGACGCAGGGTCAATGCCGGATCTCCCGACCCAGATCCTTATGTATTATAAAATATATTACGGTACATGTATATAAGTATAGCCACAATGCACATTTAATGATGTTGCTGTTGCATGTAACTCAGTTATGTAGAATACATCATTTGTATATTTATGAAAAGACATTCCATAAAAAACAAGATCTGATAATGAAATCAAACGACACAATGTAGCTATGACTAAAAAATAACACTGTATAGCACTGACAAAGAACTTAAGGCCAGCTGTAACCTATACATACTTCGAAAATAAAATTCAAATTTCTATAGACTTCATAGTCAGACACTACTGTGTGTAAAACTTTGATGGAATCCTTTATAAAGAAATAGAATATTTATGCACAATGCAGTGAGAAAAAAAGTGCCATAAACATTTTCAAATTCATTCAACAATTAATTAACATACACGCACTCAAATCAATTACTGAAGTGAAAAAAGGACAGAGCTTGTTCACATCATGTTAAAAGTAGTTAAGGTTTCATGTTGCAAAAGTGACACATATGCCATGAGAAAATTGCAATCCAAAGAAATAAGTCAACCATCTGCACTCTGATGTCTGGAGGAAAAAAACCTGATCTAATTCATAATGAGCAACACTTTGCACTTTGCCACAAACCTCAGAGCTATACAATGTACAGGTAGGCCTACCTGACAGTTAGGTCTGGTTCAGATGTTTTATTGTTTGTCCTGAAGTGGCATTTAAATTTGGACTAAAAATGCAGTTTTACACTGGCTGCATCGGTACTGGCAAACATTGATGAAGCTAATAATTTTAACCAGACGCAAAACTGTGAAAACTGTTTAATAGGAAGTTATTGATGTAATATCAACTACAGTATGTACGATCGATGACTTGTCACCAGTGTAATTCAACACAATTTTTTGACATTTTCAAAACTGTTGAATACGAAAAGACTGCCAGCTTTTTAAAATTGTGAATTGATCAGATATTTTATGCACAATTCATAACCTGTGATTTAATTTAATCATATTTTATGACTTTAACACAGTTGATTCTACTGCTCAGAATCGACAAATTTTCCTACCTTGTTAATTTTCTAACATGATGAATTTTTCAAGGTATTGTCGAACATTGTAAATTAGTAGAAAATGTAATTAAGGTCTGTCTCTTACACCTTCTCTTCCCAAAGCAACCTTTGTCTAGGCAAGTAATAACATGGCCCTTCCACTACACTAAAATGCCATGGGAAGGTCCCAATTAACACTAATGGTGCAAACTCAGCCACCTACTATCCGGCTTTCACCCAACCAGTTCAGCTCTGCTTCTGTGATGCATTTTTCTCCTTAGGTTGAACACTTTGCATTTGCTACAATTTCCAACCCCTAACGCCAACTGTCAAGTCCTAATAAAACTCGAGCCAATTCCCTCTCGGTACACACCCTTGTTCACCATGTCTGATGAAGCTAAGCACCCCGATCCAAGGCTCGTTAAATTTTATCCTAGGAACTTATGCCCAGCTATATCATCAACCTTTGCAGTCGTTGTTGCAAACAAATGTGAAATACTTCTCATGTTTAAGAGGATCAAATGTCGCCATTGTCTAGATATTGCTCCAAAGAATGAACAACTTGCTGCAACAGAGTGTATATCCTAGGACAAAATTTACAGAGCTGTACCCATAATGCTTGGCGTCATCAAACATGGTGCCTTCATGCATTACTGAGGTCTAGGTAGAGTTAGTAATGACTTAACAGTGAGTGTTAGGGGTCGAAATTTGTAGCGGATAAAAAGCACCCAACCCAATGAGAAAAATGCAACACTGACGCCGAGTTGAACAGGTCGGGTGAAAGCTGGACGGTAGGTGGCCTAGTTTGTGTTCAATGGGACCTTCCCATGGCGTTGCAGCGTTGTGGAAGGGCCATGTGATTACTTGGTTACCTGTGTCTTGCACTGCCAGTGGGGTGATATACATCATCATGTAAAACAGCACATCACTTTCCCCATATGGTTAAAATTTAAAACTGACAGGCTGAGTGCTTTGCAATAAACAAAAACATTTTCTTTCCAAACATCTCCTAACCTTATCATACAAACTAAACAATAAACTGTCCCAGACTGCCCCCTTTCACAAAAATATTCATATTTATACAATTTAAAGCAGGCTGCTGCCTACAAATCCGGCAAAGATTATTTTGGGTGTTGCTTAACGCTACAGGCTTGTTGACAGGCACAGATTGAGTTTCTCTGATTTAGGAGCTGATAACATGAAAGCACAGTAGCTAGCCAGCTAGAGATCTATGAGTTCATGTGAACCTAAGGGTGGGGAGAGATGGGATATGGAAATCCAAACCCTGGGTGTTTAGGGACAGAAATCAAATCTGAACTGGGAGCTTAAGACTGCTGCCATTTGTTTTTTATTCACCTCCTAGGGGCTTATCCTAGGGATTGTGGGAAATGACTTGCAACCATGAAACTGGGAGTGTAAACCCAGTACATGCTGAGAGCTCAAGCCAATGAATTTGGGCACGTGGAGGAAGGAAAGATCTTGAGAGAGGGAGTAGTGAGGAGTGCTTCATTTTCGCTCAGTGTTATTTTTTTTTTACTAAATCACATTCTTTCTCGAGAGCCAGAATAACAACATGATTTCCCTACCTATATTTTCTCTTTGGGTGAAGTTTAGACCAACAAACAATTTTTTAAGGATAGCCCAGTCATATCCTAATTTCATCTGGTTGTAGGATTATCGATTATTGAACTGAGATTGTAGAATGGAAGGATGGTGCAGACTTCCTCGATCTATTAATTATTTTGCATCATTTTACCTACAAAGTTATAACAATAATTATCTTTCGGTTACAACACTGGACTCATTCATGCATTGTGGTTTGTAGGATGGAATTTCAATGCAGCCTCCCCCAGTTTAGTTACAAAGTTTGAACAATCCTGTCCCCTAGCATCTTGGGTGCACAAGCAGGATGGAAGGATGGTGCAGCTTCTCTGAGTATGTCAGTGTATTACCTTGAGATGTTTTCGCTCCTCTGTTCTAACAATATTATCTTCCAGTCACAACATGGCCATCAGAATGGTAATAGAATGGGCAGACAATTTGACCACGATCTGATCAACAGTTGAGTAGGATGTGATGTTATGCACAGAACTGCTCTGTATTTAACAGCGTCTGTTTCATGTAAGATTAGTACAATCAGGTTCATCAATGCTTGTGGCCCAGGTTAATGATGGGATGTCAAAAATCTGATTCGTCACCATATGGCTGAAACACTGCCGATGTGGCGTTAAGCCATGATCATTCATTTAAAAATCTGACAGAGTGACAGAGAGAGACACAACATATTGAACAACTGGCAGCAGCTAAAAAGAGCACTGGTAAAATCAGATCCAACTTTGACAAGAGTTGAAAAAGAGTTCCACCAACCATTACAAAATAAAGTCACAACACTCTCCAGAAGCATACAAAGCCAGCCATTTTGATGGCAATGCATGTATTCACCTACTACATGTAGCTGCCTGATATGAACTCTGTCACATAACGTTGACAACATAACATAATCAGATAATACTATGTTCATCTTGTCAACACTTGAATGCAAACATGTAGCCCAGCTGCTGACATCTAATCTACTTCAAGATTATCTACTGCTGTCAAACATCCAAGATAAATCCTTAATGAAAGGTCGAAATTTGGTCATCCCCTCGAGGGATCATAACAACATGACCTGCTGAACAGTTCAGGATGTAAACGTCTGTTTGGAGAATTCAACAGATTTAATCTTAAAATATTTCTAAACCTGAATGTGGGACATAATTCGGCATAGGGAAAGAATCCAGTGTTGTCACATGGTAGGAAGACGTCAATTTACAGAATATTTGTTTTTCCCAAATCAGGGCCTGAGAAGTGTGTTAACAACAAAAACACAAGCAGCAACTGATCCTTTACAACTCCCCATAATCCTTCAAAACATTATATTTATGCTCTCTGGGAATTTATAAAGTTTATGGTGCTTCCTTTTGTTCACCATGGACTCATGGACTCAGCGCCTTTCCATGAAAATGTCAGTTCCTCTTGATACCATGTACATGATCTAAACAGTACCACAAATTTCTAACATTTGCTCATTTCATTTACGATGTACTTAAATGAGTAAGTACATGTCCCTGTAAAACCACTGAAATGAAGCCAATTTTTTAATATCAAATTTGAGAGTGGGAGTGGGAGTACATGAGTAAAATCTTCCAGTTAGCAGAGGTCAATGACACACACAGAAGATTAACTGTAATTTTTGATAAAGGGGAATAAATCTGCAGTAGTATTTGCCACCTTCTGCTAACTGCAGTCTACAGCTACTCAACTGTAACCAATTACCAGGCCAAGCTCATCAACATAACAGAATCATGCTTGCAAAGGGTCTTATTTAACCTGAAATATGTTCCATGACTAAGCTACACACTTTCCTCCATAATAAGAGTTCTATCAACCTTCGAAAGCTGTTTTGAGTTGTGTTTTTTTTAGAAAATAGGCCATTATTCTTAAGCTATTGGAAATAAATGTTTCATTACCAAAAGTAATGAATATTTGAAGACCTTTCATCCCCTCTGTGAAGAGAGCATTTTTGGGACAAATTTTTAGGATAAATACGGTACTTATATATTTCCTTATTCTTGTTTGAATGTTATCTTAATTATACCACAGATTGCATTAAACATGGGATATATTAAAAGTAATATTTATTTTTTGAGCAGCTAATACACAGATATAGATGAATCACACAACCAGCTGAACAGTCAGTATCCGAGCACGAAACAAGTTTGTTAATGTACTATATTTAACAGCTACACAAATAAAATTACGTCATGATTATTTTTATCGGCTAGACTGGTTGATGGCTTGAAAACATACTTGAGTTTTATTTCCTCAACAAAGAAAGCAGACATTCAACTGCACACATCACACTGTAAATGAGCGACACGGTCAGGATGAAGTTTTTGGCCATGATATTTATACCTTAAAACATCAAGAAGAAACTAAAACTAGATAAATAAATATAACAGGTACATTTACCGAAAAGACATGTGACTGACTCTTAGGCATTACTGCCTGATTGTGAATTAAACAGGGTAAATAAAACTATATATGGCATTATGATGCACTTGTTACAAATGTTGACCCAATTGCTAACCAGTGCAGAAATACACATATATATATATATACATATATATAGGTATATAAGCGTTAGGGGCCTTACAGGGGTGTATTAAGGGCATCTGTGGATGCCGCAGGCATATTGCATTCTTGGGGTGCAAAAGTGTAAACTATATGTGGGACACTGATGCCTGAAGCACTGATAATATCAGAACGGTGAGAATAAAACAAAAAGCTGGCTTGATGGAAGAAAAGGCAACTCTGTTCAGCATATATATGTGGGGAAAATGGAGAGTTCATTATTTGCATCCAGGACCATTAACATATTAACCAGGAAGCGTTCTTAAGGCAGTTGTGAGACACTGCTCTAAGTTCGCATGACTTGCCCTGATAGTTTTGCACGTGCAGTATAAGGTTTGGGTTATACATTACCTTGATGTAGGTGCACTAGACCATTGTTAGCTACTTAACTGTTATACTCTACTGTCAGAAGAACAAGCACAGATGTAACTGGATTTTATATCACCTACTGTAGTTTCATACTTGTGGGCTGACTCTCAAATTAGCTATATGTCTTTTTTTTTCCCAAAGAGTAACGGACACTGGCAAAAAAGGGAACTGCACCCCTTATGTAACTTTAGCTTCCAACTGATTTGGGAGATAAAACTGGTTGAGATCGAATTCATGGGACCCTACCTTCATTATGATATGTTATACAGAATCTAACATCACGTCACTAGCCTTTGGCAGCTCTTGAAATCACATCACTAGTTTTAGGCAGCTCTTAACATCACATCACTAACTTTAGGTACCTCTTGACGTCACATCACTAACTTTAGGTAGCTCTTGACGTCACATCACTAATCTTAGGCAGCTCTTGACGTCATATCACCTCACTAGCCTTGGGGTATACAGGTACATCACATCACTAGCCTTAGGCAGCTCTTAATCACAGCACTGATCTTAGGCCGCTCTGACATATCTCTAACCTTAGGCACCTCTTAACATCACAACACTAGGCTTAGGCAGTTCTTTGCATCACATCACTAGCATTAGACAGTTCTTAACATCACAGTACTGATATTAGGCACCTCTTAACATTACATCACTAATCTTAGCCAATTCTTATCATCAAATCACTAGCCTTAGACAAGTCTTAACATCACATCACTAAGCTTGTGCAGCTCTTGACATCATATGACTAATCTTAGGCAATGCTTAACATCATAAAAGTAGTGTTAGGCAATTCTTAATATCACATCACTAACCTTAAACAAATCTTAACATCATATCACTAATCTAATGCAGCTCTTGATATCACATCACTAATCTTAGGCAATTCTTAACAGCACATCACTGGCCTTAGCTAGCTGTTCACATCACAACACTACTCCTACTGTAAAGTCTCTTTTAACATTGAACTTTGGATAGGATTAATTCTTTTTCTCTGAATGTTAATGCTTTTCAAAAAAAATTTTTCTGATAATATTGGATTACTTCCAAGAAAGAATTTTTTTATTGATGGCCCCATACAGGTGGATCCCAGGCCTTAAATCCCTAGCCTTAGTCACCCATGTTATAGCCTCACTTAGTTTTCAAGAGTTTCCATACATTAGGGGTGCAATCAATGGAGGGGGGGGGGGAGGCAGGTCCAGAGTCTGTCATCACCTGTTCCTGTAAACATACACCACTAATGGATGGGATGGTGGAGGCAACAATACTCTAATTAAGGCTGGGTGCCTCACCAATATCTGCAGTCCTCAGAGAAGAGGAATGTGATGGTGAATGGTACAGGATAGGGAAAGAGGTCCATTGTTTAAAAACTTATTTTGTTCTTTTAGACAACAGAAGAAACAAAATACTTCGTGAAAATAATTCTTAATATATCTACACATGTACATGCGTCCTTTACGGCATGCAGTCATTGTTTTTAATACAAACCTGGGATTCCAAATACTGTGCATTATTAAATGGGTGTCATATTATTTCAAGTATAAAGAAGTTCATGTTTTTTTTCTGGCTACATTTAATACAAGTAATGCTCCCAAAGGCCCAAGTGCTATTATGCAAGACACTTTTTTTCGTCTAAGAATGAAATTACATCACATTTGTTTATCACAAAAGACGACAGGTATTTGCATTCATTCTGCTGTAGAAGTAATTACAAAATTCATCCAGGCATAACCTATACACATTATCCCGTTAGAGGTGACTTACATCCTATATGTATTCATGCATTAAACTATGAAAACGTATGGAGAAAATGGATCAATATTACACAGAACACTGCATCTGAAGTGAAAATGTAATTAATTTAGAGCCCTGTCATATACATACACAGCTGTTGTCCTTCCTGTCTCGTATGGGAAGGGGAACATTGCATTTAGAGACTGATTTATTCCAAACTACCTGAAGACTGCAAAAATATAAGATATTTAATATTTGTTGATTACAATAAATGAATGTTCTTGAAAGTACAAAAAAAAAAACACATTTGACTCCTTGCAACTATCCATGTATGAATATATATCATCACCATTACAGAGACGACATTATTATCTTCTACTAAATAATCTGATTTATTGATTCATACATTATTTGCTTGAGTGGTGTTAAGTTTGCTGTACGCACAGGATCAACTTTTACTCACATCAGTCAGCTGTGGAAACCCTGTCTGCCTGCAGTAAACCACTAACCTTTGGCACTTAAGTACTTCCCAACTTAACTTCCCCACCTATAACACACAGATTTCATTAACACACATCAATTTGCATCTTTTTTTTTCAAGCTGACACACTGTTAGTCTACTGTCCAACAAAATATTCAAGAGTTTGATCCCTGGAATGATTTTCAAAACCGAACTAAGTAAAATGGGCTTCCTTCTCAAAATATCACCAACTCACTTCAATATGATATGAAATGCTTCAAGTTTTGTTGCTTGACAGTTTCTAAGACATCACATTGTTTTGGGTAAAATCTAAGGCTGTATGATCACTGATGTATATAATTAGCAAATCAAATCATGCCCAGTCATCATGGGTCTATATTACGCAGCACAGATTTGCAGGCACTGCATGGGGTTGCTGGATGTACATTCACACTCATATCAGTCACTGGGGATAAAACTGGGCATTAACGAAGCTTTGGATGTTCTGAGGTAACTCTAATCCCTCATATACCCAAGCAGGGAAGCTACGCACAATACATCAAAGGCAGGATATTGGAGGGCCTGGGTTTGGAATTCAAGGTTGTGAATTTACCTCCAAAGCAGCATAATAATTACATATACACTGTACATTGAGGCAGGTACAACATATATTCCCAGAGGAAATAAAGCTTCATTAAGCAATCATGCAGTGCCAAACATGCCTCACAAAAGGCTTTATTGCCCTAATTCAACAAACTTTTCACAAATAAAAGAGCAACTTTCAGTGTAATTTATTATGCACATTTTTAATATGATTTTGGACACAAAACTACACTGGTTGGGAGGGTCAGTTTCAGGGCTTCACAACAAGTATAATTTTTATCAGTCTTCACACAACAATTTCCTCAGAATGTTTTTTAAAAAACATCTTAAAAGCATGGGAAAAGCTTTATTGAAGGATTACAGAAGGCTTATTAAAGTGATTTTGGATCAGTGGGGGACTTGTGTATTATATGTCCCAAAAGACATGCAATTCTAACGCACTTAATACACGGCCATCGGGTCATGTAATTAACATACTTCTTGAAGGAAGTCTATGCCTTAAATATCAATTCTATATGTATACACTGAGATATTTTGTAATCTTAGGCATACAGGTACAAGTATATAGAGTTCAAACTTACTTCTTTAACCTTTCTCATTGAGATACATGCAGGTATAAATATCATACCAGAGCAATTAATATATTCAACCAGGACAGCTTGATTGATTTCCTTCTGTAAGTCTATAACCTTGTACTTAATTTTGTAACTTACATCCACTGAATGCAATTGCTGGTAATATTTGTGTGTGTGGCATGAAATAACATGCTCTTTTATCGCTCAAATTCTTCTTGAAATAGTTAACATTCTCAACAACCAAAGTTCTTGATGATTCATATGAATATTGTCAAAATGACATCTGAACCCCAAATGACTGAGGCTGGAACCCAAAAAGACATAGGTTGGAACCCGACTACTCGAGGTGGTGATTAGCACACCTTACAAATGAGCTCTCCTCAACCAAGGTCACTGAGGATTCATGATGAACCTCCTATCCATGTTAATAATGCCAGCATATACGGCTATCATGTCAGACATACCTGTGGGATATGTAAGATCCATTCACTGTGTATGAACTGCAAATGCTTCGGCATAAATGCCCTACTTGTGTATGTGTGTGTTTGTTTTGGGCATAACATTGTCTCATCAGTACTTCAATGATATCATGATGTAGTGTTTTTGCAGGACCATCCCTATACAATTATACATGTGTCTGTAATGCTACCTTAAACTGGAATGCGATGAAATAGACACAGACATTGGAATGTCCTGGGGTAAACACCAGGCCTTGGAACCCTTACTTCGAGATTACTCTGATGTTGGTATTTGCATTAAAAATGATGCTATTGCTGATATCCCATGTAAGAGAAAGCTAGTGTGACAAACGTGGTGAGTAACTGTTGGGACTTCGAAAAAGCACTCCACATACCTCCAGCTGGTCAAATCCTCATTTTCACATCTCCCCTTCTCATTACCACACAATGAATGGATCTTACACAAAATTTTGTAAGGGTAATCCAGTGCGGTATTGTTTCTTGCAAAAATGTCTCCAAGTTTCACTGCTGCCATTCATTTTGAGACAACCACCATTTCCCACATTGTTTAAGTGTACACGTGAACATATGATTTCTCACCAACAGTCAAACGCCTGGACTACACAATTCACACTTGACTTTCTTTCAGATAGTGCAAGACAACAGACAACAATACTATAACTCAAACAACTAAAAAGACTTCAAAAGTGCATTGCAAAAATAATTCCAGAGAGTTAAAAAAAAAGAAAAAAGAAGTTGACAGAAATATTACATACGTCCGCTCATGGGCACATTCCCAAAATTGCAATTACTGGTTTGCTCGTATGGTAGCCATTTTGAAAACATGTCAGTACCACAAAGCATGCATGCTTTCTCCTCATAAATGATACTTGATTCAGTTACCCTTACAAAATTATGTGTGGCAATCGGAAGGGGAGATGGTACGACAAGGATTTGATCAGCTGGAAGTATGTGGAGTGCTTTTTGGTGTCCCAACTGTCAGTCACCACCTCTGTCACACTAGATCTCTCTGACATGGGATGTGAGTGATAACGTCATTTCTAATGCAAATTCATATGTCAGAGCAATCCCCGACTATGGAACCCCAAGAAGCAGAAACTAGCCACTGCAATGCCAATGAGGTAAACTTCAAACACTGAGTCAAATGCCATGAAGTAGACACCAGACACTGATATCCCATGAAGTACATGTAGAATATAGACATTGTACACTGGAATGCTATGGAGTAAAATATGGACTCCAGATGCTGGAATAGCATGAAGTACATTACAATCAAATTCTAACCTTAAATCCTCTGCTCATTTTGGCCCAAGGATAGAGGATTGGTCCATGATATGCTGACCTTCAGCCGACCATACAACGATCGGGTGGTGACGGGATCCTGCAGCTGGATGGTCAGCATATCTTGATCAGAGATTGTCATTATAATGTACTGTTTTTCGGCACACCGATCATTCAGACATGCTGACTCCTGTTATGTAAGCACAAATTGAACTCGGCTGATGTCATTTTCAGGCCATCATAAGCCCCAAAGGTTGATATAGCACTCGGCCTCTGCTTCCAGTTGATGAGTTTTCTTGACATTACTCTTCACTCTATTCTGAAGAATAATGTAGAAAGTCCAAGTGTGATGTTCACCATTTTCTACTCGTGTCTCTAGGAGTCGCGGATCGAAAAGTTACTGTGTCCTATTATCACCGACTGCATAGAGGGGATATGATGAACATAACAATGCGACCTTACAGACCTCCCACATGCATAACAGCACCAATCTGAGATCAGTTGAAGAGAGGCGAAATCCCGTCGCCTCTTATTTTGAGAAACACTATAATCAGCAGACAAGCATTATGATGAAGACACTGTTATGACCTTACGGACCTCCCACATGTAAAACTGCTTGAGTTTGAGGCCTTCAGTCGTAACAGATTTACACAAGCTGAGAATGAATTTTGTCTGTAGAAGGCTTAAGGACTATTAAAAAAAGTAGTGCTGACTGATCGGAATTAGAAAGGCTCTCACATAGTCATCAGATGCTGTTTTACAGCATATTACAATAAATATTTAACTCTAAAGCTTGAATGTTCAAATGATGCCAGCCACATAATGTCGTAAAATCATACAGAGATCGTGGTGCCATGATCCAACCATCATCCAAGTGTGGCTGCCGGATGACACACCGATAGTGATAGCAGATTTGCTCACCACGGTCGGCTCATAAACCGACTGTCCGGCCAAACTGGACATAGGATATAAGGTTAGGATCCAACTGTGCTGCAGACAAGAGGACAATGGAATAACATAAAATAGTCAACTGCAATTGATATGCCAAGAAGAAGGCAATGAAATACCAAAGTAGACACCATACGCTGGAATACATATATACCAAGAAGTAAAAATGCCAGAGGCTTAACTAGCCATAAGTGCACTGCCATACCATATGTACTTGTAAACCACATTACCCAGTATTTAACCATGAAGATGGAAAACGGTGCTACATGATGGGTCACTTCATTTGCTTTTGCCACTCTTGTCTTTTAATGTGGCTTTATTGGGTGTTTCTTGGACTTATGGGGCGCATTTTACAAACAGAGTTAAGTTAACTGTATTTGCCATCACGACACATACTGTAGAGATATGTCGCAATGGTAATTACGTTTGATGAAATGTACACCCTCTTCGTAAATGGGGCCCCCAATATAAGGCCAGGCACTCTTGATTCCTTGTTTTTCATCACTGCCAGCATAACCCTTTATTCTCTGCATTAGAAGTTATTATTCTTTTTTTCATTCATCCGAAATTATCAGAAAATATGAGACAATCACATAACACAAGCCAATTAAAAAAAAAATTGTCTGCCAGTCCCTCCATATCTCCAAAACACTGCGACGGAAAGCAGGAATCAAGTGCCATTTGTATAATACTGTACTGTATTTCCACACTGCAAGTACACTGCCTGCAGTATCTATTATAGCTCCAGAGATATTAGAACTATGTTGTACCCCACACAACTTTAGAGTCAAGCACTAGAAGCCCCTGGTTGCTCTTTGACCTTCATTAGTGTCTCAGTGACCAGAGGGGACAAGTGACATTTGTGGTCTATTCAGTAAAGTATGACAAAGCTGACAAGCCCTGGAGAGCAGCATTATCAGATCAGGTCAGATTAAATCAGACCTAATCCCAACACTATCAGTGGAGGAGATAGAGCAGACATATCTACAGAATGCAATGCAAGATCTGAACAAACTGGACTGACTCTCGAGAATCCCCTGCACATTTCAGCCACAATCCCCCCCTCGATTTTCTCCACCCTCTTTCCCGTGAAATCAAATCCGAACACACATACTGCCTCTGAATCAGATATGTCTAATATTAGTACATAAATAATTTAACGAAAAAAAAAAATTGACTACATTTAGATTTGAACTCCAATACTTAGCCTAGTGGTGGGACCATCCTTAAAAGTATGCTTGTTGGGCGTAACCCGACTGACACTCCCAAACAGCACCCTGTTGAAAAGTTTTTATTGGTAAACTGATAAAACTGTCTTTTTTTCCAAATTTTTCTCTCCATGTTAATTTCTTTAAAATCCCTATCTTTTTCAAGAGCCAGAATACAAAAAAAAAGAATTCCCTACTGAGAGACAGGGTCTGGTTACACCCAAGAAACAGTTTTTTAAGGATGACTGGGTGGCTACAGTACACACATTATCAAAGCAAACATTTTTTTTTATCTCTTGTCAAACAAATTCCTTACAAATGTGAAAAATATATCCCACAAAGCTAACTTTTGTCTTACTTAACTTGAGGGAAAAATAATCAATATGAACAACATCAGCAAATAAATGAGTGGGAAAATTTAAGATGTAGAGAATCTCCACAAGGGAATAATTGAAAATATTTCGGATCATCCAGAGTCACAAAATCAAAAACAAATTAGACAATGACTATATGAAACAAAAAGATCAACAGGATTTGAACCCAGACTCAGTTCAAAATCTTTAAGCTACCTTAACGTAAATTTATGCAAAGTTAGTAAATGTCACAATATGAGGTTACAATACTATGTCGTCCGTCCATTATACATGTATATTTTAATTATTCCTGGGATTTCCTGTGATTATATTAAATATACAACATAATGATATGTACAACAGACAAGAAAATGAATATACACGTATTATTCAGACTTGAAAATCTACAGGCCAGATGCTGGAATGCATACATTATAAAATTAGGGTTACTCATAAATCCATATCACTTTCTATCTTTCCCAAACCAGACAGCATAATGTAAGGATCATTTGCATCCACATTATAATTCCACAAACATAAACTTAAATGAAATATAACTGGCCATTCATACCAAAAAAAAGATATGTTTCAGAGCCATTCATGTGGGGTCAGTGATTACCAATACCCATATATGGCAATTACTTATACATATGTGACTGGCATAAGATTCAAATCATTATCAAATGAGGTGTCTGTGTTAATACATTCACATATTGGCCTGTATATGCATTGGCAATTAAACTTGAATTAAAGCAGACCTGGCTACAACAGACATAGTGCATGAAAAAAATGAAACATCACATTTCAATGGGCCTATATGCGACTTGCATGTGTAATTCAAATGCCTTTATTTCCTCTAGCCGTTCTATAACTTGTTTGAAAATGTAAATGCTAATAAATTAAATACTGATATGATCTCGTAGATTTATTCCACTGCAAGGCTTTAGAAGGATGTATCTGCCAACATATTTACCGCGTCACTGTACTAGGCATGCATTAACTATCTGCAGTACTCTTACAACTACTGGGTAAGTTTATACTTTGAAAATGCACTTTACATGTTAATTCGCCACAATACTACTATATGCTATCCCCATCTAGACTGAATTCATTGCCAGTCCAGACAGGCAAATGACTCATATATACCCTTCACAGGGTTGTGTTAATGTTGCACAGCACCCCAACTTGGGCTAGGCAGCGCAAACCAGGCAAACATCACGTCACTCTTCCCCTCCCCCTCTCCCTCCCCCAGCAAAATTTCAACAAATTAAACAACTAAAAACATCTGGAAGAAATCAGCCAATATGCTAATATTTGTTGTTAAATATTAAAAGCTGACGTAACAGAGAAATACAACAATGATGGAGGAAGCGTTTAAGAATGCATCTTAGCTGTTCCTTAGCTGGCAATATGCTTGAAGTGACATGCATGAATTGTTCAGCTAGCCGGCATTTGGCCAGCAGTTAACGGCATACTGGCTGAGTCCAGCTACTGGGGATGATACAGTTAAGACCGGCCGACTCAGCTCGTCCCCCACACCCCGACTGTCTGACTGGGCACTTTCTCGGCTTATTCCAACTGTCACCGTGAGAGCCCGGCAGACAGCCGGCTCCAGACAATTCACGACGGCAAGAGTCTCCCATACCCCTAAGCACGAAAAACGGACCGTTCTGTCGTCAAATGAACGGAAGAAACAAACAAATGAAAGACAGGGGAGAAAATAGGCGTAAAGATTTGAAGTTTTACTTACATGGTATCTCACTTGCTGTAGCCATCTTCCACGCAAACAGTGACCAACACTCACAGCCTTGGCGACTCGACGATATCCAGGCCTAATGACACATGGGGAGGCGCACAAGTGGGGGGCTTCATCTCGCTGAAGTGACATCACACATGTTTTCAAAACACCCCTGCAAAACCTTTACCTATTTAACACAGCGAAGCGTACAATGACCTTTGTCATGCGTTTCTTATTCCCTCCCTGGCGAAAACTTGGATGTCTGGACTTTGACCTTTTTCATCCGAAGCCCGGTATACTAATGAAACTCCCCCGACGTCACCCTCATGTATTCAGTTGACTGGGCAGATTTCCGTCGACTACCACCTCCTTCCGTTCACAGTGGCCCATTGCATAATGATCGCTGATGATTTTGGCCTAGCCTAGTGTGACGTTCATTTTCTAGAGTTTTTCTTTACGCCCGTCTGCCCACGAAAAACCCTGTCTGATCATAGCACAGCTAATAGAATGGATGTTTTATTACTCGTCAGTTAATAATACCTCGAGTTGTGAATAATATTGCCAGTAAACAGCGTGAAGGTCCTACACGCTTTATAATCTAATATGCTTTCACATAATAAGCCTGTGGGCATCAGTATATTGTGGACCTATATTAATGCTGCAAAATGTACTACATGTTGTTGACAGACCAAAGTCAGACGGTTTATGCTTGTACATTGCTATGACTTCCCACGGGGCAACTGAATGTGATAGGCATTTGCAGCCCTGCATTTTAGAAATAAACAAATCAGCAAATAAGAGTGATTTGGAAGTACAAAAACTCTGCTTGCTATTGTAACAGACCGTTGACCACTGAATATATGCATATACATATGTAGTTTCCCCTTCACCATGCGAGGGAGTGGAGAGAACAACGAAATCAAGACATAATTCAGTTTCAACAGTTTAATATACACATGATAAGATACAATACAATGGCCTCGCTGTCACAGGATGGAAACGCGTAACCCACCTCTGCATCTAAGGATGCTTCACTTCCTCTAACATGAAGGTACGTACAAACCTTTTCTCACCTTTCACTTCCGTGTAACAATTACATTCCAATTACATTGTTCGCCATCCCACGTATTTCCTTCAAGCGACCAACAATAACGAAAATGACCAATACCTTCACTTATATAATATATTTTTGATTAAAATAATGGAAGGGAGAGTTGACAGATGGACAGGATAGATATTTGGTCATTTATGAAGATGGTTATTTGATTGACTGGCTATTTATATTAAAGAATAATTACAGGTTAATTACAATTCAGACTGGAGGTGAATTAGTTACAAATAAAAAGGTGCCTTCCCTGGGCCGTCACACTATATACTGCTCCTATATTCTAAGTATCAACCGTGTCGGCAACTCGGATCCCTTTGTTCTAATGCATATTTTTATTTTCTGTGCATTTTATTTGTCGACGTCCATGCATAGCTAAAGTGCAATTACCTAAAAAAAATGCACAGCTATACCTGCGATATTTAAAGCCATAGGTTGCACCAAAGTATAGACCTATTGCATTGCGGAAAGACTCAAGAGAATGGCCTAGTTTATCACAGATTATCCACTGAAATGATGTAGAGAGTTGGTCCGCAAAGATGCACATGAAGCACAAATCAAGGCACAATTGAACGAAGGTTCGCGCAGTTCTATAATTTTAAGTCTGTTAGCCATGATTTGTCAAGGGAGCGCGGTACATGCATTTGGTACGATGATTTCATTGGTTTAGTAGTTCGTAAAGTGGGTAGGCCCTATAGGCCATTCAGTGAGGCCAATGCGGTGTCGGTTCGTACCGCAAAAAGCCCATAAAATTGTTAAAATGCTATTCTTTTTTATGACTGACTTATCTTGCCTTTCAATATGCTTTAATCCCCCTCCCCCAGCACAACCACCACTCTTACAGAGTCTGTCTTCCCATTCATTCTATATATTCATTTTCTCATGCATTTCAAAACATTCAAACCTTCTACGTTTGCATTTCTAAGGATAATATGTGAAAGGTTTTAGTTCGTTTTAGAAATTCACCCTGTTTCACACATTTATATTTTCCAATTCTATAATGGCTCGCTGTAAAATTTATCAAGTGGTTTGAATTCAGTTTGGTTTGGTTTTGTTTGGTTCTGTTCAGATCATATCTAACAGGTCCATATGGACCCAGTAACAGGACCGATAAGAGTAAGGTGGGCTTAACACGCAAAAAGAGATCAAATCCGAAAAAGGTATTTTGGAAGTGTAAAAAGGTTACATTCAAAGGTAAATTTGTGACATACTGTAGAAGTGTTATTTTGTCACGATCATACATGATCTCTGGTTGAAATAATCTTAAATTAAGGAAACTGGGCAAATTGCGCAGCGGTTTCATTGTCGGACTACTTCTAAAGTGTCCTCGTGTTGCTATTTTCAAGACAATTCCGTTCCGTTTCTGGATGGGTCGTGATCGAATAGAACTTAAAAGTTATTTCTACCACGAGTTCACTAATTGACGCTTTGCTAGAGATCCGAAATGGGTGGTAAATTATGTGTGTATATCTAATTTTGCTTAAATGTTTTTCAAGGGAAACATTACACATCTTTATACCAAATACCTTATGAGAAACTTCCATGGAGACTTGTTCATTGTTGCATCGTGAAAAGCGGTCATCTATTTCGGTGAGTTGTCATGTCCGGTATATTCGGCATGATGCTCCAGTGGCGGCAATACTTTGGCGGTATGGACTAGCCCTGCCGCAAGTAGACATAGCATGTTTACATTCTGAGAACTCCTCGTCGTCATACACCTGAAAAATGGTTGAGCTCGACGTAAAACCAATACATACAATTTACTTGCTTGCATTAAGTACATGTAACAAGGAAGTTCTCTCAGAAATGTTCACAAGAAGCTTATTTGAACAAACGCTTGTGCTCAGAGATTTCATGGATGACCGATGGTCAGCGCCAATCTGTGACCTACTCGAACTACATGGAGTCCCCATTTCAGTCAAGAGATCTTCTGCAGCAAAATGAAAAGGACCAGTTGACATATAGTGCAGCTGTCCAAGCCGATATGACCATTTATTTCTTTCTTCCTTTATTTATTTGCCGATGACGTCAAACACGACGTCCCACCTGGTGATATTATACGTCGAAATGGGTCGATCAGTAGTACTTGGCCTATTCTTCTTGGTAACGCCAAGTTCAACGATGTTAAAGCAACAGGTAATGGTTGTACCCATACGCGTGACTCAAGAATATTTCACCTTCACGACAACAGCCAGCATTGTGGAATGACGAAAGCGGACAGTGCCCGGGGAAAACCCACGAACGTCCACAGGTTACCAGCAGACCTCCCCACGTACGACCGCAGAGGAAGTCAGCTGGCCTGACCAGTGCTTGAACTTCACCGCGATCGCTGCGCTGAGGGGCGTCTGAGTCTCTGACTGCGCTAGAACACTAATAATTTGGCCATGGAGCCCCATGCATCTACCCACATATTCACCATAGTTCTCTCGCTGCTACCTCACAGATTTGTTATTTAATCATCATCGCAAAGACAGGAACGGAACATAGGATAAATACCTCACTGGACCCGAGTTACTTTTTGAAGAAAATGCCCAAGTTGTCAGATTGTCCTTGGTTTACCAAAGTGTCAAAATTAGTGTAACAATCATCAACTATATAAGGGGCTGTCTGCGTTCATAATTGCAAGACTGACACTGTTTTCATACAACAACGCTAGACATAAACCACCAAAGAATTATGAACGTATAGCCTATAAAGTATGAACATTACAACAAATTCATGTGGGGAGAAGCATATAGCTGTTCTTACTGATGCTGGAAAGATACGAGGACTGTTCTATATTTGTTTGATTGTTTGATTGTTCTTTACATTTAATCAGTCGGGTAACCAAATGGTGTAACTACTGAGCCTAGTTCATGATAAAATTCAGACTTGAATCGATCGCTTGTCTGCGTTAGGCATAATTTCCGTTACTATTTATTTGTTGTCGTTTAAATAACTGTTTCCTCTATACCGAATGAATGGTTTCCCTCCACATATCCACACAGAAGATGATTGACCTCGTCATATACATGTATGTATAGGTTTATATGTTGACATAGGGTTGAATGGTCACATCACTGCGATATATTACGTAAACGCGTCTTGGGTTATTGGATACGACCGAAAACTTGTTTTCTTTCTTCTATTTTGTTTTTTAATTGAGGCGCATTGCATCTAGTAAGGCTAATCGTGACGGAACATATGCCTACGTTTTTTGCCCCTTCTTTGATGCTATTCCGTATATACATGTTTGTAGCATTTGTACTCAAATGTTAATCAGAAATGGGATGTCCTAATGCCCTCAAAAAATCTTCCATTAAATCTGTTATTTTAGGAATGACGGATTTACTTTCCGTTAATATAACGGATTAATGCGTTCCTGATAACGAATAAATCCGTAATCATGAAAGGATTCATCCGTTGGGTCAAGGAAAAGGCAAACCGTCCTCCCTCAGCAAATGGATTTAAAGAAAGATTTTTTTGAGGGCACGTGGTTTGGTCCCTGCTTACTCAGATGCTTACAGCGCTGGCTCGCTGCCACTTTAAGTCTCTTGTGTGACCTGCGAGCAAGGTCGAGAGTCAGAATCCTACTTTGGCTGGTTACCTTGCTCTGGAAACATCATATACATGGACGATTCTTGAGTATGGCATTGAACACCAAATAAAATCAGACCGCAAACAAGTTGGAGACATCTCACAATCATCCATACTCGTTCACACAATCACACAAAACTGCCTTGCTTGGGGCTCGGCACTTTGAGGATAGGGAAAGTAACAGGACTGGTCGGCCCGGTGCCAGTATAATGTGACTGGGTTGGGTGTCATGTCTGGTGTCTTATGCCCCAGTGGTCGCAGGACTTTGACGGAATGGTCTCGCCCTGCCGAGAGGCGACGCAACATTCTACATTCTGAGGACTCCTTGCCATCATATGACTGGAAAATTGTTGAGTGCGACATTACGACGTTACACTCAAGCATACATACAAACACACATATCTCCTGAGGCCCCCATGGCCCAGGGGATTAGCGCGCCAGCGCGGCGTTATGACCTAGCGCCTCTCACCAATGCGTTCGCTGTGAGATCAAGCCCAGCTCATGCTGGCTTCCTCTCCGGCGTGCGTGGGAAGGTCCGTCAGCAACTTGCAGATTTTCCTGGGATTCCCCCGGGCTGTGCCCGGTTTCTTCCCACCAAAATGCTGACCGCCGTCGTATATGTGAAGTATTCTTGGGCACGGCGTAAAAAACCAATCAAGTAAATAAACATCTCCCCTGGTGGAACAGAGATTTGCCGTTTTAGAGTGATCTCCCTTCACTCATGCCTCTTTGTCCTGGTTGTCCATCTAGATGGACTCAGGGTGTTATTTAAAATTCTGACATTCATCGCAACCCTGAGCCCATCACAAGTACATAATAAAATCGCTGCAGAACTCCGAACTAGAAGTCAATGGAACTGCTTTCGATGAGGTCCGCCCTTGTGTCACGCAAACTTACCTATATTCAAACTGAATTGACAGAAACGAAAAATGTTATGCCCTTCTCGGTTGTATTATGAAGATTTGTATTGCAACCTACAAACGACAATGAAAACATTTTAGTTTTCAACATGTTTTGCAAACCAGAACTCCGTTACATTTCAGGACGTAGGTTACGAGACTTTTCAAAATGACTGCCAACGGTGAATGGTTTGGTACGTGTAAAATTCTCACAGCTAATGTGACCACAGGACTGCGAGTTAATTTGTTTCACCAGTAAAGGTAGTGAATTAAGAAGACAGACTCGAGATTCAGCTGGAAAATGGTATAGAAATAGGTAAAAAAAAATAAAAAAGATTAGCTTATGTCCATCGACTTGGAGTTCAGAGATCTGCGGTGAGTTTTTTTAAAACAGGTGATAGATTCAGGGTTGCTAAGAATGTCAGAATTTTAAAATATCTCTCTGAGTCCATCTAGGACTGTTGCTGGATTTGTTCTTCTGTTATGCTATCGGGGGCCTCCGGGGTTCAGCGGGATAGTGCGCTAGCGGAGCGCAATGACCCAGAAGCCTTCCACCAATGCGGTAGCTGTAAGTTCAAGTCCAGCTCATGCTGGCTTCCTCTCCGGCCGTACGTGGGAAGGTCTACCAGCAACCAGCGGATGGTCACCATAATGCTGGCCGCCGTCGTATAAGTGAAATATTCTTTAGTACGGAGTAAAACACTAATCCAATAAATAAATAATAAATAAATGTTATGCTTTCAGCATGGTATATATATATATATAGGTCATATCTGGAGATAGGATGGTTACAGTGTTTATTGGCTGTACAACACTAAAATATCGACTTCCTTTCTGTCAGACCTTCGCGTGAGGAAGGCAGCATGAGCTGCACTTGAACTCACGGTGATTGCATGGCTGGAAAGCTCCCAATACATTGCACTGTGCCATCACGCTAACCACTCGGCCACAGAGGTCATTCTCTATACTATTTATGCCGTAATTTCACACATGAAACAAACCCTTAGAACAAACCCTTTGGATCCCTATGCTATTTATATATTTGATTGGTATATTTCACTTATACGGGAAGAAACTGGGCAGAAGAAACTGGTTGCAGGCAGACCTTCCCGCATACGACCGGAGAGGAAGCCAGCATGCGCTGGGCTTGAACTCACAGTGATCGCATTCGTGAGAGGGACCTGGGCCATAACGCTACACTAGCGTGCAAACCCCCTTCGCCACGGAGGCGCCTTGTATCCCGCATGCTAGGTATACCAGTTACCAGTCCACTAACCTACCATTTACATGATACAGAACCCATCATTCGCCGCTAAAATGTCAATTCGTGAGTATTTTTGTCCAAATTAACCCAGAGGTCCTACAACCAGTCCGATGCGGTATTTAGACAGCATGCACGAATCCTGCTTAGCTTTATTTTTATCCTCTCGGTAAACCACTCGCAGTTAGAGTGTAATTAAATCATTGGTAGATTGTTATATATACATTCTATTTTTTCTGATGGAAAAGTTTAATTATACACAGTAAAGTATAACATTTAAATACTGAAATTTCCATGCATGATGAACCATTTACAATTAACCATAGAAACAAATTATCCAGATATTTATAATAAATTACCTATAACTTTTTGGCAATGAACATCTATGCAAGAAATTAAGAACACATTTTTTAAAACATAACATAAAGATGATGCGAGTTCTGCTTTAATGGGAAAAAAGACAATTTAATATTTGTAAAAACCCGTACGACTCTAATCTACATATATCCATACATCAATATAAACTCATACATCTGTTGACATACACAAGTCCGCAAAACTGCAATTAAATTATTTTTAATGCAAAAATATCTATAAACAAGTATAACACAAAACGCTCAATATATTCTGATACCCGTAATATAAGCTGTGCATTGTTAGACAGCAATGAATCTTGAATCATGTGAAATATTATAATACTAATATTATTATTCATGTTATATAGTATTGAATTATTTGATCATGTGTACACAGTTAGATTTGGCATTAAATCCTAAAGGAAGTGATGTGGTACGACGGAGTTTTGACCTTGGCTGAAACGGACAGAGCGCAACTGACTGCCAACTGGGTCGGCAGTCTATGTAATATTGTTTACGTGCATGCATTGTAGACATATGTATTTTTGGAATTTTTAAAAAGATCAGATTATCTGAATTGTTTTCAATTATTCATTTACTATAAAAATAAATAAGAGTACATTGGAATGAAATACTCATGCCCATGAGCTCCCTATCCGAACAAAATGATAGTCTACACACATAATTATATATAAGTTGATTTCTTCAAAACCAGTGAGACAAAGGATTGTCATTAAGCACAAGACAAAGTTATTCTTCTAACCGTGAAGGAAGGAAATCGTGCTCCAAAAAGATCTTTAACACAACGGCTACAGGTATTGGGATACAATGTTGTGCAAATTGTTTTCTGGGGCACATCTTCTTTCATCCATAAAGGAGGATTTGAAACGGTCCACAACTTCATCAGATTGACCTTGATGAACATTGGGACATTTAAATTGGCTATAGCATCTGCAATGATACAAGCGTGATGATCCCGGAGCTTCTCATCAACGCGATCGTTGTGAGTTCAAGCCCTTCTCTCGGTCACTTCCTCCAGCTGTGGTCCAACAGCAAACTCCGGATGTTCGTGGGTTTCCACCACGTTCTGCCCTGGGAAAGTAACTAATAGCTAGAAAGCAATAAATGTTAAATTTATCCTGATCGTCATGGTATTTACTATCCAGAATTAGATAGCAATAAATCCTGAAGTAATGAACGGTATCAGTAATTAATTAGTGATATTTCATTTAAATTTAAAAAGTATGTAAGTATATATTTTAGTTAAATGGAAGTTATCAGTTTTTATTATGTAGGAGAAATCAGAGTGCCTAGAGTAAATGAATGTATCCTGATCTCTTTGGTAAACTATAATCCATAGGTAGAATGCAATGAATTCTGTATGTACCCTGGTTTGAAAGTGTCTTATACATACGATAGGCCTATTATGGCCACTAAAGAGATATTTACAAGTACTACATTTAGCGTTTTAAGTTAAAACCTAACTAGTAAAGAATACTCTACCTGTGGAACATGTGGAACATTGTCATTTATATTCTTATTACACAAAGACTATATACCCCAAGAGGTGGTCCCAAATAACCACCATACAAAAAAAAATTCAACTCCTCTTTTCTTCTGAAAGAAAACAAAATCAAATAAATATTAGCAATTAAAATAAATGTTAAGACTTCATCTGTAAATAAATTAATGTGCTTTTACTTTTACGCCCTGTCGTGTGATTTTAGCATCGCTTTTATATTTTCTTCACCTTTAAGTTTCCGACCTTAAGCCATATAACTTGCCAAAGCATTGACAATTCTCCATGGTCATACGTTTGCTGCTAAACATAAATATGCAAGACAAAGTTTTATATTATCAAAGCATGATTTATGTTCACATAAATAGGGCATATGTTTCCATTTCAAAAGCATTTGTATGTATATAAACGCTCTGCATCTATACTTAAGTTATTACAGGCGGATAAATATATTATGTTTTTACTCTCGCTAAGCTGGTTTCATTTTGGTTGGGCAAAGTTAAAGGTAAATATGGGACATTAATATTCCCTTATCAACTAAGGTTCGAGTCACGGGAGCCCCCATTCGACCACACCATTTCAGTGTTTATATTTCTGAAGCTGATTCCGGACAAATCAAAATTAGAAATATGATTCAGATGCTATTTTAAGGCGCGTAACTAAAAAATAAAATTTTGACCATCTTTTGTATAGCGCGTGTGTCAAAATTTCAACTTCCAGTACAAAAAAAACACAAAAAAACACTTAGCGTTGAGAACATTTTCGAAGAAAAATATGCATTTAAAATGTTTTCTTACAGGCTAAAATGGCCATAAGATATTGCATTTGGTGCTGAAACTGACATTTGTGGAGTAGGAAATCATCCTACACAAAGCAATAAACATGTTATAAGATGAATATAACTGAACCATACCAGTTCGCATCTCTTCTTTTCTCACTCGCATGACCAAAACTAAGTTCGTTCCTCATTTTCTAACATTTTTCAGCAAAATCGAACGCTATGCTCAAGAATTTTTCATTTCTACCACTGCGGTCACTTGTACGAGTTGAGAAAATCAGAGCATTTGAAGTAAATCACCGTGATTTGGCAAAAAAGGTATGAACTTTCCCACCTGTGAAACCCAGATTTTAACTGGGTTACCCCGAAAAGCGAACAAATATTGGCGGTAAACAAGTTTATCTTCAGCAAACTTTATGTAAGACTGTCGGACCTTACAAACGTCAAACGCTCATTGCATGACATAGTCCTGGGCCTTAGGAGTAGCCATGAAACCTGGAAGGGTGGGTAGGGGAAGTATATATCGAAATTTCCTGTTCGATATTGGGATGGCACCAAAATATGGTGTTTTCTAGACCGAAAGACAATCAAATTAAAGAAGTTATAAAACGATTATTATTGTCTGAAATGAAATGAAGGAAGTTATGCCCATAACCGAAATTCATTTTTAGGCACCCCACCCCCACCTCTCCCGCAGAGTTATGTGGACAGTTCTCGTCATTGTCGTCACAACAGGCTACTTAACCCGAGTGGCCGCCGGGGCCTTAGGAAAAACTGTATACATTAAAAAAAGTTTTACTCCTCAAGAAGAAAGCTGAGTAGTTTTGTTATATTTCGCTATGTTAGGACACACCCGTATGCGTATTAACAAACAAAAACCAAACATTTCATATCTTCTTTAACCATTCGGCCACGACTACCTAAATCCAAGATAATGGGATATATTGGAAGGATCCATGCATGCCACCGTACAAAGCTAAACACATATATGTGTTAGGCATCCAACATAATAAATATGGTTAATGAAGGACACCATAAATTCCAAACATTTAACTGCATTTCACGCAGTCCAGAAAATGAATGTGCAAAATGTTTAAAGTTTCTTCCACTGAAACATACATTTTATTTTTATGAATTTTTTACGTTAAAATAAATTACGTTGGCTTGCTTAGTTTGTTTGTTTGTTTAATTTGGGTTTAATGTGGCTATGGACATTATTCCGGTAATATGACGACGGCGTTTTCTTCCAGCAGGTTGGATTCAGTGCCACCAAACCTGTATTTTAAGTACTGTCTCACTACACCCCAGTCACTCACATTATATTAACACCCGGCGGACCAGTACTTGGCCTATTCCTCGTATGCTGCGCGCCGAGTTAGGTAAAACCAAGACTAGTGTTAAAAGGAAAGACAACAAAAAGTATGGCCAAAATTATTTCAGGGCTCCATTAGTCGCCTATAGTCGTCTAGGAGTAGTCGTTTTTGATGACGTGCTTAAAAAATCTTTCAATCTGGAACTCTTACGAGGCCATGGGTTACGTGATACTTTAGAGAAAACGGCAACAGTATGTCCCGTACCGTCACTCTTCACTATGAGGCTCGACAATCAGTACAACAGATAGGTAAGATATATGGAAGAATTAGATGAAAGAAGAAAGACATTTGGCGAACTGGTAGTTTATAGTATGGGGAACACTTTTGGACAAAGGGACATCTAAGATTTTACCTGTAACAGTAATCGGAGCCAATTTCCAAGATGGCTGCCCACAGTATGAATATTTTGTATATGGTTTGTATACTACTGTGTTTAATAAAATTCATCTTGCTAAGTGTCAATTAGTGAATATAATAAAAACTACAACGGTGCTGTTGTTGTTGCACTTATGATCTTGGACGAAATGAAGAATTCAAAGCAAATGTTCTCTTCGATCGTAATGTCGACCTAACGTCTTGACAATTTGCAGGCAAATGCTGCTTTGTTGGCCCATGCCTTCACTGTTTTGTGTGTCTTTGGGAAAGAGGCAAGAGAACTTCATGTGAGGCCTGGAGCATATGAAGATGCCACCACAGCATTCTGCGTCTCTTCGAGTGATGGAGCCCACATACCATAGAGCAACGGATAGGGACATAGGAGCAGTTTGTGAATTTTGCCGAACTACTGTACCAACACGGTTCCCTCATACATGAAACGAAGAGGAATGATCATCAGGCTGGTCACTAGTGGCCAAAAACGAAGTATTTCCTTTGGGCTTTCCACCGACTGACATGATAATTACTAAGGAATTGTGGGATTGGAATGAAAACAAAAATGTTATATATAATATCAGTTAGGCGATGACAGTGAGTGTTATACGACGAAAGAAAACCCGGGCAAAGCCAAGACCCTCCGCAGGTTGCTGGCATTCCTATATTTCACTGGAAAAGAAGCCACCCTGAGCTGGATTTGAACTCACGACGACCACTTCGATGAGAGGCAAAAGAAAAAAGAAAGCAAAAGAAAGCAGCGCTAGCACCCTGACCACTTGGTCACAGAATCATCTTTAGCAAAGATACTCCTTATTTCCATAACACAAATAAAGCAGGATTCTCATTCTTCGCTGGATTTGGTTTAATTGTTAAGTGTAGTATTATGGTTGAAGCCTGCCATCTTGGATCTTGTGAGATGGTCGCAGTCGATTCTTATGTGGTAATGAACAAGTATTTGACAGACCTCCAAGTGTATAGTTGTATAAACTCCGTCTTTAAGCTTAGTAGCTCTTGTAAATCTGTTCTTCTTTTCAACCATAGGAAAGGGCATGTTCTGTCGTAAAAAGGCGCTACAACTTTCAATGGTGGTCATTTTGGTATATGTATTTTGAGGCATATTCCATCTTTGTACAAAGTTTCATTACTTGTATCAACAAGGCTCAATTTACTTACATATCTGCTGTACTAAACCCTATGTATGCGAAGTACGACCCACTTTATTATTACAATGGAAGCCAGAGCACTGTGGCCGCCTGGTTAAGAGAATAACCACAGACGTATTCGATCACAACTTTCTCGTTGAAAATGGCTTTAAAGTACATCGGAATTGTCTCATAATCAAAAGGAAAACAGCTCATTGAACACTTCTTCATGGAAAAATAGTGAACTAGGGATGACGTCATAACGAAAATAGATACCTACCTGAGTGGCAGAAATATCTCGGCCTTGATTGGTTAAAATTGAGAGCTTGGCGACCCGATTTTGTTTGCATGTGGTGACAATATTTGCTAAACACATATTCTTAATAATATTAGGTATTTCTGTACGTTACTAAAAATTTATTTGAAGGACATTGTTCAGAAAAAAGTAAGTTACGGTATGGATTCTGCTTGACCAAATACTGAAATAGCTATTCACACTCCTCACGGCTCATGTACACCTGTCCACCCTCGCCTTTCTACACTACCACTGCTAGCAAATTTTATACAAATATCCTTAGCAATGCCAAGGTCACAGTGTACACAGTGATGAGGCAGAAACGGATGAAAACATTATTTTTCTAATAACACTTTATGCAAATGCCTTCAGGGTTTCTCTTGGTAAATATTGAATATAGGGATCCACAGCAGGATAGGGCCTAAAAAATCCCACATTTATCGAACGGGGTCAAAAGGTGAAACTTGTGTAGCGTCGACACTGAGGTAAATGAAGCATAGAACTGGGTGAATGGGCTTTGACGGAATATATTATCTACGTCTAGTATCCAATAAATAAGCAGATAAATAAAATAAGGAATAGGTTAACTTTTCATTGCGTAAATAGACCTAGTATGGTTTGTTCTCATTCAGATAAGTGCATGTTCAAATATCTGTTTTTTTACATGCAGAAATATCTTCGCTTTTCACGTAGTTTCAGTGGCCCAACCATGACGCAGGTGAAACACAATATGGTTTAATGAGGGGTAATACCACACTGGACTTCAACGTTTATGAGGTACTACACAAGGCCGGACTTACTGACCGGCGCTGTGAGGAGAGGCTCGTATGTTAACCGCCAAATGTGCATAGTTATCTTGCCACGATTTACTTTGTTAGATCATACCAGTCTATACGTAATCCTATATGGTGATTGTTATATTCAGGGAATGCGCGTTTGAATTTTGAATTGAACAGTCGAGCTTGTATCATTGAAATGTAGGTGATGAATGCTTCATTCATGCATGTATGTGTTAGGCCTGTCAGGTTTATCTTATATTTAGCAACCTGCGGATGGTCGTGGGTTTCCCTGTTCTCTGCATGTGTCGTTCTACGCTATCATACTGCTGGCCGCCGTCATATTTTTATTTATTTGATTGGCATTTTAGGTCGTACTCAGGAATAATTCACTTACACGATGGCGGCCAGTATTGTGGTGGGAGGAAATAGGCAGTCAATCCGCAGACCGTCGAATAAGTAAAATATTCTTGACTACAGTGTAAAACATCAAATGATGAAACATTTCCTGTTTATATATATTATTCCTTACATATTCCCTTTGGACTCTAATATTGATAGGTTGCTTTGGGAATGGGGATTGCAAGGCCCCTTATTGATTTACGAGTGGTACATGAATGATAGACTTAATGCTCGGATTGAATATCCATGTTCAAATGGGTCTTGTCATCAGATGCTGAATCAGATGGTCCATTTGATGGTCACAGTGGGTAACAATACATATACATGCTTCCGCCTGAACAAATTGATCCCAAGCTGTGTAAAAACATACTGTTCATAGTGATATCCTATAATCCTTGTGCAAAACTTCGGCAAAGCATATATAAACCCCGGACACGCCAGTTAAACCATCGTAGGCAATATATATAAGCCAAAAAGTTTTCGACCAGACACATACATGTGTATGGCATTAAACAACAATCAAAAAATGTCACCCATGCAATTCTTGGTCCTGTATGTGCAGAATTAACGATTATATTTAACCACATCATTACACAATGACTGAACTTAGTTGTTATGTGATAATGGGACAACTAACCTAAATATCAGTTTTGTTGATCACAGGTGTTACAATGAAGTACACACGTGTAAATATTCTGTATATCCCCCAGACTTTGATCACAGGTCAGTATTGTTTTTCATTGCTCTCAAGCTTTGTTCTTGAAATTCTATCCATTTTTGTTTTTTTTTGTTTTTTGCTTTCAAAGTTGACAGTTGTACAAAAGTATTTTGAAAACATTGCCATTTATTTTCAAAGCAATTCTAAGGAAAATGCAGGAGACATATGTATTGTCAACATATTAGTAGACTTCAAGCTTTAAAACAACATAAAAGTGGATGAACTGGTCTAACATGCATGAAATTACAATTTAACAAAAACAATGGACAACGCAAATCTCAGACCAGTATACGCAAAGCACCATGAGTTCAAAGGTTTGCTTTCACTATTGTTAATTATTTAAATTTATTTATTTACTTATTTAATTGAGATTTTACGGTGTGCTCTAAAAGTTTTTTTTTGTGATAGAATTTATAAGCCTACGTAGAGGAAAAGGGGACAGTTCCAGGAAACAAAACACCGCAATAACGGGATCTGAAGTCGACAAAACTATTCAGCACTGATCAAGAGCCGGTCGTCTTCAACGCAGGAGCAACTTAACGTAGTCAGAGGTATCTCATACGTTGAGATTTGTATATAAATGACGCGGACGCTCAAATTCCACGTCTGAGACCTCTCCAATACTCGACCCTGTGGCGATAGGGTCTGACTTTTAAACCGGCCATTTACTTCCAAGAAACATGCCGAACCTGTAATTTAGCCTATCTAAATTATCCACGCCTTCGTTACCCAAATAAACTATTTCCAAAACTATGCTGTTTCTCTTGACCGGTTAGTTTCAAACACTGTGACATCTTGAACGCGTAATGGACATATTCTTGGTAGCTATCAAACAGGCACAGGGAGGGATATCTGGCTCATGCTGTAAATTCTCGTTGGATTTACTTTAGATGGGCTAAATAACGTGGTATATAGTGATACATGTACACGTTTCCAGGGAGTTGTTTTATTACGGTTTAGGCCCAAGTTAGTCTCTTTTCTCACTTTTAATACAAATTCCAATTCATTTCTGAGCAAACTCAGACTAACTTAACGACGCAATAACGGATTTAAAGGAAAGATGCCTAAACTGTCAACTTGAACATCTGCTTGCGTTAAATAACGATTCAGTTCGAAAGGCTACAACAGACACTGTTTTCTAAGACAGTTTGATGCAAAACGTGAGTACTGTACGTCATTTTATCCGAAGAGCAAAATGGGACTTGCCAAACAGGAATTTTTACATTGATAGCGTGCGGACTTGAACCTTCAGGATTCTGGTCCCAAACAATTCATGCGCCCGAATGAGTTTTTTTCGGAATTCACCTGCATGAGCCAGCTCGATGACCACGTGTTTCCTTTTGGTTCTCCGGTGTATTCCACGTGCTTTGAAATTGCGGCTGAAGCTGTTAGCGCCACCTGTCGTCAAGGGGGAGGAAACCCATTTGAACATGCCTATATGCTATTGCTTTTGCTTTCCAAATTTGATTTTTGCAGACACGTGAATGGAATCCAGGGAAAAGCCGTGAGGATGGGTTGTTGTCGCAGCGTCCTTCGTTGTACACACTTTGACATTCGGGGAGTGTTGGTCCTCGGATATTTTCAAACTGACATTCCTGGAAGTGTTCGAGGAGCCCAAAACGGTAACGTCTTGGGCCGGGGCGCTGAATATGGCCACCCTGCGTGCCGCGGGTGAGAATGATAACTTAACAAAATCCAATTGCCTGGGAGGGGGTGTCCGTGGCTCAGTCGGTTGGCGCACTAGTGCAGCGCAATGACCCAAAAATCCTCCCACCTATGCGGTCGCTCTGCGCTCAAGTCCAGCTCGTGCTGGCTTCCTCTCCGGCCATACGTGGGAAGGTCTGCCAGCAACCTGCGGATGGTCGTGTGTTTCCGCCGGGCTCTGCCCCCTTTCCTTCCACCATAATGCTGGCCGTTGTCGTACAAGTGAAATATTCTTGAGTACGGCGTAAAACACCAATCAAATAAATAAATAAAATGCCTGGGGCACAATTTCAATTTTAAGCTAAAAGCATTTAAGGACTATTATTTGGTTAACATTTCAGTACAAACTTTTTGTAGGACAAAACTTTTTAAGGACTATGGTGTGGGGCCTATTTTACCAAAACCAGTTTTAAGCCAAAACTTTGTGAGGATTGTGCATGATCTGAAGCACATTTCACCAAAACTAATTTTAGCTTCAAGTTAATTTCTAAAAATATTTCGGCCAGTACACATATTTGTAACGGGAAAGTTCATTGCACACGTACAGCGCCTCGAGCTTGCGCAAATTTCCTGTTTGGTAAAGAACTTCATGTACTTCAGGACACTATAATGGACTAATTAGATATCACCTATTCTTTCTTCCGGAAGTATACGTTGTATTTGAAAATCGGGTTCGAGAAAACGGCACATCGGTGTATTTTCACTTTATTGATGGGACCTTTGGCCGGTGTCTTGATAAACAAATTCGGCTGACGATATTTGGAGGCTTGATAATGTCGTTTGGCCTGGGCATTTGCTACTTTGCAGGAAGCATTTTCTTTATGATAGCATCGTTTGGAGTGGTAACAGGTAGGCTAATTAGTGCTTGTTCTATATTAAGAAGAATTTAAGGAATTGTTTGGTATTTGGTTAACTCCAAAGGGGTCATGATTACCCTATCATCAATTAGTTCTTGGATACCTTTATGGGTAATATTCCAAATTTTAATGTCACAAATTGCCCATTAATGGAGAACCTTTCCCGGCTAAAATAATGCGAGTCCAAGCTATGTCATTCCTGCCTTTGCGATAACGATTTGTGGGTAAACTGATAATGTAATACTCATATATTACAAAATGAATAGTTGTAAGTTCGGCATGGACCCGAGTCGCGATTGGGCGGGAAGAAGGAACCTCATTGACCTGACGACCCACCATTTCTCGCCTGCACTCTAAGCCCATTCCAAGCTGTGTAAAAACTCGTCATTCTCTTCGTTTAGGTCGTGGTACAAGAAGTTCATTTAAGACCACTTGCCCTCCGTCGATGTAACCGTGGAGGTAAAATAGAACAATAAATAGATAAATAGTACATGTAAATAAATCAAAATCTATTTGGGCCCAATGTTATGACACATGTTGTTTGCTCTGTTGGTGATAACTGTCGGTCACACATGCAGAAATTCGTCAGTTATTAGCCATAGGTAGGTGGTTCACTTCGGATTAGTGTCGTTAAAGGTAAACTGTCCTTATTGATCATTTTTTTGGCGCAAAATCGGCACATTATGTCCTAAAAGTGACTGACACACGGAACCGGAGTGATTTTAAGAAACAAAGTCAATAGACGTTTTGAAAATTATATTTTTAAAGCTGAATTTCGTGTAGCTTGGTATTTTCTACACGATTATCTGCCCTTCATGACGTCATTCTGGTGGTATGCCGTTTTGTGCAGCAATCAAACTTTGCACCGAATTTTGATGAGGTTAGTTTACATGCCTTTCCATTGAGGACGAAAATGGGTAAATGTCATGCAACTTTACCATTTCGGACGGAATAAACAGTCTAAATCAAGCTTCTGAGAAGACGTGTATTGTGCCTCAGTTCTGGAAATGCCACAATTAGGCTACGCATATTTGGCACATTAGCGCCATTCAAGGGTAGAAAAGCGATGTGCGATTTTCTTCTCAGTGTTAAATATATTTTTATTTTCTACAAGTATAAGTACTCCGCAGATGCATTTTGTTGATTGCATCTTTTATTTCTACATCACAGTATATCATTCATTTAAGTAAAGCGAAAATAGAAATGGTACAGTTCCCCTTTAATCTTTAAACCTGAACGCAATCAAATGCATGTAAGTAAAACAATCTTGATTGTGGCGATTAAGCTGGACGAAAATAAGGCATTATGAGCTTGCACAACTTTTCTTCTTTCAGGTTTTGGAGCTGGAGTTTGCTACATTCCCGCAGTTTCCATTGTCAGTAACTATTTTGACAAGAGACGGCCAATAGCTTTTGGACTAGCCGTTGCCGGCATCGGTTTAGGATCGTTCGGATTCCCCCCTCTGATTCGGTTTTTACATCACCAATTCGGATGGAGAGGCTCGTTCCTGGTTTTGACTGCACTCGTGCTGAACGTCTGTGTGTGTGGCGCCCTCATGCGGCCGATTAAAGTTAGAGAGATCCTTCATAATAGCCACCATAAACTAATGGACCTGAGCTTGCTCAGAAACCACGGATTTGTTCTCCTCGGTGTCAATAACATTTTCATTTGCTTTGGGTTGTCTGTGGTGTTCGTACATCTGGCGGCGTACTCCAAAATCTCAAGGGACGGATCCAGCTCGGAGTTCGTGGCTAATGTCTGCTGTTGGAATTTCAAATTTGGCCGGTCGGATTACGTTCGGATTTCTAGGCCAGCGTCGCAAATTGGACGACAATGTCTTATACGCCGTGGCCTTTGCCCAATGTGGTCTGACGATCGTTCTCATGTCGGCGTTCGACGGCTACGTTCTCCGGATACTGCTCGGCTCATTGTTCGGATTCCTCTGGAGTTCTTTCGGAAGTCTGCTTGTGCCTATCGCCGCTGCAGTAGTCGGCCTCCATAGGCTTTTTAATGCTTATGGACTGCTTCTGATCTTTGCGGGGTTAGGTAATTTATCAGGGGCTCCTCTTGCAGGTAATGTACCCAGATTGGTTCCACACATCTAAAATTGAAGGGCTAAAGAGGCCAAAATTTTACACACGTGTAGTACAGAACGACTCAATCTTCGCGACTGAAAACTGAGAGTAATATACACGTGAACCTATGGAAAGCTTGGAAGTAATGTTTAATAATCATAATGGATATAGTAAAGACTAGGATGGTGTTTAGGTGTTGCTTTCCAGGAGACACGTGACTTCTTACATTCATGCTTCCCTGAAAGAGTCTAGTTGAACTTGACCTTTCGCGTCTCTGTGGGTTGACCCTGTACTGTAATATTACCCACAGAGACACTGCTTGGTTAACTCAGATCAAGCTTACCTTTTCGCTCGAAGTCCATAGCAATCTCCTCCAAATGTAACAAATTCCACACACCTGTATTCATGTATATCTCCTGTAGACTCAGCCGCAAGCACATTGTCCTGGCTACCCTCAATACGGAGAATCGAGCCCAGCGGTATATTTTAATCCTTCGTTCGCCACCAGTAGGAAAATTACAATCCCAGAATGCAGCATTTTGTTACAAGGGAGGCTATCTCTTTTGTGGTAGACGTCAGCTGATTGAAGAATCTGCGTTTCGCGAAGAACAGCTAAGAAGTGAGTCAAAGACACCAAAATGCAGCACCGTCAACTTTGCAACTCCCTCTGCAAGAACAATCCCTGCGTAATTTACAGTTAATGTTAACCCATCGCTCCTACGATGACTGTCTTTATCGTCCTCATCTTAAATAACTATTCTGTGACTGTTCGACATGTTTCAGAATTTTCCACAGAACCCTATCCAGCCACCTCTGTTTTTTATGCCATCGATTCAGGAATTCCTATAGAATTATAATTTTAGCAGAAAGGAGCACGTAATATTACCTTTGGGATACGCCGTTTAATTGTAAATGTTGACACATAGCCAGGGTCTATGCAACTCCGAAGTTACATGCACCATTTGTCTGTCCCAATTGAAACGCCATTTTTAGTTCTATTGGCCTGAGATCAGAAGAAGTTATGTATTAGCAAGTTCTCTGGCGCCCGTCCCATTCTCAACTGAGAGTCACCATTAAACTGGCAAGCGTGCTAGACATCGGCTCACACATAGATAGATACGAGCAATTTTGAAAATATGAAGATTAGCAGAGACTACCCTGTTTGATCAAATGACGCAATATCCATGGAAGGAACTATTTTTACCCTTTAGTAATTATTCTTCGATTCTCTGGGCGCAACTTCGATTGCAAGAAATACTGTATTGCAGCTCGATTTTTCTCACCTATTCGACGTGTTGTCTCACTTGTTGAGCTACAGTTATTTCCATGATGAGTCCGTGTGTCTGTCTGTTCATCCTCCGTGTTAACATTTCCTTTAACACCCTATTTCTCCTACAGTTTTTGTCCGAACGAAACTTTGTAGTATCAATTTTCAATTTCGATGATCAGTTGTCCGTTTGCTTATATATATTAATGTTATGTTGACATATTTTTCAAAACACTACTCCTCCTGCAAGTTTTAGCTGATTTCAAAGAAAATTGTTTGAGGTCTGGACTGAACCAACATGCATAAATAGTAGTATCGATTTTCCATTTCAATGGTCGGTTGTGCGTCTGTCTGTCTGTTCATACAGCATAACATACTTTTCAAAATACCACTAATCACTGTTGCAGTTTTTGTCCAATTTCAACAAAACTTATTGCGACTGAATCAAGATACATATATCGTAATACTGATTTTCATTGTCCATTGTCCGTTATACATGTAGGTACATAATTTTGTAATCCACTTCGTGATAATTTTGTACCAACCAGTAGTGGTGCTTTTTCATCAAAGACTCTGGTTGATATATGTCCTATTCGTCTTTGTTCGCCATTTTACAGTCACTTCAAATAAGATTCTTTGGAATCCGACTGGATAAAACACATCACGTGTGCGCCTTATTATGTCAAAATATGTGCCACGAACATGATAAAATAAATTAATAAGTCGATCGTTGAAAAATGCGTGATTAATGTTCTTGTCTTCCATAGGTTGGTTGTTTGACATGGCCCAGCAGTATGACGTCTGCTTGTTCGTTAGGGAAGGATTCCTCGCCCTCGGCTCAACTTTCATCAGCCATCAAAATCCGGACAAACGCCAAACATGACGTCATGGAATCACAAGTGGACGGTTTACAAGTGATAGAGGAAAAAGTCTAGTATGAAACCTGTAGATAAAGACTGGCTACTACAAAACTGAGCAATAAAATGCCTACATAATGTGAGATCCCAGCCGAAAAAGTACAACACTAAAAAATGAAGCCTGTGTATAATCGCGAGAACTCCTATACATGAGATTACGATATATATGTGTTGGCAGGGCGAGTTCATGCCGGGAAAATGCTGCCGCCACTAAAGCATCATGCCGACACATATGAAGCATATGAGACTCCACCGAGTCACATTATACTGGCACCGGGGGGACCAGTCTTGTTTCCTTACTCTAACCTGTCGATGCTGAGCGTCCCGCGAAGCAGCAACAAGTACGATTTTTAAAGTCACTGTTATGATCCGACCCGGGATTGATCAAGGACGAAATTAGTTGGGCTAGAACTGTCACAGAAGACAAGTACATTTTTAAATAACACGGATACCGGTGAACAATTACATCTTAAAAGTATTAAAATATATGAATGACCTTAGAGTTGCAATGCAGAAGGACAGGGAGCGAGACCTGGCGCTTGCCGTTCAAATACTAGGTCACAGGAGATGTCAGTTCAATTCCATTTTCGGAAATACCTTCAGCTTGGCGGGAATAAGTAGCCGAACTTTCTGGTGCCAAGTACGGTCATAATATCAGGGGGTATACCTTATCATGCTTTCCGCTATTACCCCCTGATATAGGTAGTAGGGGTCTTCGTTATAGGCCAACTTGGGAACTCCCCCGTGACATAATTATTTACAACCTGCCTTAACCAATGAAACGTGGTAACATATACCGGCTGTTGAACGTAGAATGTTTACCTAGAGTCTAGCAATAATAAATCCCTGACTAAGTTTCGCACAGCTCACTGCTGGAAACCAACTGACTATAAAGAATATTGAAACAACGGTTTAGCCTTCCAACATGCATTTCGGACGCTGTGGTTAATCGGCTGTTGTTGCTGTTTTGAATTTTATTTGATCAAGTCAGAGCGCATGGTTCAAAGCACAGTGACTTTCCCCCACCCATCGGCACTGCATGCACCAGCTTATCTTATTTATGTGTCATCGCATTTGCCAGACCAGTTTTCTGAAAAGCGTAATAGTTTACTGATGTTAAAATCTTTTTGATCTCTTTACAGATACCTTTTCCAGCACATGCGGAGACTCGGTCATGGTGTCAAAGTTTTAAATTGGACCACATTACACAAACCATCCAATAATATTTTGTGTACGGATTTTCCGTGTCTCTGAGGCCTTTCGCCTCTGTGACTAGCTCTCAGGTAACTGGGACATCAGTTTTTAACGAAGATCGCAGCTACCGTTGAAAGTGTTTAAGCAAACGAATGTCATGGTGAGGTATACCAGTATATATTATGAGCACAGGTGCTAGGAGACATGTAAGATGTTACCTTCTGCGCAGTTAGAATAAAACCCTAACTGACGGGAAATTGACAAGAGGCCGGATTTCACCTGGTGCATTTTACCATTTGTCGGCTCTCTTACTGTCGTCTCTGTTGTGGTAGTGTCCTCTGTGTCGTAGTCTTTCATGTTGCATTGTTACTCCATCGGGGTTACTTTCCTTGCGGAATGATTTCTCGGGTCCCGGGTTCTTTGGACTGCATTTTCAACATCTGAGCAATATCTTAAGAAACGTGAATACTAATACACTCCTTTTCCCCCTTATGTTCGATGCTTTAATGAAATCAAAATTATCATGGCATTGAAATGTTTTTCTGCATTTTCAAATTTACGCACGGGTATTTATTGTTTCATTGACTTCTTTGAAGATGTGTGTTAACACAGCGTCCAGTATTACATGAAAAAATACGTGCCAGTTATAAGTTGTTCTCAGTATTGTCGATGTGAGGTCAACTTTTGGGTCTCTGGAAGCGAAGCGGATAGAGTTCTATGAGGGCATTTCTGAGGTAATCAAAATTGTCACCGATTTACCGAAGTATTTCCAGTTTGAGAGTGTACTGCCGCCGTGTGTTTTAGCATCTCGAAAATGTTTTCTTCTATTTGTGCCGGTAACATGCATTATAGCATTGTCACTGTATAGCTAAGTGATGAAATACGGCTCAAATAATAAATAGACAATAATATTTGAGTCTTATTTACAGGCACTTTTTTGCTCCATGATTCAATATGTCTGAATTTCCAGTGATTTGATCAGGCGAACATTAAAAAGAATGTTTTTTGCTGGGCAACGCGACCCACTGGCTAATTTTTGACTCAAACTTTTTTCACGAACTTTCAGGACTTTTTTTGGACACAAATAAAAATTCCCGGGTTTTCCTTGAAAATTCTGCGAGGAGCATATCATGTTTTTGCTATCAAAACGCGAGAAACTCAATTCTTGGAGCTAACCTTTTAAAACAAATTATTAACGTTTTTCGGCCGATTGATCGTTGCCGTGGCATTATGTACACGGTTCAATTACCGTTACCCAGGTACACCAACCACACGCAGGTTACTTTGACTGTAACAACAAACTGGGTCATTATATATCGCACTGTGGTCGTGCATTATCTTCTTATTATTCATTACCCTTGGCAGCATGCAGTGCAAGAGTCACTCAGTTAAAAAAGGCAATGGTTAAAACTAAGATGACCTATGTGAAAGTAAAAACACAGATGGCGCTGCCTGTAGTCCTCACGCTTCCCCTGCTGGTAAGTCAGTAGTGCAGCATTAACAATGTTATAGGGCTAAGGCTGAGAAAGCGCTGCGTGGTAAGGATTTTCAGTCAGAAGGAAATTTAGAAGTATAGTTTATTTACCTGAAAAAAAAAACAAATCAAAAAATTTGTTCATAAATTACTGTTTGAATGGCGTATAAAGAGGGATAACTTCGAGTGTTCATGAAACAAAGTAAAATACATTTCTACTCTTTCTGCTTGCTTGTTTTTCTTTCAGATAAACACAGCCATGTGTTCAAACCCATCTCTGGCTGGCTTCATCTCCGGCCCAGCGTGGGAAGGTCTGCCAACAACCTGTGGATGGTGGTAGAGTTCCCCCCGGGTTGTACCCACCATAATAATAATAAAAAAACCCACAAGAGAGCGTTGTGCTCACTTACAATTAAAGTCATGACTTTGGTTGTCGCCTATCGTGGAAAGGTTGTGACTTGCTGTTTTACATAAAAATAATCCGCTTGTGTAAAAGTAGTGCCTTTATGACAATAAATTGTCGACGACAGCAACAAGGCCGCTTACGGCAATCTTACGGTCGTTGAAGTCTTCCTCAAGTTACACGTGCATGTGAACACAGGTACCTCATACGTGGGAAAGTCCTCTCTAGTTTCCTCCAGCGTTCCTATATTTCCCCCATCAATAAAATTGTCGACAATCATATAAACGATTTTTTGTCAACAATAACTTGAAACAACCATCAAATAGAATGACATATTCCACTGACTTGTGTCCAAACTTGCTTAACAGACATGTTACTATTGACATTTAAGCAACAGCTAGTCAGTAACTTGCCAAAAGTCGAAGGTTTAACCCGGGCACTCTTATTTCCTCCACCTGTAAAACTGACCACAATAATAATAAGTGAACAATTTTTTGAATGTGGCTTTAAACAAAAATAAATCACTTTAATTATGAAAATCATTTGGCGCTAGTACCACTTATAGACTTGCAATGCCCCAAGATGCCATTACACACACAAACAGGAATATAAATATTTAACCTGGTCTCTCTGTTTCTTTCACGTAAACACAGCAAATGATACAGAGTAAACAGTATTCCCAGCTTGTATGCAAGAGCATGTTCGTGGGTTTCCCCTGGCTCTGCCCGTTTTTCTCCTACCATAATCGTATAAGTGAAATATTCATGAGTACACCGTAAAACACCAATCAAATAAATAAATATGCAAGAGCAGATCAAGAAGTACAATTTCGGATTGGCCACATCCGAATGAGAGCCCTGTAGTGGGCTCCACAGTTGAAGAAAACGTAAGAGATACATGCCTAATAGGTGTCCAGTAAGCGTAATAATAAACTATATTTTGTGGGGGATACATCAAAACTCCGATTAAATGCGACCGAACGTTATAGACATATAGTCTTCCTCAGTTCAAGAAATTTCTTATTTTTCATTTGTTTGGAGTTTCAAAGTCGCACGTCAGATTCTTTTGTTCCTATATCACGGAGGATTTGTGCCCCCTCCCCCCAGATTTCGGCTCCATTGCCCATCCCTTCCTCATTACACATATCAGCGATGGACAACGCTCGTTTGTCCACTCGTTAATGACCAGTTGTCATACATGACGCAGTGATGCTGTGCATACATTTTCGCCGCAGGTTTCAAACTTCGTCAGTAACTTGAAAAAAGCCGTTGGTTTATCCAGGGTGCTCCGTATTCCTATACCCATAAAACTCTGGTCTCTTGGCTGCACAAGTGAACAAAATTCTTGAAAAAAAGTCTTAAGCCAAAAAAACACCAAATAAATAAAATTATACAAACAACAAAAAAGTCCAAATATATGTAGGTAGTCGTAAGACAAGGACAAAATTTAACGTTCCTTTACTCAGCTTTTTCCGTTTGTAAAAATATATATTATTGAAGTTGAAAGTCGTTGTTACTGTTAGCAATAACATAAACACGCAGTTACTACTTACTGTAAATGCCTTTATATTCGCGGGCATAAACTTTCGCGGCTTTTAACAAAAGCGTTTCAACACAGGAATCGTCAAATACGTTTAATTTTAACTTGTTTGTTCATGTGAGATATAACGAAAGATTTATACAGTTCAGTGGCTTGGTTTAGAGAAAGAAAAATAATCGTCTTAAGTTTTTAATCTTTTGAACACTTAGTCTCGCTGGTGAGCCTAAAGATTAAGGATCCCTGGGGTCAGGAAGTCAATATCCTTAAGATAAACTTAAGGATTAACGGTAAATGTGACAAAAATAAATAAACACTATTGTTTAATTCACATGCCCAAAACCGGTCTGTAAACTTGTTACCTTTGACAGATTTGAGTAAATTTACTCAGAAATCCCAGAAAACGAAAGCGTGGAGGGTACAACAGCTATGATGATGACATGAGAGCGAAGATTGCCCAAACTGCTGTGGAAATCTGCATAGCACGTGCTGCCCGTAAATTCTCCTCGCAGCTAGGTCGCCCTATTAATGAAAGCACCGTGTGAAGTATGAAGTCTTCATACTTTAAAAAGATGGGGAAAAAGCCCGGCAGCGTTATCCGATCCCTCCCTAAGGCTACAACTGATCATCCCTTGTTAATTGGACAGAAACTTATGGTGAAAGACTGAGTAAGAAACAGTCCGTTTGAGTGGCGGAGTGATAAATCGTCGAATTGTTATGGCGGCAGCTGAAGGCATCCTTCTAAAACAGGACAAAACTAAACTTCCTCAGTTTGGTGGCACACTTACTATTACAGAGACCTGGGCCCAATCCTTACTTAAATGAATGGGATGTGTCAAACGAAAGGGGACAAAAGATGTGAAGAAACTGCCAGAAAACTTCGGTAAAATTAAGGAATCCCACTGAAGTACAGACGAGTCCACGCTGCGGTATGTGGACGAAGTCATTATCTCTTACTGTAAGAAACAGCGGAAGGCGCTAAAACTGAGACCTAACCAGAAGTGCTTGGTAATATTTGACGTGTTCAGAGCCCACCAGGGTGATGATTTAATAGCCATACTGAGACGAAATGATATTTATTGTGTGTTTGTACCAGCATGCTGCACCGACCGTCTCCAGTCGCTTGATCTCTCCGTCAACAAAGGTTTCAAGGATGAACTCAAAAACTGTTTCCAGGCGTTCTATGCTAATGAAGTCATGACCCAGTTTGATTATAGCGATGTCGATACTCCGCCTATTCATGCCCGCTGGATTATCAAGTGCCATGAGATAATCAGCAAGAGACAGGATTTAATCCAAGCTGGATTTATTAAAGTCGGAGTCCATACAAGTACGTTGTAAATATTTCTCAACGTTTGTGAACTTAATTGTGCCATTAAATTTGTAGTGCTGTGTAGTGTATGATTACAACACCTGTTTAAAATAAATAAATAATTTTACCAAAATACCTACTTTGTCCTTTATTTTATGCAGCTCAGGTAGAGTGTACATGGTGTAGTCCAGACTAATACTAGTACATAATATGATATACGTGTATTTAAGAAACGTATGGGTTTTGTATTCGCTGGTTTTTGTTTTCGCGGAAAAGTAAATACCGCGAAATCCGCGAAAGTTAGAACCGCGCGAATAAAAAGGCATTTACAGTATCTTGATTGTTGATGTTGCATGTCTCTATCCATCTATTGCTGCAACTATCGTCCTGTTTCCACAAGCATGTGACTATCAACTAATTGTTGCAACTATCACTCTGTTTCCACATGCATGATAACGTCCCCCTACTATTGCACCTATCGTTCTCTTTCCACATGCATGATGACATCCACCTACTGTTGAAACTATACTGTGCTGTTTCCAAATGCATGATGTCATTCACCTACTGTTGCAACTATCGTTTCCCCCCCCCCCCCACATTTATATCACAGATTTTACATTATAACATACAAAATACCACCGCGTCTATTCAACTATGACTTACTTATCAATAAATGCATTCTTATAAATTCAAAACGTATTTGGTATAAAACCTGGATATCAAAATCTAGGCCAAATGTATCGATATATTATTGATCTATTACTATAACCATGTTTACAGACGTGAAATAATCATTAAAACATCATGTGCGTTGACAACCAATATATCGGAGAGGAATACATCTCGATGTCGCATTTCTTTGAAACCATTTTCACTTTTTTTAATCATGAAAGTTTTTGCATAGTTTTGGAAAAGAGCTGTCGTTGTCTAACCGTCGTCAAATGGCCACAGATCCATCCAACCTGATACAAAGGAAAAGAAGAATGACAATAATTAGTCAACTCTTTGGTTAAATTGCCATATAAAAGGTTGCTACTGTATAAATACATAAAGTAAACGTTTACACATACAAGTAGTCTCAAACAACAGGGTCACACATATTTCTTCCAGTTTACAATGGAACACTTGTACGTGACAAGTATCTTGGTGTTTTGCCAGTGATGTGATATCTGACATTTACGGGTACATTAGCGTTTTATGAGAACCTGTGTTTGTTTGTTTTTTGTTCTTCTCGAGTACTTCGTTGTTTTATGAGTACCATGGTTCATAAGAATCGTGATGCTTTAAGAGTGTCATGACGCTTTATCAGGACTATGATACTAATGAATACCCAGTGCACAATGCTTTGGAATAGCTGGAAAGGCTAGAAAGGTTGCATTTATTTCCACTCTAGTTTACACCCACTTTATTAATTATTGCAATAGTTGTACCTAGATTGCACATCCGGCGAATTATTGATAACCCTCATTTTGGTTAATATATTAATAAAAAGGTTGCATTTATTTCCACTCTAGTTTACATCCACTTTAATAATTATTGCAATAGTTGTACCTAGATTGCACACCCGGCGAATTATTGATAACCCTTATTTTGGTTAATATATTTGGAATTTACAATGCTTGTATTCGAATGACATTCATGCTGTGGCTTTTCGTTTTTCTCTTTTCCTCACGACCATTCAGTTCTGCAGTACATACAGTATTTCTTTGTTGTTACTTTTTTACTCTGACACACTTACTTTACTTTTTCCTCCTTAACTTGGAAATCTTCTACTTGTAATTCCATGACGTCATGTTTGGCGTCTGTCCGGATTTTGACGACAGGCCCGACCATGAAGGCTGAACTGAGGCCTAGGAATCCTCCGCCTACGAACAGGGAGACGTCATACTGCTGGGCCATGTCAAACAACCAACCTGTGAGCGAAGAATCAAACGAACAAAGAAGAAAAAATAACTCATTTGGACAGGAGAGGCAAATGTCTTTAATGGTTTCATCTTCCTTCCTTCTGATACATTTCTGAATCTACACCCAGCTTTATGGATTCCGATGGCAGGTTTCGAGAGCTACACAGGACACCACTAGGAATTAAAGGGTCTAAGATCGCATCTCAAGTCGAAGACAATATTTTCTCACGCCCATATAGAAAGCGTTTTACGTGATAGTGGCAAAAGTGTTACAAAGATTAAAAAAAAAAACAATTCTCAGTGTAAAAACATAAAAAGTTAACTTTTAGAATGTCCATAAAATTCGCCAGTTAAACACCTATGGAAGTCGATAACAGCCATTCGTGATTTTCTCCTGTCTAGTGATTATGCAGTCCAGGAAATAATGCGAAAAAACGAAACAACGAAAGGACGAAACATAAGTACGAAAGGGAGGAGCAAAAGTAAGAAAGTGAGAGACAAAACAACGACGTTTTGTCACCTCGCTCTTTTGTGGTTTTGTTTCGCCCGTTTGTTTTTTCGAGTTTTGCTTGATGTAAACTTTTGCTTCACTAGAAAGGACGAAAGCACGGATGACAGCTTCCATATACATCCCTGTGTTTCATGATTTTCTAACAATATTATAATGACTACATCACGGGTTGACCAAATAAACTGATGGAACTATTTCAATTCAGCTTTAACCATAGAAACCCATATTTATGTGAAATGTACCTGTTATCTGATTGCTTCTGAGCGGTGAACTTTTAGACATCCGTCAGTTTTCTTAATGGAGAAAAACGGAGTGTCCAAACTAAACCACTGCCCTTCGACATGTATGTGGGGCACCTAACAAAACTCTTGTCTTAAGCCACTGCCGAATCAGCAAGAGAACATGTGACGACACTGGTCAAGAATATGGCAGTCACGGGGAGCCAGCCGTGTGACTATCTTATCGGGGCCCCGTGGTCGAATGGTGACCCTGAAGCCTCTCACACAGCGGTCGCTGTGAGTTGAAGTCCGGGTCAGACTAAAAAATCAACATCTGAGCCAGCGAGGACCGTAACTATGTGATAAGTACCATATCTAAATTACTGTAGTACAATATATACGTCTGTGTTATACTCCTTTCTGCGCATGTGTCACTCTCAAGGCTCACTTTATGTCACTGACACCACAAGAAGCTTGATCTCTGGAGCTCTGAGGTCATCCCCTACAATCATCAATCATCAATAAGTTGTTTCAGGTGTCCATTAGAATCATGTTGTGCACACCTTAGACAAAGAGAATGCATGTTCATCAAGCAGCCATAGAATCAAAGTTTTGCGTTCTCCAACATGACTACCTGTCTCATCACCGAGAGCCAAGAGGCCTTGGCGTTTTTCCAGATATATTTCCAGATTTATGTATACATAATTTGCTCGAGGTGACGGTGATGTAAAAGCGAACGAGGATAATGGCGCATGCGCTTTACGGAGTATTCGTCTGTGTGTATGTGTTACCTGCAAAAGGAGCCCCTGATAACGCTCCAAGCCCTTCGAAGATCAGAAGCAGTCCATAAGCATTGGAGAATCTATGGAGGCCGACTAATGCAGCTAGACAAGGCACGAGCAGAGTACCGAAGCAACCCGAGAGCATTCCGAACAGCGAGCCGAGCACCATCCGGAGAAGGTATCCATGAAGGGCGGGTATGAGCGCGATGACTAGGCCTGCTAGGACAAAGGCCACAGCGTACATAACACTGACGTCAAGCCGTCGACATTGGCCTAGACCACCAAACAGAACCCGCCCCACCAAATTTGAAATTCCAATGGCGGACATCAGTAAGGAGCTCCTTTCCGCATCCGTTCCTTTAGACTCCGAGTACGCCGCCAAGTGAATATACACGACTGAAAGTCCAAAACAAACTAATATATTGTTCACACAAAGGAGAATGAATCCGTAGTTTTTGAACACACTCAAGTCCATTAGTTTAAATTCTTCCGCATCTTCTATTTCCCTTACTCTTACCGGCCGCATGAGGGCGCCACATACACAGATGTTCAAAATGAGAGCAGCCAAAACCAAAAACGAGCCTCGCCAACCGAATTCGTGATATAAAAACCGGATTAGGGGAGGAAATCCGAATGATCCTAAGCCGATCCCGGAAACGGCAAGTCCAATAGCGAATGATCTTCTCCTGTCGAAATAATAGCTGACAATTGCAACGGATGGAATGTAGCATAATCCGGCGCCAAATCCTGAAAGAAGACATTGGAAATCTCTTTAGACATACATTTGTTAACTCGTATACACGAGACCTATGTTAAATCATCGACGTCCTTGTTAAGTCTTGAAAACGAGATCTTTGCTATGTCGTGCACACGAGATTTTCACTACATCGTGCTCTCAGGATAAATGACAAATGAAGACAATCCGGATACAGATGCTTTCCTACGATGATGCAAGTACATCTCGCCGACGGCTGGGCGGGAATTGTCGAGTCGTGATAGTAGGCCTGAAACGCTTTCACTGATCAATTATCTCGAGAGCACGACTTAGTATAAAAATCTTGAGAGTAATGGATATCTGTTATATCGTGAGCACGATATATTAAAAAGAACATGTGAAATTCTGAATGTCGAGTTACTATCTTATTTCCCTATTTAATTCTATTTTCACCGTGTCCCTTCTACGGCGCCGTAAACGTCTGATGCGGACAAACAACAGAATGTAACTTTTGCAACCATTTTACCCTCAATTTCTCTAGGTCTGTTCAGACAGGGACGCGTCAATATTCCCCGGGCTATCATAAACGTCAGCAGTGCTTCTTTGAAAATATTTTGCAAACGGGAAGGCTTGCGATTTACACCATTTTTGAAACAAAAGATGACCACCAATGAAAAATGTGTAATTTCTATTTCAAAACTACTCCGAATGATTTTTTCAAAAGTGGTCAGGTTTTATTTTAAATGTGGACATTATTTCAAAAAAGGTCAATTTTTATATCCAAAGCGTATTTTATTGCAAGACTGATATTTCAGTTCAAAAATGGTCCTTACAACAATGACAGAGTCACCACGTGCACATTTTCTCTTCTCTGCAATACGCGCTGTTTCGTGGTGAGAGGACAGATTAACGATATGATCTATGGTAGACTTATACATTGGGATAAATCGATTGGCTGTTCACAAGTTCAATTCTGCATGTGGACATGGCAAATTCCATAACGGGAAAGACTGACTGAATCAGTGTCTGCCTCCTACAGTTAAATGCTTGCTGGCATTTACTAATGAACGCAGAAAGGGATCCAACTCAATCTGCAGTGGTTAACTGTCACTAAACTGTTGAACAACAGTGACTAAAACTGTCTTAGTGGTAAAGTGTCTGTCAACAGTCACTAAAACCGCTGTACAAAATTGGCCAAAACTCTGCCCACTCCAGACACAGTTTTACTCACTTTATATAGCAACAAAATCATAACAGTCACGTCTGATAAAGAAATTATCTTGAATCCCATTTGTCTGCGTGTCAACAACAACAAAGTTTTGATGTGGAACGCCAAATCCGATCGGCTGCTCACAATATTTCGTCTACTTTAAACTCTCCAATATGTCCAACAGAATGTTGCATCCATTTCCAGCTCTTTTTAAACACGAAGTGTCATTCCCATCTCTTCGAAACAATCGCCGATAAAACAAGTCTCCTCTGTAATAAACTCTCCTCCAATGCACTGACTCTCAGCCGACGTTGCCGACCCTCTGTAGATTCCAGCAGGATTGGTACCTTGAATATTCTATTTTCGTGATCAAATAGCCTGCCTGTAAGTTTATTTAATTATCTACATGTAGGCCTGCTTCAGCTTTAAGGTAAGCCGGCCTACCCGTGCTGATTTTTGTTCTTTCCAACGACATAACATGGAGCTGAAAGTCTTGTGGGATAATAAATTCGTCATTAAGATTTTAACCTGTCTGTATGACATGCTATTACCCTCTGAGTCTCGTACGCCCTGAGCCTCAGCCTCAGACTCAGAGGGTCATAGCATGTCATAGCCTACACCCTGGTTAAAATCTTAATAACTAATAATACATGTATGTATATTTATAAATAACACGAGTAAAGAACTTTATATAATGATACAGGTATAAATTTACAATGATCAAAGCATGAGGTCGAGAGTTCGAATCCGAGGCCGGAGGCGTATGAGATCTTTATCATTTACTTGACAAGATCCTCTAATTTAATTCATCATTCATAAACTTGACCACCTCCGCATAAACAAGCATACTTCAAATTCATATTCAAACCTGTAAATAGCTACACATGGTGTGTTCCTTCTTGTTCCAGTAGGGTCATACGCTAGTTGCGCATATGAAGTAATTTTGGCGAGGTTATCATCGACTATAAACACAAACTCCAATTTACTCTGGACTAACACTTGGAACATATGTGGTACGACATATTTTACTTTGTCCATACGAGTAACTAAATACTTGTGCATGTTGCGATGTCGATAGAATGGATCTCCCTTAAAAAAAAAACGAAAATTTTAGTCAGCAATTATCTGAACAGTTGACCGAATTACTGCATGGTGTGTTACAAAATGTACCCCCCTCCCCAACAAAAAACAGAAAAACACCAAAAAAAAAAACAAAAAGAAAAAAAAAACAGAACAAGAACGAATGCTTACTTTTCATACCTTAACTCTATCCTTTACATAACAATTCCACTTTCACCTTTGTAGAAATCGATAAAACAAAATTAAGGGTAACACCATACCTGCCAAAATTCCAAACGATGCAATTATGAAATAAATATTTTTGGCAAAGAAGGTGATTCCTAGACCAAGCGCCATTACCAGGCCTCCAAATATCGTGACCCGACGACAGTCATACTTGTTCACCAGGACGCTTGCGAGGGGGCCTGTGGAGAGTGACAAGAGGGAGTGATAACAGGGAATTACATGTAAGGCATGCGTGGAGAGTGATATGGTGGAGTGGTGAAAGTGACATACGGGTAAAGCGTGCCTGAAGAGTGACATGGTTGAGTGATGACAGCGACATACATGTAAGGCGTGCGTGACATGGTGGAGTGATAATAGTGACATACAGGTAAGGCGTGCATGGAGAGTGACATGATGGAGTGATGACAGCGACATACATGTAAGGCGTGCGTGACATGGTGGAGTGATAATAGTGACATACAGGTAAGGCGTGCATGGAGAGTGACATGATGGAGTGATGATAGTGACATACAGGTAAGGCGTGCGTGGAGAATGACATCCTGAAGTGATGATCGCGACATACAGGTAAAGCGTGTGTGGAGAGTGACATGGTGGAGTGATGATAGTGATGGACAGGTAAGGCGTGCGTGGAGAGTGACTTCGTGAAGTGATGATAGTCAGGAACAGGTAAGGCTAGAGTGTGCTAGAAGTGTGAGTCTAGGCGGGATATGCCTCAAGCCTTGCGTGTGACATTTGTTACGAATTGAGGCGGGCTGGGGGGAGAGATGGGGCTGGTGGTGAAGGAAATGTTATGCACTTGCAGTTGCTTTGCTAAAAATCTGCTATAAGCAGTCTTTAAGCTGACGGGCATATATGGACATGTTTGTGAAAAAACTTCCTTGCATTGCTCAGAATCTAAGGGCTTAAAACGTATCGGCCATGTACTGATGTATCAGTTCTCACCTGCAGCATACATGGTTGCCATGACGAGGGCTCCGGCCCATGACGTCACAGCTTTTGGCGCTTCAAACGCTTCCAGGAAAATCAAGTTGAAAACGCCAGCGGACCAGCAAATCCCATATGTAAAAATATGGACGAAGAAAGAGGCTACGACGATTACCCATCCCCACGGTTTTTCTCGTGATTCCATTGGTTTGTCTGCAAAATCAAAATCAGTTACTTACACAAGGAGCTTTTTCATCTTTGCCAGTGTAAACGACTGAGATTTTTGTACCTATTTATCGACTTATTTGCCTGGAGCTTATTGTCATAGCGTAGAATTTGGTCCAAGTTATTTTATTTGTCAAACGGGCGCAGATAATTGTAACATGGAGAGGCCTATCCTATGGAAGACGAATGCGGCCACTCGCGTTCTCGAGCCGCACCGTTCAAAAAACACGACTGACGAGAACGTGAGAATGCTAGATTAGGCCAAACCGCGCGAGATTAGAGCCAATCTAGCGCTCCCCAGTTTCGTGCTTTTAAAAACGCGCTGTGCGAGCATTTGCCGTATTTTTCACAAATACGAGATATGAGAAATTGGCATTTTTTTTTAATCTTGTAAGATTTTGTCATTCGCGCGAGATTAGCGCTTATCACGCGTTCTCCAGAGGCGCGTTTTAAAACATACACAGCTGGTGGAAGCGAGATTAGCACTGATGTCGTGTGGTTTTAGCTAATCTCACATTCTCGCGTCCTGTTGGTTTTAACAAGGCCCGGTCTTCCATACAATCATGATGCGACACATGTGCGTATTCTTCGTAATGAAAGAGTGAATAAGAGAGTAATACGCCGTTTGTCACTCGTGGCGGTTGCGTAAAGATCATCACGTTATTAGCAGGATTATTAGTGATGTTACATGTTTATAGTTAATACAAGTAAAGTTTTAATTCTGCCTCTTTAAATTTGCATATTACACAACAGCCTGGATAGGGTAATAGGTAAGATAGTGTATAGCAATGTAAGATATTTAAAAATTTTATTTCTACTATATCTTCGTTTATACTAAACACAACAATGGAAGGCTCAAAGTATTCCTAATAACAAAGCAACAAATATACACAACATAAATAAACATATGAGTATTTAAGACTGACCAAATTATGTGCTATGACATAATGTGCATGGACAAGAGTGCACGTCTTTTTATTTCTGATTTGGAAACAATCATCCTTTTGCCAATCCAGGGCATCCCTTATGCGTCTTTTTTTCAAGGTAGGCTTATATCATGTATTTATACCACTGAGGTAAAGATATGTTATTGACGTGAACAGTAATTGTTAATTTGATTTGTTGTCAGAACATTCCAAAATGTTGGACTAGTGATGCAAAAGTCTGGTTTGGGGTTTACGTCTGGGTCGTTAGGTGGGCAATTTAAAAGTTCTTATGTTCTATAGCCATTGCAATTATTTTACAACTGAATAAGAAAGAAGTGGGAAGGATTTAATTGATGTATAGCCTGGATATATTCTGTATATCTCTTGTGATCCAAAGGTTATGCTAATGAGTCGGTTGTTGTGCTGTGTAATATAGGCAAATAGTCCAGATTTCAACATTTCTTGAGAGTAAGGTCACATTTGGATACACTTAATCATACTTTCATTTGCCATCGGTTCCGATTTGAATAGTTAGCTTCGGGGTCCAGGGTGTAGCGTAGACTGCTTGTCAACATAAACAGTGTTAATTTATGTAGCCTGAAGCTGCCTAAACAGATGCTTCCATTCATCTGTCGCGGTCAATCAGGAAATATTGGAGGGAGGGGATGGGGAGGGGTGTAGACAGGGAGGGGTGGGGAGTGGAGTGTGGGACATCTGACACTGATACTGGAATGAGTCGGCTGGATTTACTGTACCATATGTTAGACGCTGTGCATGGAACTAAGATCAAAGTTAGCTTCAGATCTGATATTCACATACAAATTGTACATGCCGGCTTCCTCTCCGGTCGTGGGTGGGAAGGTCTGCCAGCAACCTGCGGATGGTCATGGGTTTCCCCAGGCTTTGCCCTGTTTCCTCCCACCATGATGTTGGCCGCCATCGTATAAGTGAAATATTCACGCGTGTGGCGTAAAACAACAATGAAATAAATAAACAAACATATAAACTGTAAACCATACAGGAGCGTTCCTAGTCGATAATCGCAAAAACATTTCCAAAACAACCTTATGCATCATTCCTCGAAAGGAATAGGTATGGAATAATATAGAAATATTAAGTGAAGGTTGTAAGAAAGAAGCAGGCAGCAGTTTTCACTGTTTACAGAGGGAATACAGCCAGTGTCATTCTAAGCATGGCGTCGACTTCAAAATTCACACTCGCAGTGCTTGAGTAATTTCCATGTGAAATACAAATGTAAGTGTCTTAGCAGTTCTTTGATTGCAATTCTTCATGAAAGCACCACGTTGAAGGTAGAGAAAAATCCTTTTGTAATGAAACCTATAACACAATTTCCCAAAGGGAAAAAGCAAGAAATAATATGTATTTATTTATTCGCGTTTTACGCAGCACTCAAGGATATTTCACTTGCACAAGGGCGGTCAGCATTACTGTGAGAGAGGCCATCCGAAGGTTGCTGGCTAGAAATTATATATAAATGTAGAAAATAAATCTGGTAACATGTAAGAGAAAAGCTTTGGAAAGCTGCCCTTCTGCAGGGATGTGCTGAACAACGGGACATGGCTCAGTATATACACAACAACGAATATGTGTTCACACAAACAACGCGGTTTGCAATTGTTCATGATAATGCGCTATAACAATATAAAAGACTAAACAGCATGGAGAGTCAAGTCAGGGCAGCGACCACAGTGTTATGGTTGGCAAATGGCGACACGTGTAACCACTAACAATAATAACAATACACACAAAGGATCGTTAAACAATAGTGTGGTTAATACTGCTATCCACAAAAGGCAGGGTTATGTGTGGAACCGTTCGTCCAGACGATATATGATTGTTAATCAGTTCATTGTAATGGTTCGCTTTGGAATTTCAAACTAGAAACTATGCACAACTTCAAACACACACATCCGACTGGAAAAGGGTGTACCTCTAAACATTCTATTTACGACATCAAGGGGTATGGTTGATACCAAAGGGTATGCTGACATGTCTTCTAGTTAAGATATCAAGGGGTATGCTCACAGGCATTCTAGTTAAGATATCAAGGGGTATGCTGATAGGCATTCTAGTTATGATATCAAGGAGTGTGGTTGTAGGCATTCTTGTCAAGATAGCAAGGGGTATGCTGATAGACATTATAGTTAGGATATCGAGGGGTATGCTCACAGCCAGTTTTGTCAAGATATCGAGGGATATGTTTACAGGCATTCTTGTCAAGATATCAAGGGAAATTCTTATAGGCATTCTAGTTAAGACATCAAGGGGTATGATTGTAGGCTTTCTAGTTAAGATAGCCAGGGGTGTGCTTATAGACATTCTAGTTAAGATATCAAGGGGTATGCCTTTAGGCATTCTAATTAAGATATCAAGGGGTATGCTTTCAGATATTCTAGTTAAGATATCAAGGCGTATGATTGCAGGCATTCTAGTTAAGATATCAAGGGGTATGCTTTTAGGTATTGTAGTTAAGATACAAAAACGCACGGGCTGCGGAGGTTATAAAACAAGTACATTAAAAAAACATGATTAAAATTATTCATTTGGACGTTTACTTCGGCCCAATAAAGTTTGGAAGAAAGCGTGAGCTAAATCTGTTCATGGGAATGACTATTAAAAGAGGTGGTCAAGTCGAGTAAACTCTTTACTGACATTTCATCCTGTATTTCTTTTCTTATTTATTTGTTTGGCGCTTAACATGGGTAACAAATGTCAACACCATACATACTGATTACATTCAGACTAGACACCTGCTGTTAAAGCTGATATATTTTTGACCAATCTTGTAAATTCGTCTTCGGAACTTTGAAAACTGAAGCTATAGGAAAACGTTTGATTGTCTACGCTCACCAAATGTACCAGTGTCTTGTAAGTTCTCGGGGCTTCAAGCATATACACATCAGATCAGCATCTTGCATCCCTTTGTTTTTAAAATATGCATTTTCGGTACCAGAGCGTATAACACTATTAATAGTTAACACGAACCTTTTCAATTTTTTTGTCTATTTTTTTTCTAATGACATATCCTTTTTACAAACCGCGACTCAAAATGGCAAACCTTGGACATCATCCATTAACACTCTAACACGTACCTTTGGTGTGTTTCGATCAGCCACGGCAATCAAATTACTGCTTTGGTTTTGGACATTCGTACTTTCCAGTACATTACATGTCTGTCTATCATTTATAAGGATTAGTGCAACACTATAGCATATAATAACCAGCATATATATACCTTTAGTTTGACTGACATATGATATATGTCGGCATGAACGCGGTGCCTATACGTATCTCGTTATCGGCGATACAACGCAAATGTATAATGCGTTCCACAAGCACGATTTGGATCTGACGAAGCATATGAGCTGCTGAATTTATAACGCCCTGCATGTCACAGTTTGTTTTACGTTAATCGTCAGGTAAGGTGTATTTGTTCATAGTCTCTAGGATAAGGTTGCGGTTTGATTGGTCGCATGGAGGTCAACTTCTCTGTTTATATAACTGTTCATATACCGTTACTGAAACACAGTGCCGAAGACTTCAGGCGTGATCGACGCTCAAGGTCATAAATTCACATTTGACCGATCATTAGATTGTATGATATACGTTTTGATTCCTGGTACTAAAATGTCAGTTGCGTTTGACATAACAGCTAGATTCCGTTCTAAAGGTTCAATGAGCTCAAAGTCAGATTAAAACTGCGCTGCGATCTTGTGCCCCAAATTAATTCATCAGTGAAAAAAGGAAGAAGAAAAAAAATGTAACGCGACATATAATACATGTATGTACATGTATATAATATAGGCCATATTCCATACCAAAATCGACACCTAACTATATACAATATCTAGTCCTCTAAAATGTCTTTAAATTTAGGTAAACAGTTTATTAATAACACCCAATAAAGGAAACAATATACAGAAATGTTTGGTCGGGATGTAGTCGGGGAATTGTATGGAAAGTCACAGGCAACTTCAAATACAAATCGGAAAAAGCATGCGCTCCAACCAGATTAACGTACACGTCATCGAAAACACGTCTTAGTCATGCAAATGACGAGCATATCATTCAAAACACGTGCATGTTACCCAAAACACCTGCATGCCAGGCAAATACGATCTCTGAATGCCGCCTTGCCGTCGGATTGGTTTGGGGGATTATTCGATTTACACTGAGTGGAAAATTGTTGAAAATATATACACGGAAACACACCTTTTGCAATGCTGCCCAACACGCCTCAACTATACTGAGAAGCATTATTTTAAAACACCATAGGCTAACACTACGCTATAGAATTTCCCAATACCACAGTGTAGGCTAACACCATTTAATAGTGTTTACACCTCCATATACATGGCAGCTACTAAAACTTTATAGTGTTTCGCAACACCACTGTGTAGGATGCCACTACATTATGTGGAGTTTCCTAACACCATAGTTCAAGCTAACACTTCACAATGTTTCCAAACGTAACACTGTGCGGACAACCGTACAATATTTTCTAACACACAGCGCTGGCCCACACTGCCTTGCGGAGTCTCCAAGTGCTTCCTTACTCCACAATGTTGGCCAATATCACTTTATCACCACCTTAAAAAAGCGTTTAAATACACTTATCAGCAATTTAAGGCATATATTTTTCACCTGATTTTTGACTGAGTACTAATGTTTCGTACCAGATTTTACTAAAAAAAAGTTCCACTATGACCACTTGGCTGTCACTTTGTTTTGCATTATGAATAGATGTGATATTCTGAATAAATGAGAACAATTCATAAAATATGAATAGGATCTATTACTTTTGACTTTACATTTTGACTAATATACTGCACATACATTTACACGATTTATACATCTTTTATATACAATACTCTTGTTCCGTTTGTATCGCTCTGTCTACTTTTATTTTTTGCTTTACTTCTAAATTATTTTTAAAGTTGTTTCTTTGTATTAAGAAACAACTTTTTTTATCGGTTTTATCGGTTTACTAAAATGTCAATCGACAGGTAATTACTTTAAAATTCGTTTTTAATACATTTTCATTACTTTGAACAAGAAGGCTCAAATCAGAAACATATTTAGTGTTTTTATATACCAAATATTTCGCCAAAACATTAGCATAGTGACTAACTGTGCACTCCGAAAAACTGCCATGTTATAATAAAATACTGAAATATGTGTGGGTTGCGTTTAGTCTACACAGATGATGCAGAAAGAAAAAGCAGACCATATATAGTTGATTATATTTTCCTTTATTTACACGTAGACCTGTTTTTGTCCATGTCTATTTACATCTCTGGAGCAGCAGATTCAACTTGAAAATGTGGTTTGGATTGCTCAAACCGGTATGTATAAGTCTACCATAATGTATGAATTTAAGTTTATATTGAACCGCTTCGGGACACTTCCTAGGCACCTCGGTATACATAGTATTATTTTTATATCATAATTTAACAACATCTTTTTATAGCAATTGTAAAAACGAACAGAAACTCAATACAGTATTGTAGTATACATTCTAACTGAGGCATATATGGTGTTTATATATAGTGTTGTGTCGCCTTCGTTCCAATCATGGCCTAACGCCACACTATATAAATAACAACATATATGTATTGGCTTCAGCCTAAATAGTAGACAAACTACATACGAAGGATACAGATTTAGGTGACTCATGCAAACTAGACGACCCTACTTCTATTTCCCTCTTCTGTTTTAATAGACAAAGTTAGGCGTCGAAACCGACACCCGTATAATAGCCGTTGACCAAAACTGGGCGTTCAGGGTCAGTGATCGGAAGGCCAGTTTCCAAAACGGCAAATAAAACAAACCACCAATGAACTAAGAAAGTAAGTAAAATATAAATTGTGGCGGATTTATGAGAAGAGAAGCAGTCAACAGTTTTCAATGATGACGAAAAGACGCAATGAATGTTCTAGGCGAATGAATAAAGCCAGTTTCCAAATCGTGTACCATTTTAGTTTATACGGTGCATGTAGATAATCACATATGTATCTCAATTGGGCTTTAAAGTGACCGGCATGTATGTAAGAGTAAAATATTAATCTTATGAAACTTTGAGAGCACATGAAACAAGACTGTAGACAGACATACGGATAATGATGCGACATGTAGATTTTCTATATGGCAAGCAACCCAGCCATGGCAACATTTTTCATTTCTATTCCAAGATATTTTAATATTAAACTTCGGAAAACCTCGTTCTAATCTGTCAAGTATAGTTACAATATTACGAACAAGAAAAAAGACAAGAAAAAAATCAGATGCCTTTCATTACCGTTTCTTTTGTTTTTCTTTCATTTTTAAGACCGCCACTATTGTGTCTCCGGTATATTTCTTCAAAAAATAACCAATTCGTCAGGCAACACCATTTTAATGTGCGATGTTTATAAAAATTGCTGTTGATGCTTGCAAACACGTATAAATCTCTCAGAAATATTTTAGTTTCAAGCTAAAAAAAATGCAGGGCAACATTTCTCAGCGAGTGACCAGTTTGTCCGAGATGTATTGTTGCCATGGCAACCCAGGTGTATGCGGATATCGATCGACAGTTAGTCCGTGCACAGCCAAGCTTATACACTGGGCAGTGATTATACAAACTCGTATGCATTTGTCAGACATAGTGCACGTTATATCGGAGTGGCAATAGAGGTCTGGTCACTGTCGTGGTATGTTTGTAAATTGTGGCTCAAATGTATATGCGGCTGATGTTTAAACTAATACACTGTGATTCTGTTGTTGTTTTGGTTCATACATATTTTTTATACGAATTTAACAAAGCAGAAAAAAATGTTTTGAGAGAAAGTATTCAGTTATTTATTTATTTACATGCATTCGATGCCGTGGTCAAAAATATTTTATTTAAATGTCCGCGATCAGATTTTTTGGATGAAAGAAACTGGATATAATTTTGATTCAGAGGGACAATAAGTTAAAGGATTTTGTTGAACAGGATGTTTAGTTCTAAGTTGTGGACACAGACTATTCTTGAAGACTGTGTTACTTAGTTTTATTTTAATTTACTGCTGATTTACTAATTTGTAATAATTTGCATCAGCGGTCATCTCTTATACATCCAAAAATAAGTTAAAACGCATAAACAAATAAAAATATATAGAAGTAATAATTAAAAAAATATAAAGGATAATAAACAAGTTTATCAAATACAAGATTAACCAAACATACGCACACCGTTATGCTGAGATACATGTATTTCTTTGACCACAGCTCCTGTTAAGCTCACCATAGAGACGTGATACATCGCTTGCACTGAAGTTCATTTTTACCAAAACATTTCGCCCCTCGGAATTTCTACCTATCTTGATCTGTTCCAAGCCTAGTGCACATGAAGACTACTTTAGGTGAAATAAGATTTCACGCTAAATATAGGTTAGCCGGTGTTGAGAGCTAATGCACTGACCTGTAGAACCTTGACCTTTGTCGGCAAGTTTACTTACCTGTCGAATAACCCTATTCCCCTCAATGTCAGTTGCTCAATGTCTGTTCACCTCTCTGAATGCATCCACCTTTTTGTAATTGCGGAAATAAGAAACGAATTACGCCCATGAAGTACCAGTCATCTATCCGTATCCTTACGATGTACCATATATACACCCGTCAGAGAGTGTGTGGTTGGATCTCAATGAAGCCGAAGCACCACTGTGTCGCTCGACACATCCACTCAAGTGGAAACTCCATAAGCAAAAACGATCCACATTTCGGCCCGGCTGATGTATAACGTCCTCTGAATATATACATGTTCCCTGGTAAGTAAAAGCACCATTTGTTTACGTGCCAGTGGCGTTGTCAATAGCTAAACCTACACAAACTGACCAGCAGAGAATGTCTATTAAATTCGACCGTATAGGTCCACACAGATATAATGAATATCACTTGTGGCAAAACTGGTGCATTCTGGTTTCCTCGGCAAAATTTCTATGAAATAAAAAGAGGTGGCAGTAACTATTTTTGTAACGATAGGCGTATTGCTGCATTCATCACGCGTGAGCAATTTTTGACAAAACTTCCCGTCTTACCAATGGTGTTGGTGGAATGCCATGAGTCTCAGATTAGTAGCTTTCCACGTGTCTTGATACTTATTCTGTAGTTACTGGAACTGTTTGAAACCACTGGTGACATGAGGTATATTTCGATTCAAATATCTGACATTTTTATGGAGGACTTAGTTGCCAAGACGAATAAGTAAACCACTAAACATAAACCACTGCTTAGTAAGGCAAAATTTGTGGGCAACAAAGTCCATGTTATCCACTTATGACAAAGCTAAAAATACACCTGCTTTCAGATCGAAGTGAAGTTAAGAACGTAAGGAAATATCTGTTCTATTCTTTTTACTGATAGAATCTTGTTTAACATCAAACTCAAGGCGTTTAATTCACCGTTTTATGAGTACAGGGAACCAGAGTGGCTGCATGGGGTAAATTACGGACTCCTGGCAAGTCATTGGAGAGCCTTCCCATGTGTGACGTAAAGGCGTGTGTAAGACAAGAGGTCTTCAACGAACGTAAAACTGCGCAAACGGCCCGGTGAAAATTAGCCTATTATCACCACGGCCCCTTGCAATATTGAGCGCGTGAGCGGGAAGTAGGGGGAGGGGGGAACTTGGGGGTAACTATGTATTCTCTTTTCAAGGCCCAGATAAGACCTGGTGTATCTCGTGTGTCTATTCTATGGCGGGGAGTCCGAAGCCATGCATACTTCAGCTACAGCCCAAACCCAATTCCCTATCTAACCGGTTTATGTTGGGAAAAAATAAAACTTACTGCAGCGGTGTTAAAATATATGGTGAACAGCGATCCAGAGCACTGGTAAAGCATGCACTGACAAGCTACTGCTGCTGAGAGCCTCCTAGAGAATTGCAGGCCTGGCCTGTAGTATTCATGGTTCATGAAATACAACAAATTACAGCACAGAGAGTAAAACCAGCGCATCTGCGACAGTGTGATAGTTGGCAAATGGCCACTCTTTACCTGTGAAATCCGGCCTCTTGTTGATTTACTTCAGTGAGGGTTTTATTCCAACTGTTCATGTAGGCATTTAAGAAGTAACAACATACTCCACCCTTCCATTCCTCCCATCACCATGACTTACGCAGAATTAGGTAAAAAGGTAGTGTGATGTTAAATCCAATCTATTAGAATTAAAGTCTGTTGTAATCAAGCCGAAAATGCGACATCTGTGGACGTCCATAAGTTAAGTTGTCGTGGGTGGGTCTGATGCGGTGGGTTAATAAAACGCCCTGTTTGTCTATTTACAAACCATTACGGACTTCTAGTTCCTCCTTACAACATACAACCTCAGCCCGGAAGAAAACAACAATGGCAGATCGCAATTTGAAAGTACATGTTCATCTTTTAAGCTCGGTTTTAATACACGATAGCCGATCTGATGATGAACTAACGCACCAAATACTTATACTCGGTAGCTACATACAGAAAAGCTTTAAGCATGAATCAAAACAGCTACTGGTCGTACGCAGTTGATCCTAGTTGCTGATGGTCATGCGACATCAACATTGACTGTCATGAGTCGCGTCGTTATTTCGGACACATGGTCGCTTAAAGCGAATTTCGCGATCGAGACAACCACTTGACCGGGGGCAGTTTGTTTGTTTCACGTGATTCACATGCTGCATGACCACGATTGAGGGGAAATTCCACCGGTGTGTCTGGGACTGCGCTGTGCCAGTGTATTTCCTCCTCAGAAGGGAATCCATGTATATCTCTCCAACTTGAGCTGAGCTTGGTCCTAAGTCCCCGCATAAGACGATGTTTAAATGAACATAAATACATGTTCACAGAATGAAGATAACCTAGGCGTCGAAACCAACGTTGTAAACCAGCCGTCAACCGGTTAGTAGTTGTACCTTATCTACATTTACCTTATCTAATCTACATCCCGCTGCCTAACCCCCGAGTGTGGGATACCGACATGAAAATTGCAACCGACTACTGGATAGCTCCTGAATGGAATTGGTTGTTTTTTTATCTTTTTTACTTTTCTGATTTTCCCTCTATCTTTTTGAAAACTGCTTTGTGCTTCAGGGCGTTCTATGGCGTGATGTCAAGGCTTTTGGGCATTCGGGGAATAAAATCCTATATTTTTACCTATTTACTCATCCCAATAGACCTATTTCAAATCGCGGCCACATATTGTTATGATCTACTTCTCAGTAGATATCGCTTTGAGATTATTTCCATCCACATGCACCCCTGTAGAAAATTTAAATGGTACACATTACGATGGAAAATGCGCACAAAAGATATATATAAAAAACCGTTAGAGCGTGACCAATGAATCACTGTGTCCGAATTCAACCTAAAGAGGGGCCTCCATGGCCGAGTGGTTAATTGCCATAGAGCAGCATAATGGCTCAGGACCCTCTCACCAATGTAGATGCTGTGTCCACTCTAGCTGGCTTTGATAATCTTCGATCCTAAGTGAGAATGTCGGTCAACCACTGTCACTAAGACTCAGAGGGATAGTTTCCATTTCGTGTAGTCTTGGATACCAATATACCGAAGGATTCTGCTTATGGCGTATACATGTTTCGCCATGTACCATTTCTTAGATCCTTTGTGCTGTGTGATGATTTCAATCAACGTCACAAGTTGGTAGTGCAGAAAAAGCGTGTCAAAAATATTCCATCAAACGCCTTAATTCTATAGATTTGTAAAATTTTACAATGAGTACACCTCTCTTGGTAATAAGTACAGGCGGAATGTCCTGAATCTCTGGTACTCCCGCTTTACCTGGGGCTAGGGGTCGTATGTTCATCGTGTTAAGTATGATCGCCACTTTGAATATATGAGCAGTTGCAATCAAAGCGCAACTGAGATACATATTTGATTAACGACACTATATACAGTAAAATGGTACACGATTTGGAGACTGATTTTATTCATCTACCTAGAACATTCATTGCTCTTTTCCTTATCACTGAAAACAGTTGACTGCTTCTCTTTGCACCAGTCCGTTTTAATTTTTTTCTGTTTTACACACTTTCTTAGTTCATTGGCTGTTTGTGTTATTTAACGTTTTGTAAACTGGTGTTGCGATTATTGTCTGGGAACGCCCATTTTGGTTGATGACCGGTATACGAATTAGGTTCGGCACGGTTTCCTCCCAACACAATTGTGGCGTCGCAGTGTAAAATAATCCTGAGTTTGGCGTAAAACCCTAATGAATCAAATAGATAATGCCGCCGTCTAGCGTGTAGGCTAGTTGACTCAGGGGTTATTCGGGCCTCCTTCTAAGAGAAATATTCTTAAGCACGGCGAAAGCAGAAATGAATAACTAAATAAATGACTTTCAGAAGCAATAGGTCTTAATATTTCATGAAACGACCACGGAAGCTGAAAAGTCACATCCCCAGTGGGTGAATTGTTTACTCCTAATATTTCTATTTTAATGTTATACACTAATTTGATATTTATTTTTTTGATTAGTTCTTTAACCTGTCCCTGAAAATATTTTATGCATGTCCTTAGGACCAGAATTCTGAATATAGGAAATCAAGTAAAGAATGATGCCCCGCACCTAGCCAAGTGTCCGACAAGTCGCATGTCTTCGCCTGGCTCGGTCGAGCTAGCGTTAAGTGGATTCGAACCCCGAACTAACTGATCCATAGCAGAATGCATTATTGTGGTTGGCCAGCCATGCAGTGCCGTAAGCAAACTAATTTATTTATTTATTTATTTGATTTGACTTTTAGGCCGTACTGAAGAATATTTCACTTATGCGATGGCGGCTGGCGTCATGGTGGTAGGAAACCGGACAGAGCCCGGAGGAAACTCACTATTATCCGAAGGTTCCTACTGGACCTATGCCGGTTGCGACCGGAGAGGAAGCCAGCATGAGCTGGACTTGAACTCACAGCGACCACACTGGTGGGAGACAACTTGGCCTTTACGCCGCGCTGGAGTGCTAGCCCCCTCAGACACGGAGGCCCTACAAACTAATTAAACACGGGCGGAAGCATTATTATTCATATCTCACATGGATGTAACCTCTTCAACTGATACTATTCAGGTTATACTAAACAGTATACATAGCCAAAGGCAGCTTTAAACTCCAGATCAGCGAACACGCAAATATAAGGCAATTAATCACTGGTCCAGTTTGAATGACCTATGCTTCTTGTCATGAAGAAGCATATGCTCGAAGCGTTCTGTGCCTAACTACTTCGCAATTAATAATTTCCTCATACGCAAAAGAAAACTTATGCCTGATTCCAGCGTCCTGCCAAAGTATTTTATACGTCTTTGTAGCAGACGACACCTACCTACCTATCTACCTACCTACCTTCCTATCTACTTATATAATTGCATGCATACAAGTTTGGAGGGCCACTTCATTGAACGATTTGCGCAAAAAGGTGTTTCAGGGATCCAGGTTATTACAACCAGCCATGGTCAATTCATGAAGAAGTAAAATCTGTGGAACGTACATAAATAATTCCCATTTAGACTTACAAACCAGATTTACATGTTGTGTCAGGCAAAGCATATTTCCCACAGTACGTCTACAGGTTCCATGCAAAAACCATGAAGATGTTCCTCTTTGAGCAGCGTACCGGATAAAATATGCTAGATTTTCTCCTTAGTATGGTAAATATTACATAAATCTGAATCACTTAGCTCGAACCGATGTAGATACCAATGTACTGATAGATGCCCTGATCAACAGAGTCACAAACACAGAATTTCAACCTTTCTGCTACAAAAGGATAATTAATATGCAATTATTTCATGTTGCAGAGTGGAAGATCGTGATTTGTCGGCTCACGACAGTTGATATCACATCATGAGCTTAAGGCATCATAGCATGTTGATTTCTGCTTTGTTTGATACACCAGAGAGAATGTACAGATGAAAGTGACAGTAGCAGACGAAAGGAGAAACTGATGACAAGGGGACACAACTCAGGACCGATCCAAACTAAATGTAATGTGGCACAGCTTAGAGTCGCACATTGCATTTGTCTGCCAGATGAAGTTACGGTTTGCAGTGCCCTGAATTGCTGAACCCCACGTTACGTTGTTTTATCCAATGAGTGGAAAAGAAACGTACATGAGGTATAACACAGGTTTTCACGACATCTGACAACATCAGAAAACGCCACCCTCTTGTCTGAAATCACCCACTCAGTCTGAAACACCTCAGGCCGGAAAGGTTACCAAGTATGCATGAGGTGGATGGCGACATCGGATCTCTATTTGTCAGATGTAATCTGGAGTGCGATGGTTTACCAGGATTCTCCTAGCCTTTTTTTACCAATAAAACCTTGATTTTTTAGTATGGCGCAATTTACTTATTTACTTAATTGGATTTTACGTCCTACGAAAGAATATTTAACCTATATTCTACAGGTGGAAGGAAACAGGACAAAACCTTGAAAACCCACGACCATCCACAGGCTACTGGTGGACCGTCCCACGCCCGACGGGAGAAGCCAACATAAGTTGGGAAAATGGCCTAATATACCACTGTAAACAATCAGTAAACGAAGTAAACATTTATCAAGACTGTATACCAGACGACACTCCGAGAGTACGAAACGGCGCAGGCACATCCCCCAACTACAGACAAAGGGAAAATACTGCGCAATCGTATCCTATCTTGTACTGGTGAAGAATCGATTAAATACTTCCTGCATGGAGCTGAATCCTGAAAGAATCGGAACACTAAAAAATTAATGGATTTGTGCACACTGTCATTCAGATCTGTCCATACGTTTATCTGTAAAAGTTACTAACAGATTGACAGACACACAAACATGGAGTCAGATAAAGTCATAACCTCCATGTTTAGGGTGTAATTAAAATTAACTGTTTAGCTTAGCATAAATTCTTTTAATTGCCTCTGTTGCTAGTAATATAAGGTTCATAATGGGTACACAAAATGTAGATACATGTATAAAGAAACACGAAAATGAGACTTCACCTTTTTTTCTTTGACCTGGGGCTATTTTCAACGACCGGAGTAGTCTTTATTTCTTCCAGAAATAAGTAAATCTGTAAATTAACATGGTATAATATGATTCTTGGTCAAGAACACACGTACTGTAAGACTATTTGATACATGCTGGGGAGATCGGGGTATATTTTGCGCTTTAATTTTTTTGTCATGATTTGGACACATGTGAATATCTTCTATAACTGTGAATGGAATTCGAAGTATTTATTAGTGGTGCTGGGTTTTTTTTGTTTTTTTTTTCAGATTTAGAAATTCAGCAGAGCGGAATAGCATTCATTTCTAGAGCTAAGTGTGTTAATTTAACACCATATGTTAATTGTTCAAGAACGCGCGTAGTAGCTACACCATCTGACGAATGAAAGGAGTCATTTTTTGCAGATTCATTTCTTTAGTGATGCTATGAACACAACTGCAGATCTTTTAGAAATGCGGAATTCGATTTATTGTATTATGGAAGGTGATAGTGTACAGATGTCACCTTGCTATAACGACCATACATTATAATATTATGAACACCAGAATTTTTTACACGTGTATAGCGCAAACGGTGAAAAAGGTGGAACATGCGCGGAGCAAATGTTCACTTACTCGTGTCTCAGTATGTATCCCATGAAGACTCGAGGAAACATGGAGTCTGGAAATCTTAGAAAGACACGCGCGAATGCACAAAAAAACTCACGCAAGGTGTGCATTAGAGTTTTTCTCGTGTGCTCGCTGGTAGGGTTTGAACACATACTCGCCTTCATAGCATTTTGATTTGGTCCAGACACCGTTTTGTTTCTCCAAGAAATAGAAAAATAATTACTGGCTGAAAACTTTGAATTCTCAATCTCTGATTTAGTTAATTATCATCTGCCCGGGCCATTTCCATCAAAGCATTGCAAAGAATAGTCTGATCGTGTACACGACGTCTTCGTGCAAACTGATTTCATTTAACAGAGGCGAAACATTACAAACAGTTTAAAAACAACAGTCGTGTCTAGAAGCGTAGTGGATAAATTTCGATTTTTATCGGTGCAAAGTCAGTACAGAATTCCATATACTTTGCCAGCGTTTAATGTTTGAAAGCTGCCTCTTCGAAACTATACAGGGTACTCAAAGTTGTCTATCATGTATTTTATTGTATCTACATGGTAAGTAATTGCATTCAAAAAATACTTTTTCACACCAAAGTTGATATATATCATGTTTATAGTGGATAAGGAAACTAGAGGTGTAGTTAAATGAACGGTGGATTCTTTTCTTTTTATCTTCAGATACCTCTCAAAATGGGTTAGCTGCAAAATTTGAGAACTTTTCTATGGCTTTAAGATACTTTTCTTCATGTGTGATGTATGATGGATAAGTATGAATAACAACCCTTCTCAGTATGTTTGGAACGTCAGCGAATGCTAAATTTCTTACAAAGCTGATATATAAACAGCACACACTGAGCCTACCCCCAAATAACCTAAAAATGCCTACTCAATTTACTTTGATAAACCTCAATTTCAAAAATATGCCGAAAACTCAATTCACGCTCGTTTCTAAAAAATTAAACTCGCGTCCAAAATAGCCCTGCAATGACTTAAAGTCACCGGTCATTGGTCAAGGGACTGATCAATAGTTACAACGCGCTGTCTTCGGCCATCTGGCTTGGAGAAGGCCAAGGAGACCGTCGTGGGTGATATAGCTGCGCTGGTAGTTTATGGTGCTTACTCACCGCGGCCAGTACCTAAAGCACCACTCACCTGGAACCCACACTCAGCTGCACTTTCTAGTCTACTTCAAATTGTATGTACCGGTATGCCTAGGTGTTGTATGTACAGGTATGTGTGCCTAGGTGTTATATGTATCGGCATGCCTAGATGTTGTATTTACCCGCATGCCTAGGTGTTGTATGTACCGGTATGCCTAGGTATTGTTTTTATGTGATTGTTTATTAAAAGAACAGAGAACATTTAAACAAAAAACGGATCACCTAATAGGTCATCTCGTGCTGATTTCAAATATGGTCTTCATTATGTTTTGGCATCAATTTTTGCAGTGATTAAAATGGAACTAAAGATTACGGTGGACTTTTTGGACCATATTCAACATGCACATTGACGCCACAGACTCTGTTTTTGCAGCTACACATGCTGCAACTGTTATATTTTCACATTAAATACAGATACAGGTGTTGTACTGCATATATATTCACGTAGAACGTAGTCATTTATCAATCATAAAAACATGAAAAAATGGCAAAGAAATAATGAAGATTATATTTGGAATCAGCACGAATAGGCCATATGATGCGTACCTTGTAGAAATATAGTCTGGTGTTTTAAGTGTGACAACCCCGAATTTTTGGTACCTCTAAACAAAAGACCAGTAAAATGTAATTAACATGCATGCAGCTGTATACTTAATTGTGCTTAGGCGATGTGGCTAGTGGGCGTGCAAGTTGCTACTCTTTAAGAATTTACATGAACAGTTAGAACAAAACACGTGCAAAAATGAGATAAGTCGAACGAGTAGGCCCTAATGCGATTATCAGATTCACGATTTCAAACAGGAACTGACCCAGGACTGAAGGCGGGCTTCCAGTTTGCTTTTGTACACAGGCTCTTCGTGAATTCAAGGTCAGCCATTAGTTTTGTTCTTAGAGACAACACTGTTGGCTCTCGTCATGGTATAGTGGCATTTGTGTTTATGTCTTTATTTGATTGCTGTTTACCACCATACTCAAGAAACTTTGTCGCTACAACACGGTTGAAATATTGGCCTTCGGCCATAATTATTCATTCATTCATTCAAGAAATTTTAATGTTTACGAAGACGGTCAATTTTAAGGGAGGAGGACATTTGAGCGTTAAGAGTAAACCACCAACATTAGGCAAGATACTCACAAACTTTTCCACGACAGACGTACAGACTTCCACATCAGACTGTAGGAACTCGAGTGGTGCTCAACAAACATTAGCCTGTGCAAACGGCCATACGAGTGTCATCGATAGCTTTCTGTCACCATGCTCGGCCAAGTAAGAAGTAAGAGCTTAGTGGCATATTTATTACATAAGTCACATTAAGTCCCAGCTGATGTCATGGGTCACTTCTAGGACAGGCGATCTCTCACTTAAGAAAACATTTTGAAGTTCAGTAATTATAAATCGTGGAGAACTTGAAACTTGTTTGACATACGCAATTTTAATTTCTATAAGCTCCACAAATAGGCATTAAAGTCAGGTTTTATACTTTGACTTTTATCAAAATCAATTCCGGGGTCAAAGTCTACTAATAAAAAAAATAAAGAAACATATTTGACTTTCTGTCAAAATCTTAAAAGTGATCTGGAAAGCTCCTTTTGCGATCTTATAACAGTTGAAATGCATGGTAGGCATATGGTAACGTAGGCGAAATCACTCAACTTTGACCTCTAACAAAACAGTGGAACGATGTTTTCAGTTTTCGGGTAAGTCACAAACCCTCTTGGATACAGAAATAGACAAGAATATACAGCAAAAAATGTTCTTCACTTCGTGTGTTGTGTTCTTTTATCATATTGTTGTGGTCGGTCTTACCATAGCCTTTATTTTGGGATTGTTAAAGGGAAAGGCCTCGTAAAAATGAACATCAAATGAGTGAAGAGGCCATTAAAAACTGTATCTGAAAATACTTTCATTAACTGTTTTAGATTTTTGAACCAAAACAAACGCAGTCTAATGTTTTCATTGTATGGTGGACTTCATGGGCCACATTGATGATGTGGTTCACCAATGATGTCATGCCGATTTTTCTACGGCCTGCAAGCAATAATTTAATGTCACATGAGCCCTTCGTACACAGCAAACATTACCGGAGTACTCCTCACAAGAACAATATTCAGAGCTGAACATAAAGGTGTGACAAAAAGCTGTGTGGCGTCACTGGTGAACCAAATTATCAACATGGTCCATAAACCCTCTCATACTATCAAAATATTTAACTGCTTTTACTTTGGTGAAAAAATATCTAAAAAAATTCAGAAAAGGTATTTTCAGATACAGTTTTAATGGTCTTTTCACTCACCCTAAGTTCATTTTTACGAGGTCTTTCTCTTTAATTTTGATCCACAATTACTGCATTACACAACTCCGAGTAAAGTTTGAATCATTTTTGCATTCGTGATTCAAGCTGACAAATGCTTCATATTCCCTAAGGCCAACAGAATACGTCGGCAAACATCGTATGACGTACAAATTGGATGAATTTGCAAATAAAAGACTTAACTGGTCACATGAAATAATATTAAATCGATGAATTTATATTTCTTACTATTCTGTACTATAAACGGCATAGGTAAAATAAACATACCAAATTTCATGCGAATGTCAGGATTTTGAGATGACCTTTACTAAATGTAAAACTCTCAGTGTAAACACTTACCAATACCTTTTTTGGAATATTCGTTATTTCCATCGGTAACAGTTTCACTATTTGCACTGTTAGTTTTATAAGTCTCGCGGTCCTTTTGTTCTGGTCTAGCAGAACTCATTGTACCACTTGTTTTGCACATTCCATCGTCCATTTGTTCTGAATTAGTAACCGTTGTGGGATATCGGTTATCAGTTTGCTCATGTCCATCGTTCCCATCTTTCATGACGTAGTCATAAGCTATGTTAACTTTTGTTTTTACATTCTGTTTTCCGAACAAATCACCTGACCTCTGGTCCGCTTGGGAGGGTTGTTTGGATCCTGACTGAGAAGCACGTGGTTTTAAGTTTTTGCAACATACATGATGTATGCCGCGTCCATGTATTATTGGCATGGCATCAAAACTTACACTGACATTACCCGCCTTTTCATCAAGCCGGCCTATTCCACCTTCCGGTGTTTCTTCTTCGGTCGACATTATTTCAGCGTTTAGTGTAATTTCCATCACACAGCTCACCATATATACAACTATACACTAATATATACAAGAATGTATACGCTTCTTATGTAGCTTGACCATTCATAGTAACCATCATCAGCTGTCCAAATAGTCTTCTGACGAGATTCGCCATTCCACGACTCACTCCGGTTTGTATCTAAAATGGAAAAGTGGAGTTGTAAATATTTAATATGAGCATACAGTTTAATCAAGTTGTTTCCGCGCCATAAAGTAGTACTATCTTGTATAATTAAAAGTCTATCCCACGCCTCGTTGCCCAAACACAAGAACTTCACACAGCATGACGAAGAATCATCTTAATTAAGGGCTGCTTAAAAGGAAATGCTACATGCCTGGAGGCAAGTAAGTTATATAAATGTAATTCATATCAAATGAAGACTACGGGGTTCCATCAAAACTACTGCACAAAACTGATTCCATGTTGAAAGTGAAGTGTAGAACAATGGGGAATTTAAACGTTCATCATGGACTTAACAGGTAGTAGAACCCGATGACTTTGTTGAACTTAGCATTTCTGAGGCCTGGTTTATTTTGCATTGTTTTCATTTGGTTCTTTGTTCAATGGGAACACAGAAGTTTGCGAAGTAATTCTAGACCAATGGCGTCTCACAAAATCCAAGTAGCATCATAGCATTTTGTACTTCCTTTTGCTTAAACCATGGTATAAATACTATGGCGTGGAAGTTGCTAATCTCTTAATATTTGCACGAACTGGTAAAACAAAACCCTAACAGAGGTTGGTTGACAAGAGTCCGGATTTATTCAAAGCTATGGATATACAGCCCCTAGTCCCAAGTGAAGATGAACAAGACACAATTATAAACCAGAGTATCAGGGTTCTGGGCACACCATGCATATTTACTTACAGGAGAAGTGTACTCATTGTAAATATATGAAACTTAGATTGACGGAATATCCTTGGTACACTAGTTTTGGCAGTAATAAATCTTAACGGTAATTGAAATCGTCAAGCATGTCCATCTGGCTAGTCATTAGTTTCCTTAAAGTCCAGCGTGGGTGGATGTATAAAATTATCTTTCACAACCTTGGTATGTTTAAAGCTGTTTATCATCAATAAACTGTCTAATGAATGGGAAATATCGAGTCGCACTAATATTGCTTTTAATAAGTTCTGCATATAGTCATGTTCATGAGGGAACACGTGTATGCCTACCAAAAGAGGATTACAATTTGTACCCATCAGAATGTATACACACTGTTGATGAACGGCTTCCCAGAATTTTACACAGATGCAACTAATGACACATTCAGTTATTCAGTAAACAAAGAGACATTCTTTAAGTGGTAACTCTGGTGTGTAGTGGCACTGAAAAGGCTTTGTTTCATTGTTCATTGAATTGCTGGAATAATATATAGGTGAAATTCGGTGATAATGTTTTCCAGCAAGGCATTGGTATTTCGATGGGTATCAACTGCGCACTTCTTTCGGCAGACCCACTTTCATATGACATATCCAGACGTTATTAAAAAATAATCCTTCTTGAAGGCCACACCTTGTATTTACCTTATGGCATATTCATGCCCTTTTACAAATCAATACATAATTCTTTTGTAACGGCAGCGATGAAATCTACCCACCTTCAGGGTTCTGCATATGGTGTATACATATGTGGTCATGTAGTACTTGTTAGACCCATGTTAAATGCTATGATTTCAATCTACATCATAAGTTGTTGACACAAAACCTCTTGTGTGAAGAGCATTCCATCAAACGCCAGGAATTCGTCCTAATTTTTTAAAATTTTATATACTTTAATAGTTCTTAATGTCACACTTTTCGTGGCTAATATGCGCAGAGCTTCCAGAGTCAAACATCCTACTTAATCCCGGTGCAAAGCCGGTGTAAACATTGAAGTACAAACATCAATGTACATTAATATGGCGCTGTTATGAACAGCTGCAATCAAAGCTCTGCTAAAACATCCATATTTACCCGAATTATACGAAACTGAAATATAAATTGAGCACTTACTGGATGTTATGCTCAGAATATCACCTGTCTTCCCTGCATCAATGAAAACAGCGCTCTTACATGCCGTCAGCTTTATTGGATTTCCGCAGGTCTAAGCAAATTTCCTGCACATTACGTAAAGTAGAAAACAACTCATAACTGAGGGACTGTTCAATAGAAAGACTATAAGATTCTCTCTTGAATGCAAAAATCTGTTTGAATTCTTTTGAATTCCTTGCTGAATTATCTTCGCTTGAAGTGTGGAGTATTTTGCTGCAGACTGAGGATCTGAAGGCGCCAATGCTTTAAGCTTCTGAGATAGCAACTCGTCAGAGAGCTAGGAGTTATCAGCTGTTTATATGCTGTGACTTAAATCTTCTCAGTTGCCTGTCAGTGTAACATAAAATAGCATAGAGACAGGACAGTGTTTTAATGATATATGTTTTAATTATATTTATTTATTTATTTGATTTGTGTTTTACGCTTTACTCAAGAATATTTCATTTATACGACGGCGGCCAGCATTATGATGGGAGCAAACGGGGCAGAGCCCGGGGGAAACCCACGACCATCCGCAGGTTGAGGGGCAGATTTTCCCACTGAGCTACAGAGGCCCTCCTGTTTTAATTATAACAAGTACGTGTGTGAACAACATTGCAAAATGCTCTAGGCCATTGTGTTGTGGCGGGGATAAGTTTCTCGATGACTTTACATGTATCACTAGCAGCTTATTACAGCCTCAGGAGACAAGGGTGATCCGCCCTCGGAACAGTTATGTCACAGCGCACACAGAATGGCTGCGTTTCATGCTAGCCGACGAAACATGGTCAAATATCAATTTCCAATGTCACAGTAGCTGTCAGAAAAAATACTTTACCGAAATAAACATAATAATGTCTAAACTTTTTGGCACACTTAACTTTGAACATGCGTTTGCCTTCACGTTAAGGAACAGGCCTCAGTTCCAATGAGTGCGGTCGACCCAAGTAAGCTGTAACTACCACGAAAACATATGTTTCACAGATATATGATAAAGTACATTTATGCACCCAAAGGCGTCTTTGCAGTAAGTATGCTTTACAACGGCCCTTTTCTCTTGGATTTCTATCTTGCGATTATCGACTGATGTGCCCCATTATGGTCGACCGTTGTCTTTCTATGGTGGGCCTGAACCAAGGGGTCGAAACCGACATTCGTATTCCAGGAGTCAACCAAAATGGGCGTCCCGGGTCAAGTATCGCAAGACCAGTTTCTGAAAACCACAGATAACACAAACCACCGACGAACTAAGAAAATATATAAACTGTATAAAAATTAGGACGGATTTATGCAAAAAGAAGCAGTCAACAGTTTTGAGTGATGACGAAAAGGCGTAATGAATGTTCTAAAGATGCTTAGATTGGTATATGCAAAGTAGTTTTGTGACTCTTACTCGCGCCTTCGCGATATTGTTGTGCTTGTAATGCTATATTCAATCCCATTAAACAGGGTTTTAACAGAAAAGCGTAAAATATTAAAGACAAACAGCATAGAGAACAAACCAGAAAGCCATACCCATTCATTGGTAGTTTCTCCTCTACAATCTCTACTTGGAGACCGACAGTGGCTCTACAATTTTGGCGGTAAGGCACTATGATCAGTGTGGCACTAAGGAGGAGGCAACTTCCGCTCACGTACAACGACACGTTGTACGCCTGTGTGACATCGTACAAAAACCCTGAAGCATAATAGAGGAAGACAATAACTTAAAGCAGAAAATGATCGTAAATGTAAGTCTTAGGTCTATAGGCAATTCCAGTATTTCTTCTAGCAGCTGAGTTATGCACTTCAGGTATCAATACCGTTATTATTGGCATGCCCAGTTTTCACAGATGTCTGAAGGTGCCATTGCTCCCAATTGCAGTTTGTGGCCAAATGCCGAGGCTAAGTTTGAATGAATGAATGAATGATTATGACTTAATCCCACTTCGGCAATATTTCAGCCATATCGTGGCCAGACTATGTTTGACAGGCCCTGCTTCCTCACATGTCCGAACTGCTAGCATGTCCACCTAAAGATGCCTTGCTTTTCCACTTCCAAATTGCCTACTTGTCCCAATTTACCTACATGCCCTGCGTGTCCACTCCAAAGTACCCACATTTCGAGTTCACTAACATGTCTTGCTTTCCTACAATGCCCCCTGTCTACACGCTCAGTTTTCCTACCTGCCAGTGGGCCTCCAGACATCGTACCGAGTCCCTCAAATAAGAGAATATACCCGTAGGCGGAAGCAAAGTGTCTCAGTCCCACGATCTGTGCCAAGATAAGCGACAACAATGTGCCAAAACCTCCCGAGAATAGCCCAAACATCGCAGCGAAAACCATCTGCATCACATAATTGCTTGTAACAGGCATAATCATCACGAAAATTCCAGTCAAGACGAACATTATGGCGTATATATGAAACGTTCTGTTGACCAGGTAATGGTCGACGACTCCAATGAGCGAGCGGGCCAGAAGGTTCGCCAAGCCCACAACCGACATCAGAATGGCGCTCTTAGTTCCCTCGATGCCCAAGGATTCTCCGTAAGCCGGTAGATGGATGTAAATAATAGCGAGTCCCATGCAAACAAGGACGTTATTCAAACACATGCAGACGTAACCAGCGTTTCGGAACACCGTGCAATGTAACCCTGGCTGATTTTGTCGTTGCCCTTCTGTTCCGTTGTCAAGACTTTCAAGACTGCTGGTCTTAGGAAGCCGTAAAGGTCGGAATATTGCTCCACAGGCACAAGTGTTCAGAAGCACGCCTCCCAGTATCAGGAGCACCCCGCTCCAGTCGTAGGTCTTGTACAACCATCGAATCAATGCAGGGAATAGGAACTGCCCAAACCCCACCCCTGCGGAAGTTATACCGAGAGCTATAGAACGCCGTCTGTCGAAGTAGTGTGTAACCATGGTGATGGAGGAGAGGAAACTCAACCCGCCACCAATACCTAGGGAAAAGTATAATAATACAAAAGATTCACTTTTTCACAACTGGGGAATATTTCGCGCCTAAACTGTCTCTGGCCAAAGCGTTTCTGTCAATCTTCATTTCTTCCTTTGTGGGCGACGACTGTACAAACTGTCTCTGATCAGTTCAACTTGGACCCTAGTCAAATTAGCGCGGGAAAATTTGCCTAATCGCTTTCATGTACAAAAACAAATCGCACCTTTGTAAATGTATACTATGGAAAACATGGAACCTATAAATGTACAGATCTGAAGAACATATTGCTGAAGTGAGCAATGGCGATTACTGTTACATAGGCAAACTTAAACAGTTAAATTATGCGAACCAGGAACGGTAATGAAAGTAACAAATAAAACCCAGGGGTCTATGTCACAAACAGCTTTGTAAAACGGACCGCTGATGCCTCAAGCCTGGGGGAAGTAACGCTGTTAATGGAGGAAACGGGGGGGGGAAGCTTTCCATTATATGAAAGGGCTCAGTTTGTCTGTGACACTGGTGGGAGAAAAATTGTCTTGTACGAGCTCCATGTATAACAAGCAACTTATACCTCATATTGTCGTAAATAATACAAAAGACTTCAATACAGAGGGTAAAGCTAGTGCAGCAACGACAGGGTATTAGTTCACAAATCATCAGCATGTAACAGATGAAATCCTGCCTCTCATCAATTTAGCTTAGTTAAGGGTTTATTCTCAATGCTCATATAAATGAATAAAATCTAGCCACTTATACATTCTCTAGCACCATGGGGTATGTAGAATTACGCAAGGAAAAGAGCAATTATGTTAATTTTAACATTGAGATTAAACTGATCTAGAATAACGTGAAATTGCCTTTTGATCACTTTTGATAAATATTGACACGAAAACAGTGCACATACAAAACCTCGGGGTCAGTTAGTGCACCAAAAAAAATCGTGCTTTTATTGCGCATGGCCATACAATAGTTGAGTTAGAGGAAACAGCCCAGCAGAATCATCACTTCTTGCGACCGAACAATGACACGAAAAGCATTTTTAATCTCGCGGAACACAACCCCACTCGCATCAGAAATCTACTAAGATTTGACGTTAAACAAGCGATGCAAACAAACAGTTAGTCAAATGTAATGGTTTCTTACCGGATAGAACGCCAAGGGAGAAGTAGAGGAAGTAGATACTTGGAGAGAAGTAGCTGAGGACAAGTCCTGATGATTCCAGAATTCCTCCAAGAATTGTTGTAACTCTGCAGCCGTATTTGTTTATAAGCACAGCAGCCACAATTCCTAAAGAAAAAACGAAAACTCGTGACACACTGAAAGTTAACGGCCTGAATTTACGAATATCAAAACCAGTCTCCATCCAGGGTCGTATGCAAAAGTTTGCGATTTGGGCCTTCTGCTTACAACGGAAAATGCCATACTGCGGAGTCATCTCTGGACACAATATTACCAAAAAACTTCGACAAAAATAGTTCCTTCCGAATGGTAAACAGAACGAGTTTCACCTACCCGTCTTTTGTGGGGTTCACCTGAAAGTCAGAATCTGTGAGTAGATTGCAAGTGGATGCGAAAGATGATCTTCATTTCCAAAAAGGACCTGGCGCTCCCCACTGGTTTGAACACGAACCTATAATTCCAGAAGGCATTCTGTTCCCTTTGAGTTAACGGCATATTTTTCCAAAACCACCTTTTATACATCCGGCCCGTTGCCGATGGGACCGGCAAAACCGAGCTCTACTTTTGGCATTATTCCTGCATGTAAAGCGAACAAATTTGTTAGGGTATATATGAACATGTTGACATTAATATGCGTAGTAAATATAGGAGAAAAACCCAGCCATATTTTGGCAAAATAATAATGTAAAAGGGAGACGAAGGCTGAAGTGTAACGTATGTCTCCATGTCGTGTACTTTAAAAATGGCTTGTTGTTATCCGAATCAATCAGGGCTCAAGGACGTCAACTTTCTTAGTTTGCCTCCAAGCTTTGTGTCATAAGCATTCTCATTTGTGTCATAAGAGGTAAGAGCTTAATTTTGTAATGTAGAAAGATTCAGCAATAACCATGGTGAATCTACAACAAAAGAAAGACCAAAAATCAATGGAAGAAATGACACGCTGCATTGCTATACAAAGATTACGCAATGATTTTACATAACTCTGAAAATCTGGATACACGCCATACCTGAGGCACAGATTATTTATTTCTTGGAATCGTGAATGACGCTGTACTCAAGAATTTTTCCATTTCACGAGGGTAGTTTCGCGGCTGGAGGAAACATTATGGTTCAGTGTAAACCATGGACCCCTTGGCAATTATCTGGTGAACTATCCACCAAAAGTAATTCAATTTGTACGTCATACTGATGAAGGACAACTGGCCTTCAGCGACAGTAAATGCTACATGAAACCTTTGCTTCGTATGTCTTAATATGCTGCTTATAAGATATGTCCTAACATACAAACAGAGCACTGAAAAGCTTCCCAACTTTCTTCTTGAAGTATAAATGGTTTAAACTGCAGCTTTGGCAATTTAAGAAGTAGAGATTATTAAAGTTAACATAAAATCAGACACTAAAGTTAAACAAATAACGTTTCCAGAGGTATTCTGAAAGTGCTTTAAAATAGCTTTCAATCGCTCACCATCAGAATATGTAGCTAATGATCGTCACTACTCAGCCACTTATTTCGTGATGTTATTTTGCTAAGTTAGCCATTTAGCACGATGAGACCAGCGGTATTAAACAGCATCGCGTGGTTCTAACATTAACGGTCATGACTCTAAGTGATCGAGCATAAAAAATGATAGAAAAAATATAAACCAAAACTTCGGAGACCCACCTCGAAAACTCTGTTCCGTTTTCTTTAAATTTATAAGTTTGTCAGAGCGCGCTTTTTAGGCGCAGCTATAGACATTATTGAATGCATTGAACATAATAGGGCCTTCTCATTTGGAACAGATTCTTTACTGCCGATGTTGGGTAGACATTTTCGTAATATGGTAAGCTTTCCTACAGGGTAAGGAAGGAAATAATGAGAAAATTGGCTGTCCTAGACCCTAAGTGTCTCTGTGGCTTGACCGTGTACTTTACTATTTTCCATAGAGAAATATTTTCCATAGAGAAACTCAGGCCAAACATATTTTTTCGCTCGAAGTTCACAGCATTTTCCCTTACGCTCTGAACGTAACAAATTCCACACACCTATATCGATGAATATTTCGTTTCAACTCAGCCCCAGGTACACGGTCCTGACTGCTCTCAGTACGTAGGATCCAGGCCAAAACAGTAATGGCAGCGATAAATTATTATGCTGCGTCCGCCATCATCCCAGTGGCAAAATCACCCGAGTAGCCTCCCCTGTACCAAAACGGTGCATTCTGGGAATGTATTTTCGTAATGGTGGCGAACGGAGGATTATAAATATATCGCTGGTTTTACTGTTTTGAGCTGACTTCTTCCAACTCGAGGCAGCCAGGACCTTGTGCTTGCGGCTGAATTTAGACGAGGCATGCATCAATACAGTTACGTTTGTAGGCTGGAAGAAAATGTTATGGACTTTGAGTATGCTTGGTCTGAGTTAACCAAGCAGTGTCTCTGTGGCAAATAGTAAAGTACAGGGTCAAGCCACAGAGAAAAGCAGGGTTTAGGCTGTCCCGAGGTAGTTTTGTTGCCAGCTCTGAGAAAAGCTCTGAACGGCTTCCTGTGAGTCCTGACACAAGTAGTAGTTGGATAAATATACCTCAGTTTATCATTCAAAGTAACCTCAGTCTCCAAATTATTCCACCGAAGTCTGCCTATTCATCACAACAAACCATCTAACATCCAAAAGCTGATCAGTGATGTGACGTCACAGCCAAACTTTCACGTGACGCTTTCAAGGCTAGTGATTGATCAAGTTCTAAGGGCCTTCTAGAATACGGCTACCTGGAGTGAATTGTCCGTCAGTGACATATTCCGATATTGAATTCTATCTTCTCAGCTTACTTTAAAACTTTACTGAATTTCTTAAATACTTTCTGTAATACCTGAGATTTACTTCTGTTTTTTCTATCCCAATGTAGTGACAGACATCATGGGTACTTGAAATGCCACTAAGGTTAAATGCAAGAGTGGCTGTAGACTATTCTGATAGGTGTCGTGCAATTTTAAACATAAAACATCGTCGACACTGGGTTTAGAGATGATCTGCAAATACGTCTATGTGAGAAGGTCCGAGTGATGAATGTGCGTGCCTTTTAATTGTTAGGACATACGTGACGCGGGATAAATCCCATTCTCGGACAGGAACTTTTCTACATTCAGCTGCTTCTATTATTATAATAATAGTGTCAATACATGATCTAAGGTAGTATATGGTGTATGTATGCATGCTTACGTTTTAAGGTGGTACTCAACAACATTTAGGTCATATGATAACGAGGAGTCTTTAATTTGTGTATATACTGTGTCTAATTGAGGAAAGACAAGTCCATGGCGCCAAAGTGCTGCCGCCACTGGAATATCATGCTGAAGGTATCAGATACGACATTCACATTATACTGACACCTGGCCGACCAGTCCAGCTTCTTTGTATGACCTCTCAGTTCTGAGAACCAAGGCAGGCAGCAATAATTTGATATGTCACGACAATTACACTGCACTATGTTCTGATTACCACAGCCTTATCGGCATCCTCCAGCCACAAAACTGACCGTCTCCAACTGAAAAGGAATCATTCTTCCCAGATTTGATATGACTTGAACGTATGAATGATTATGGGTTAACTCCACATCGACAATGTTTCAGCTACATCGCGGCGAAAGATCATGGCATGAAACAACAGCCATATGGATAAATAAATCGTGAGGATGTGTCAGAATATAATATGGATGACTTGAAAGAGCGTAATGACAGAACCCGGTTGAAATGAATAGAGATTTTAACGTAAAACTGGACATGCTTCCATGCTTTGTAACTAAATATACATGTAGTAGATTGCCAGGCGTCGTGATAGTATAGTGCATATGGAAAAAATTACACTTTCTTACATATATTCGCATTATGTCAGTATGCAAAACGGGCGTAAAAACGCCATGATATGAATTTGGCAGGTAGGATATTTTTGGAATTCACATGATTAACAAGTCTAATATTGCCAACAAGGATAGTGGAACCTAAAAAAATGCTTACCAGAGGACAGCATATTTGCAAATAGCAACGTTCCAACCCAGGAGATCTCTAGCGCAGGAACATCAAAGGTGTCCAGTAAAATGGCATTTAAAACACCCGTAGACCAGGAAAAGCCCAGCGACATAATATTGACTATGAATGCGGCGGCGGTGACAAGCCATCCCCATGGTTGTTCCACGCTACTGCTGTCAGGGGTTTTCGAGATCCCCATCTTGTTGTCATTCACGGATCTGGGAATAAAGACACAACACAATAAACTCGTGATATGAAATCCCAGCCACAAATAAAACAATGTCCGTTTTATATGTCTAAGAAGTGATTTCCTTCGTTTACAGTGACATTACACCATCAGTCTGTAGCAGGCCCTCGTTCTAAGATGCCATCGCGATATGCAACTCATTTAACATCCAGTCCAACAAACATTTAAGATCTTGCTCCACGATATTAAATTGACTTTGTTGCAGCTTTTATATACGAGCCCAAGGCTATACAGTCTGTAAGAACGTCATACAATGATGTAATTTCTTAGCTATATGATGGACGATGTTTGACATGTGCGACTACATCAACGTCATTGCCCCCGAAATTTTTTACCTCTCTTGATTTTTGCTCCTGGCAAGCCGCCCCTCTGCAAATGAGGATTGTTTTCTTTATCATTTTTCTTCTTTTTTGTTTGTTTTTTATATTTTTGTTTCATTTTTCTTGGTTTCATGGTTTTTCACTAAAACTTTAAGTGTGAAGCCAGTTTTGCATAAAGCTTTTCAAGGTCATCGGCTGTAGGGTATTTGCTGCATTTGATCAGGGTGCCATTATGAAAGTCTTGAGACAAAATCTTCACACGTCCAAAAAACAAAAAAAACAAAATAAAAATATACTTTCTTCAACCTTAATGGAAAAGAAAACAACAGCTACAATTAAATCTGTGTAGAAGGTTTTAGTTCATGAAATCATGATGATATTGACAATAAAGGCAAATAAAGGCTATCAAATGCAAAGTCTTCTACGCTGTGGTAATTTTATATGAGTGTGTTATTGCTCACAGGCCAGAATTATCTAATACCCCCGGATTATGAGCTCGACCCTGATACTCATAGCAGGAAACAACACGCCTCAAGAAGGAAACTTTGGAGCTATATGATTTCACAAAATCTAAACATATGAACATACATGCCATGATTCTAAATCTATGTTGTTTAATGATGACATTAAGACGGGCTCTCGAGGTGGTCATCATAACTCCTTCCCTGTAACATTTCATTGCTCCAGACGTGCTACGTGTATTTCAAATGAACTCGAATTATCCACCAAAGACACCGGAGTCGTTTCGGAAGGTATGACAACAAGATCAGTGGTGTAGCGAGAATGAAAAATATCAGTGAGCCTCGGATTTAAAAGGGACATAGCATCGATGCTGATTGTAATACCTGGACACAGGGTTTCCGGGGTTAAACTCCGCGGCTTTTGGTCACGCTTGAAGAAATCCGCCACATCTAAACTTCAGCTTAAGCTAGACATACGCTGATATTGCCTATATATCACATCAGACTCTGTTTTCCTTTAACAGCGCGAGCCAATCACAGCCAAAGGTATATGTAACACTTGCTTATGTGAAACAGCCTATGACATCAGATGCAAGCTATACCATTCCCAAAGTGCCTTGGTGGTCCCAAGGTAACAATGCTTTACAGAAATGAAACCACATGTAGCTCTGAGCAAAATACGGTTTTCAGATTGCACAGAAAAACATACACACGTAATATGCAAAAATTAGGCCAGGGAGTTAAAAGGTTAAACAGAAGGCTGCAAGACACAAGGTATCCATTAAATTAACGACATCTGTTTCTTTCCACATGAAAAGAAAAGAAGCAGCCTGTAATAAAAATCGTTCTCCCAAAGGAACTTTTCAACTGAGATTAATAGCCTATTAAAATTCAAAAAATTTTAAATGTTGGAAAAAATTTTTTCGCAAAGTTGCAGGTATGATAAAAGCAATGTATTTATAAGAGTTGTAAAAGCTTTGCTAAAATGCAGAGCTCTCTTCAAAGGGAAATATCTGGCAAAAAATGAAGATATGGTGAGTGAAAAGACCATTAAAAACTGAAATAGATATTACCTTCGCTGATTTTTATTTCAGCTGTTTTTTTTTTTTTTTTTTTTTTGATCAAGTTAAACAGTCTGGCTACTCGAAGTAGTCAGATTAACATAATCTCGGTACCTTGCTTCTCTACCTAGCTGCCTCGCTTCTACGTAAAACTTCAAGCAAATAAACAAATAATTTTTTCTCGCCTTATTATTTTTATTTGCCTACAAGGACCTGCCGAGTTACGCCATTATTTTACCCAGTAAATAAGTCTATTACTTCCGGCATCAGATGCTTGACATGTTGCCTACTAAAACCAAATGTTTGTCCTCTACCAGCTTAGTCAGTCAATATATAGTGTGATTTTTACTGCCTTTATTACCTCTCCAAACAGAAGAGCGGAGCTGTCTGTGATAAGGCCAGAAATATGGTTATCCTTATGTAACAGGAGCTCACGAGAACTCGTGTGGGTGAGAAAAGAAAAGACTTTTTTCATCTTCTAAAAATAACTCCTGGTGAAGCAGAAATGTGAAAAAGCAGCAGCGTAATAACCTAATCATGTGTTACGTATGTGTGTCATTTGGGTGCTTCCGCTGTTCGTCTGTTGGTGAAGCAGAAATGTGAAAAAGCAACAGCGTAGTAACCGAGTCATTGCTTATGTAAGCGTGTCATTTGGGTACTTCACCAGTTAATAAGTCCTGAGGCCTGTTATTACAGCTGAAGAAACAACGTTTAATGTAGTTTGATCTGTTAGCAAACTGTTTGGTTCTCCCTTATAATTTGTACTCATAAATGTCCCAGATCACCACTAAAAATGATAGATTATGGATTAGCACCACATTGGCAATATACCGTGGTGAGATCATCATTAAGAGATAATGTAAAAATCACGCACCGAATTCCCTGAAATTTGCACACGATAGAAAAAGTTAGTGATAGCTATTGCTGATAAAATGCTGAATTAATGATAGATCAAGATTGGAAAATAAAATAACTCATTCTTGTAATTCCAACGCATTATAATAATTTGTATGACACGCATGGGGAGACAACTTATGAAGTGGTTGTCCCAAGTACTCCAAGATGATTCTGAAAGAATATGGTGCGAATAAGCCTTAACCTTCTTTCGTTTGTATATGCGTGCCTTACGGCCTACATTTCAAGTGTATATATTTATCTACATATTTGATTGTTGTTTAACGTCATACTCAAGAGTACTTCACTTATCTGGTGGCAGCCAGCTTCATAAATGAAAGGAAACCGGGGCGCTGAGGGTAAACCGCGCTGACCTTTGGAAAATTAATAACTGACAAGTTATCCCCCGTGTGACATACAGACATGCACACCATATTGGGGGAAGACAAACGATGTTATGTTGCTAACTGTTCCAGCACCACTTATTCTTACAGCAAATAATATAAACGACTACAGTATACAGAATAAAACCAAAGTAGCGATGACCGTGTGATAGTTGGCAATTGGTTACGCTTTACAATTGGTTAGTGGTCATTTTATAAGGTCCTAACATTTTCTTGCCATGGGAGCTCTGATGGTTGATCATTTCAGTTCTTCAGTTTCAGTTCAAGAAGTCTAGCTGAAACAGAACAAACTGCAATTCTTGTATTATTCCTTCCAACGACTAGAGACTGAATTCATACTGTTGGCTACGATTAAATTTATATTCCAAGTATAAATTTGTGTGTTTTTCAGAACATGGAGGCGGATACATACAAGGCGAAACTAGTGATAAACCAGGGCTCACCGATCTCTTACTGGGTAGGCTTGACCCCTGTCAGCTGGTTGTCAAATTTGTGAAAAATTTCATCTCTCATGCCCTATCAGGAATTTGACTGAAGTTTTCTCAGTGGACAAGGACTATGAGGCCCGGGGGGTTTAGGGCTTGCAGATTTAAGGACAGTGCTGTGAGGCCAAACATAAACGTGTAAGTAAATGGGAAATTAATTGAGGTGTGTGACCAATTATCGCCAGCCCCCTCCGCCCGCCACAATCACCATTCCAATCTCCCTGTCGAAATATTAACATCCCTGCAAACCATCCACGTTGTTAATTAGCAGCCATGAAACGAGAACAGCTACTGGTACTCTATGTAATGCTTTTCTTCCATAAAAGGGGCACGACAGATTCACGAACGAAAATGTCGAACTTACAAACAACTCTTAGGCTTGAAAACTAAGCCGGTTTATGCAATTAAATTCACTTATATACACAAGCGTTGACGTCACGCTGAATATAATGGCAGCCTCTTGCTGCCTAGTCTGTACTCTGGATAAGTAGGTCAAACATAGAGTGAAATTTTTAATATGGAACTGTATCATCTTCGTTTACTTCGCAATATCCAACGTTCTCAAGTTCAGTGCGGAGCTGTTTGAACACTCAACGTGGGACAATTAATAACTGCTAAACGTGTTAGCCAATGGATTCTGAAAGCTGACGGTCGGTCGCTCAGTCGGTTAGCGCGCTACCGCAGCGCAATGACCCGAAGCTTCCCACCAATGTGGTCGATGTGAGTTCAAAAGCTCATGCTGGCTTCCTCTGCGGCCGCACGTGAGAAGGTTTGCCAGCAAGCTGCGGATGGTCGTGGGTTTCCCCCGGGCTCTGTCCGGTTTTCTCCCACCATAATGCTGGCCGCCGTCGTATAAGTGAAATATTCTTCAGTACGGCGTAAAACACCAATCAAATAAATAAATAAATAAATTTACAAGTAATAAGTTTCTTTTACCCCAGCCAATAGTATAGTTTAATCCGGATGTTACATAAAACATTAATTTTCACAGAACGCACAGAGCGATGGCTACGTGCAACTTCGTTTCTCATTACGTGTTCACAGCGTGCATGAGCTATGGCTTCTATAAAGAATTAACTAGGTTTGACCATGGTAGGCATCGCGGAGAAGAGTGTTTCACGTTGGAAACAAGAGGAACTAATTCATCTCTGAGATATGCAGTCTATTGTTGCTTGTTCCTGTGTTTGCTATATGTGGTGTTGTGGTGAAACTGGTAATGCAGTAGTCATATATTACATGACATAACGGTCTATCTGACTTGGACCCGAGTGACCATTTGCGTCAAAATGTACCTCATCGGTGATAGGTATAACCTACATAATACCACAGCTAACCACAAGGTGTTTTAGTTCATTATAAATTGGAAATAAATTTCAGAATTCCTTTGGTCCAAATTTTCAAATTTTGAAGATGCTCAAATGGTATGTATCCAGTCTAGTAATATATTATGAGGTATAAATTGTAATCTGTAAGTTTTGCAACAGGATGACTCAATAGTCAAACAAATACGTCTGCACCAATGTCACTCCGTAAAACAGCTAGAGGACGCACATATTCCAAAACGAGTGCAATGAATAGTGCATATATCAACTGTTACACCGATGGAAGGTAATAAATCACACCATGGAGATTAAAACCAGAGCAGCAACAACAGCTGTGTTGTCAACACATTTAATGCAACATTACAAAGCTATCAGGATTTGCTGTTTTCCACCTGGCAAGTATATGGATGTTCAGCGAGAGCTCAGAGACCTTCGTGCCAATACACACTACAGCTGGTCAGTAATCTGATTAAATGAAAGTAGCGCACTCATTTTTGTACGACTTTAAGGTAACGGGTTACTATGTTCCAATAGAGGCATACTGGCTAACAAAATGAAAATTGTCCAAAAAGCTCACCTTAATCCGTTGAAGTCTGAACTGTCGAATGAATTATTCAACGTTTGTACATGTATATATATAGGTGAATATTCCGTTGATGAAGATCCGCAATCTCCGTGAACCGATCTGCTCCGCTGTAATTAGACCGTAACGTAATGGACAATCCAACCAGAGAAAGGCCCCATGTCCAGGTCATTGGAGAGGTGCTTAGGTTCCGTGGAGAATATTAGTGCTGCGGAAAAAGGCTTGTGGAAAAGTTCCACGTGTTAGGTGTTGACAGGCGTATAGACCAGCTGCAAATGTTCAGGTCGTATGAAATAAACCGTATGCAAGAATTGACAGCTGGGTGGTGAATTGTGTCCTTCGCACTTTGCCATCACAACTGTACAGATGCACCTAGAGGTAATCATGTAACGCAAGAATACAAACAAAAATCTCCCTACGCTTGGTAAAATACAAAATGGAGCAATGTGTTGAACACGTAGGCCTACGAATCAAGCGCCTGTTTATTCGCGTCGAGTTTAACCTTTTAAGACCATTTCCGCTTTCCGAGAATAGAACTTGTTCACTATCCACAGTCGACAGTAATTTTTAACGTATGGTTTCCCCATAAATTACACTAGCCGTAAATACATATTGTATGATATTGTTTTAACTAGATATGCAAGTGCGCATGACTGGATGGATGGGCTTCTATAGCTGGCCTACTTTTCGGCGATGATTTAACACACGCATGTCATGCTTGACTAGAGCAAAGCTCGACGGTAAGCAAATACGCAGGGGGGTAATATTACACTGTACCGGTAACCCCGATATTTAGCTCAGAACTGGTTTATTCCGGTTAAAACTGACCTATTCCCAGTTTCTGCACCAGCAAATAAAACATAAGCGCAGCTTCTGAAAGCCGACTGTGTATCCTGAGGGAGAGCGGGTGAAGGGGAATGGAGTGGTGCCAACATTATTAGTGTGTGTGGCTTACATTTTATTTTTTTCTTCTCTGCCAATTGCGCAGTCGGTTAAGTTCATCAAGCGTAAAACATCGACACGCGTGAAATAACACGAAAAGAACTACACGGTCTGGCACAAAGGCTAAGTCAGTGATTTTTCCTTCGCTTCACAGTGTTTAATGGCAAATTCTGTTCTAAAATATATCACCTATTTTCGAGACCCCTGCTATATAAATATAACATTCTTCAGTACTGCGCTTAACACCTATGAAAGAAATAAATAGGCTAAATTTGATACCACACACAGTGATTATACCCTCTTGAGCGCTAATGGTAAAATGTCAACATTATGTAAGGTTTGAAACGACACCACATGATAAATGTTATGACACATGACTGGCAACATATTGAAATGTTTTGCCGCGTAACGGCTGTTTGCACCCCCTAGCATAATGTTTGATTACAGTGTTTTTCTTTTAATAATGCGGAACTCCTAAAAGTGTTAATTGGACATAAGATATTTCCAAATTACATCCTGTTCGTATAATTTTGTCAAGTACACGTTTTATTTATAACACTTAAAGAATTGTTAACCCAGCATCATAAATGCTTTTCTTCTCTGGCACTACCGTAATGTTGGATTTAGCATTATAAAAGTTATATAGAACATTTCAGTTTTTAGATAGTATAAGGTTACGAGGCACAACAATGTGAGTCAGATGGGAAGGCCATTTCCGGTAAAATAACACATCGACTGACTGAAAACCTTCAGTTTTCTTGTACAACCGGCACAGCAGGTCTTTAGGATTTGAACGAATAGAATTTTCATTGGTTTAAGGGAAGAGAGAATTTGATTAATAGTAATGCATACAACCTTTGGCCTAAAGTATTTTTGGCATCAAGCTTTGGCTGCTCCCGAGACTCTTTGCACGATGCGTGGGTGTTTTTTTTCACGGCAGAAAGAACCTTGCATCCAGAAAATGCATGATACATGACTGTGACCTCGGTAGTATATGTATGTATTGGACAAACCAATACTCTGCGTGAAACTTCATTTAATTAAAAAAAATAACTGATCATCATGATAATATTAAGGACCGCTGGCATTTTTAATGGCCTCTGATGCCTACACGTGCAAGACATGTAGACGTAGTTATTGTTGATAGACGTAGTTATGACTTGTTTACTTAAAATGCTGGATTGTTATTGACTATCTTTAAGGACGAAGGTATTAGATACGGTATGAATGGGTCGCCGCTATGTGCGTATTTGAATTTATCCTTACCTTTCAGTGCGGAGATTGGCCTACAACACAAGGAGAAACAGGCGTAATATGCCAGAAATTATAGCTACTTGAAGTCTATACATAAAAAAAAGCATTCGTTCTGGAAAAACAAGTATATTCAATTAGTGCCCGGTTTCCTCCTACCATAATGCTGGCCGCCGTCGTAAAAGTGAAGTATTCTTGAATACGATGTAAATCACGGATCAGTTAAATTAAATTAAATTAAATCCAGTTTACACGGACTAGTATAGAAAATGGGGATTCTGGCTCACCTGGTGCTGGGAGCCTCCCCCACACCCCCCCCCCCCGCCCTAGACAGCTCTAGCACCAGGTTCAGGGCACATCAAGCCATATGGTGTCTGTCTACATAAACTTTTACCAATTATTTATATAGACACACACCCGTTCACATTCATAATTATGTAGGCCGGAGAGCAAGCAGGACCGAACCTCTACTTAGAGACAGAAGAGTAACATAACATAGCTCGCCGCCGAAAAGTAAAGATGGCATCGACTGAGACGGTTCACCTCTTCTATCCCGAAGCCGCCCTGCGGCCCGACGAAAATCTCTATACCGGGTGGCAAGAGGTCACGCGGGCCGACTGCGCCGACCTCTTGTAGACGATCTTCAAGAATGAGATGATGCATGAAGAATACGGTGACAACATATCAGCCACCATGGGCGAGAGCAATCAGAGTATCATATCCCTGCTTAGAAGGAGATCCACGATCACGGTGTGATCGCCCGCGAGATCATCGCCGATCCATCCTGTGCGCTAAGCCGCAACAGGATCGCTTCCGGTCGCCGCCAACGGTGGCCAGCCCGCGCGGCAAAGCACACAAAATTCAAACCCTATAGAACTGTTTCGCCGGATTCCTGTCGGGTTTAAATTTTGTTCACTTCAATGAATCACGTCTTAGTCGAGGTTTTGTATCCCGGAATGAATTAGATCATTTATTTTATCGCCGAGTCTGGTCATTTCATACGTCTGGTCTTGTATAGCGTTGTAAAGTTTGTGTAGAATATATACAGCTACACCCCACCTAATGCCCTATCGAGGTTACAATGAGTATATTGGATAATGGCGATGGATACATCTTATACCCGATTTGCGAGTATTACTACAAGTGTATCGAACTCCGGTATCCCACCTCTCTCTCGAAAAGTTTAATTGGCGGATATTTTTTTTCATGAAGGCTGCGCGAGCTTCGTCCCGCCCCTGCTGCACTAACTCGTCCCTCGTTTTCCTATCTAATAGAATAGAGATATGTGCTGTGCGGACTCGAATCTGTTTTTTCATTTCTCGGTATTTGTCGACATCCCAGAGAATTAACCGAAAGTCGGTATCCGACATCTTACCGTCAGTCTGCGCTGTAGAGACGTGGTCGGTGATGAAATTAAGCTTTCTCTCAGCCAGTAAGCGGATTTCGTTATGTTTCTTCCCTTTGACGGACAGTCGCCGGCTTAAAAACTTACCCACCCCACTGAGAAGGCCACAGACTAAGGCTGCTCCCTCCATGCATATAGCTATAGGGGCAGCAATTATAATTGACAACACTCCGACTCCGGCGACGCCCAGACCCATACTGGCCGTTAGTAGCTCGGTATCAATACCATGAACTGCGTAGACTGCAATGTGGTATTTTTTGTATAGAGCGGCTCTGACATCTCTCTCGTCTTCTAACTCTTTTTTTTCAGAGTGCTAATATGTTGTAATCTATACTAGTGCGGCTTTTCAGTCGGCAGGTGGATATAATGTTGGATCTAATGCTGGATACAGTTGGGTCATTTTTATGTTGACACCTTTAGAGTGTTTAATTCTAAATCCGAGATGGGTTTAAAACTTATTCTTGACCGTTTCAACATAACGCCATGCTCCAGATTTATGCGGTTCACCAGCACCATTTGTGCCGCAGCGGCCTGGACATTGTCTAACGTCCTCTCAACCTGATTAACTCTCAGAAGCATTTTTACAACAATCGTTTCGCTTTTACCGACATCCCTTTGCAGCCACCCGATCTTCAAGCCAGAAAGGATGTGGAATGGCTTAGACACTCGATTATCACTCAATATAATATCCAGAATCATTATAGAGTGCGGGGAACCGCGTCAAACTAACGAAATGCTGTGTTGATATCGAGGTAAGATGTTGTACCTGGACCTCATTCCATCGCAACGCCACCATTCGGCAGTATTCTCAGGATTGTCACATACAACCAGGGTGAGTTTTGGGAGCGCATTCGGGGCGTCGATATCCACATCGGCGAGCTCATTAAACTTCGGTGGTTCTTCGGAATATCCCAACGACACTTTCTTTCGTGCATAAACACCTTGCCGAAATTGGAAGGCCTAAATCCGTCCATCCACCCCTTGCCGCTCAAAACCATCGACATCTGCCAGATCCGATAAGGCTTTGTCACTGCAACTCGGGCTCACTGGGTTCATCACGCCGGCGAATATCTAAAGTTACGCTTAAGTATGTTGTATCTATAGGTTGGCTGCGATTCTTTAATAGTAAGCCCCTGCACGAAGCCAGCCAACAGTTTTTTGTATAGTGGATTGATAAATGTCGTCGTCCTTCCGGAGTTCATGTCTTTCTGGTATACCGGGACTGCCCTCAGAAGAGCAGAGCCGCTTGCATTACTGGTACACACTGCGGCCATGTTTTCGGACGTGCTTAACTCGTCTAGGTGGACAAATATTTCTTTGTGAGGCTTCAGTTTGGGTCGTTTGTCTCCTTCATTTATTCCGCTTATGGGTTCTCCTGCGTTTGAGAATCCCAGAATATCAGCTAGATCTAAAAGAATGATAACATCAATCTTTTTGGCGAGTTTCAGCTAAGCGCTCAGTAGCTTCATTCAGTTGCAGTTTAACACACAAAGGTCGGAACACTTCTTTGTCAAGGGTACAGACGTACAGACGGTGAATAGCCACTTGACACGACTATCTGCTTATCATGAAACACGAAACACATGCTGGCGCCAATCTTCGCCAAGAGATGGTGGAAGGTCACTTCGAGTCGGGTGGTCTCGTACTGGCCTTCTTGATTGTCCAGAATATGATTGGAAAAGGACACTGCTCTCCTGTGGAACATCGCTCAGTGTAACAAACATATTCAGAAATATGTTCGATAAGGGGTTTTCATGACGGTGGAGTATATTCAAGAAAAGAGATTGAGGAGCGAAGTGAAATCGTGGTGATAGATATCAGCATGAACAACTCGCGAGTTGCTTTCGACATGATTTTTAAAAGGTGTCTGAACGCTACACCTTACCGAAAATCAACAGCGGCAAATTGGTTGAGAAATGGCACACGCAACCGGTGGCGTAGTGGCAGAACCAAATCCATTTCGTCGTATGGTGAGTCATGACCGGTTGTCATAGCCGACACAGAACTAAGCAACTCTGTATTCCACTTCCACGTGTACTATCAAGTGTGCCGTATTCTGGAAGAGATGAATGCGCCACTTCCACGAGACGATGCATGGAGTCCGATCGACAACCCCTACTACCGGAGGGCATTTAACCGGATTTGCGCCGAGCTTCGAGTGCCCCAAACACAGACTGGCGGCAAAAAAGAAGTGTAAACCATGGGCTAGGCGTGGCTATTTATCCTGTCAGGAGGACACGATACGTGAAATGGCATTACGACTACGATCCTAGCCGTATATCATTCAGCGAACACAAGTTCCACATCGATTTCATCTCGCAAGGCAGCGAAGGCAATCAAGCATGGTCCATATTCATCCTCGACAAATCTAAAAGGTTTAACCAGGCAGGCGTGGAACGTTTGAACGACAGCATTCAGACTTATGCTTGGGCAATCCTCGGAGCACAGGCACTGACCGGCAGCAGTATCTTAGGCATGAGGCGCGGCATTTCACGCGCAGAAGCAGTTCGTTACTAATGTGGAAGATGCTATGACCAGACCTGTTGATCGTCCCTTGAGCGGTACCAGAACATCCTGAGGTACGCGAGCTCCAAGGTTGATTGTGCGTTTGGCGTGGGTCTGTACATGGCGCCAAGTCATATGAACCTCCGAATGGGAAAAATCAGTGGCTGTAACAAAGAGATCGTCATAGCCACGGCAGACAAGAGAGTCAACAGAGACGGAAACTTGCCTTCGTCTGTTCACACGCCTTCGACTGTGGAGGCAAGCATTATGAAGCCGCAGCCAGCTGCAGTACCAGTGCCGACTCCTGTAGTACCGAGACCCGTGCCCGCAGTGCTAACTCCAGTTTCACGGAGGACTCCAGTTTCACCGAGATCACCGAGAGAGCACGATGAAGAAAAGGTGGCGTTAGTAATACGTAGCGTCGCCCTCGGGGTTGCAATAATCTTGTCACGCTAGATGTGCCCGAACGGCCGCGTAAATGATTCCACCTGTGGCGACAACCAGGGCCCAAGTACTCTCGGCAAACCAGTTCACGCCCTTGCCTAAAGCGCCGAGGAGCCAAGAGGCGATCCTCCCTATAATAGCTGGGAAAGCCGCTGCGGGTTTACCGGCGAGCTTAGCTAGAAGCTTGCCCAGGGCCCGCAGTTGCTTTTTTACCCATTCCTTCAGACCGGTTGGCTCACGATGGAGGCGCTGGCGCTGAAGAGCCCCCTGTTACCGCAAGCACCAGGGTCGACGCGATAAAACCCAACGCATATAGGATACTGGCTATGGTGACCCCCTGTTCGAGGAATAAAGTCCGAAGCCGCTCGACAAGAGCTGCGTCCTCATGAAAAACTTGGCTGATCTTTTCCCTGATCCGATTGATTTGTGTCCACGGAGCAGGATGGGTCGCAGAGGTCTTCTCGAGGGGGGCTGCTCTTTCATCCTTAAGGCCTTGCAATTCTTTTGCAATGCGGCGCCTGGAGATCGGTAGCTTCATCAAGTTGTCTTTGTTTGAAAGGAATTTCCTCATTCAGTGCAGTCCTTCTAGAAGGTTGTTTGTGTGCTCCCCTCTGAAGGCCTGCAGTATCTTATTAAGTTCCAGCAGCTCACGGAGGGGCAGTGGGGATCACCATATGTGCTGAGAGCCCCCTGATTCTCAGATTCAGTCAACGTGGTTTCGATGGTTGTGACCGCTTCAGATGTTTCCTGTACCACTTGTTCCATATTCTCTATAGCCGCGGCTTCATCTAGGTTATCCTTAGGTTTCTGAAGAACAGTCACGACTTTTGGTGACAGGGTGTCCCGCTTCCAGTCAACAGCCCTAAATTCATCCCGTACGAAACCCATCCCAAAACGCCTCTCTAGTGTCGATGACGCGAGTGCCTTGCCTCCCCTTTTGCTGATAATCTCCAAGTTGGGATAAGCCACAAGGCGTCGTCGATTATTGATCAGCTCGAAATCAAAATAATGTATCTCCGCAGCGGGGGTCACCCAGTATTGTTCCTCAATGGCCTTATAATAGCCATCTACGGCTGTCCGTATCATTTCACGCGCAAGTGATTGTGTGTTTCTCTCTCTTTGGTTGTCATACGGCTGCTCCACTCTTGAAGAGAACTAGGTTTCTTGGGTCCCCTCATCGTCTGGCTCATCAATATCAAGATCATCTAGAAGATTCGACCTCAATTCCGCCATTATATTGAAGATATGATATAGTCGTGCATCAGTTCATAATATCTATAATACGGGAACAAACCGTTTAATAAACATGGGTCAATACGGACGGAAGCTCAATCCGCACCCCAAGCTCCGTGAACAGTTGGGGACGAAAGGCGTGCAGCTGCCGGTCGTGATCACAAATAACCCGAGTAGGATTGACCAGAACCAAGAGCTTCTTGTTCGGTTACCAACCCTCGGCCCCCATGACGTCATTGTCCCTGGGACTGCAAGACTTGCTTTCACAACCTCCCTGACATAGATCGGCCTTCCGATTGGCCGGGGGTTTTCCTGGAATGTGAGCTCATCTGCCTTAGCACCCTCAAACCTCTCTAGAACATCTTTCTAGAAGTCAGCAGTCGTTCTCAATGTGTTGGAGTGAGTGATTGGGTCAAATACTTCCTCAATGGCCTTCCTCCTACCCTTCTTCCTACGTGGTGGAGGAAGAGACCGATATTTCCCGGGATGTCAGGGCTTTAACAGGCGATCCTTGACTGCCTCAGGAATGGGCTCCTCCAGGATGTTTTGGACTACATCATGGAGAGCTGGATTTTCTGGCCTTTCTGCCAATAATTGATCGATATATTCATCCATAGTCGCCATTACCCCTTAAGATTGTATTTCTCTGAATGGAAATTCCACCCATCAGCTGATCTATGTATGCTCTCATACTACAGACCTTATCCCTTAAGATTATATTTCTCTAACTGGAAACAGCAATTCTGCTAGTCTTGCGAACTCTGCTCTGAAACTGCGATGCTTTTTGCGCCAGTTCTCCAGGCGAGCTTGGGCAGCGCCACAACCATTACACACGCCATTGTCGTTACGACATCCTGCTCCGCATGCAGTGCATGGGGTATATGGCTGTGCTCCTTGTCTCATCTGGTAATTATGCTGTAATTATCCCTCTCCCAGGTTCACTCCCCACATTAACCATGTGCACTTGTTTCGATCCATTGTGGTCTTTATCCCATAAGATTGTACTTCTGTAGTTAGAGGTTTTGGATATAAAGCCCACTGTAATATAACTGTGTCAAGTAGTCTCGCTAAGTATGTAAATAGTCTATGTGAACTTACTCCCACGTGAGCTATTTACATCCTGATCCATTGCGGTCTTTATCTCTTAAGATTGTACTTCTCTAATTAGAGTTTCGGTCCTGGCTGTGTAATACACATGCTGAAATCAGTTAGCTGTACTGCCTCGAGAAGCTGGTATGCGATACAGGATGTAACTAGTCACTGTAAGCTTTATTTGTCTAGGTAGATAAATATAAGGCGGCTGGTCTCGCCAGCTATGTAAACAGTCTAACTATGTACCTTCCACGCGTAAAATAAGGTTGAATTCAGTTACCTGTACTGCCTCGAGAAGCTGGTTATGCGATACAGGATTTAAGTACTCACTTCAATAATAATAAGATTTATTTATCTAGTTGGATAAATATATGGCGGCTGGTCTCGCCAGCTATGCAAACAGTCTAACTGTATGTCTCCCATGTGAGCTTTTCACATTGTAGAAGTAGGGCAGCCGGCTGCTCGAGATATGTTATGTTTCTGTTCTCTCTCTAATTACAGGTCCGGCCCTGCTCGTGCTCCGGTCTACATAATTATGAATGTGAACAGGTGTCTGTCTACCTAAACAATTGGTAAAAGTTTATGTAGACAGACACCATATGGCTTGATGTGCCCAGAACCTCTCGGGTGGAGGGGGGGGGGGAGAGCTCCCAGCACCAGGTAAGCAGAACACCCAATTTCTATACTACTCACGGTGAGCTTTATTCTGATCAACGGTACTGCCTGAATGACGTTTTTCAAATAGCGGGTTTGTCCATTTTTTTTTTGTCGAATTTTCGAATTCGAAGAAATGATACTGTTAATCAAACCGTCAAACCGACCTCATCAACGGTTTTAATAATCTAGGTGTATTCACTATTTTCAAGACCTAAGACTCCTTAATTTATACCATATTCTATCAAATTATGAAGGTAGTACGGTATTACAGCTTTCATTCAGGACGTCAGAGCATTGCGAGGTTCTAACGGTCTACATAAAAGAGTTCAAATCGTGGTAAATGCAAACTGTTTTCCTCTGTGACTATGCAGTGCTTGTATACTACAAATTTGACGTTCTATCTGGAAAGAACAAGGGAATACATAGTTTTGGGCCTTTTGTCAAAGGCGGGGAGGAGTTTTTTCAGTTCCCCATTACCAGTATAAAGGGAATGCACAACTTCGAAACTGAGTTATTGTAAGCTAACAATGTTGAAGTACACATAAAATCAGCTTAACAACAATGAAAACTTCCTCTGACGATCATATACAAACCTAATTCTTGATGTTGGTATCACTTGTTTACCGTTACACTGGCTTGTGGTAGATTAGTTTCACGGATGAAAGTAAGGTTGAAATATTTGACCTCACCTGGCAAATGAGTTCCATCAAGTTGGTAGTGTATGGAGCTGTTCCTAAATCTGCGTACCCCATGCCGTCTTAACCAGATGTTAACACACCTACAAAGCACAATACATTTGTCAATATACAGGTTTTCAGTTGACTACTATATGTGTGACTACATTGCTTTTTGAGCAACCCTAAATTAGGGACATCTAGTAAACTGCAGTTAACATCTCTGCATTATTTATCAAATTCTGTGGCAGCAATGCTTTTAGAGGGTGTGTAATTTGCTATTGTTTTTTCAGTCCCCCATTACCAGTATAAAGGGAATGCACAACTTCGAAACTGAGTTATTGTAAGCTAACAATGTTGAAGTACGCATAAAATCAGCTTAACAACAATGATAACGTCCTGTGACGATCATATACAAACCTAATTCTTGATGTTGGTATCACTTGCTTACCGTTACACTGGCTTGTGGTAGATTAGTTTCACGGATGAAAATAAGGTTGAAATATTTGACCTCACCTGGCAAATGAGTTCCATCAAGTTGGTAGTGTATGGAGCTGTTCCTAAATCTGCATACCCCATGCCGTCTTAACCAGTTGTTAACACACCTACAAAGCACAATACATTTGTCAATATACAGGTTTTCAGTTGACTACTATATGTGTGACTACATTGCTTTTTGAGCAACCCTAAATTAGGGACATCTAGTAAACTGCAGTTAACATCTCTGCATTATTTATCAAATTCTGTGGCAGCAATGCTTTTAGAGGGTGTGTAATTTGCTATTGTTAAAGCATTTACATGAAGAGAATAAACAACGACTAACGTAAATTAACAAGTTACTGGATTTGACTAGTTACGTGTGACTATTTCTCAGCTACCAAACTGTCGTCGCTTCTCTTGTCTCACTCTCTGTGATGTTATCTTTTGTATTGCAAAAAAGATAACGGCATACTGAAAAGAAAAAAAAACAATCGGTGATGATGGTGGAAATGATGATGATGATGGTTTGGGATCATTTGGAACAAACACTGTCTGGAACAAGAGAGATCATTCTTGATGGCTTTTGCTGCCTTAGCCTTCAAATAGACTTTGTTGTAGGCCTAAACTCATCAGTGAAAATACTATAATAGTGTCACAACACTGTGACTGTAATCGCCTCCAAACATATGCCGGTTTGCTCCACGGTGTCTTCTTATATCAAAACTACACCTATTACTCGTCACCAAACACCAAGTTTCATAAAATCCTGTACCCTCAATATCCGATCCCAGCTCCTGATATGGGCGATGCTGCGATTGGACAAAGTTAACATACATGTAGTCCCAAGAAAGCTGAGCGACAATTATGCTCAATCTGAGCACTGCTACTCTCTTATTCTGCTCTACGAGCACAGTTGATGATGGTCCCTTGATTATATAAGTTTCGACATATAATATTTAAAGTCTCAGGGTCAAGCTCCGTCAATCCAGTGCAGATAACAAAAGAAGACATTTATTAATATAAACAGCATGTGGCAAAATTGAGGACACTGCGGCGTTTCTATCAACATTGACCAGGTAGTAATGACGGGGGAAGAAATTCTATCATTTGGCGATTCTCAAATTCCGCAAAATGCTAAAGCTAAGATCAGAAACGACTTAGGAACATTCAACTGCTTCATATGCGAGTCCATTATTAAAGTTTACAGCATAGAGAGTAAGACCAGAGCAGTGTGACTCTTGGTAAATCCGGCTCCATATCAATTTACCTCAGTCAGAACTTTATTATAACTGTTCATGTAAGAGTTTAAAAAATCACAACTTACACTCACCTGGTACTATGACTTAAACAGAATTGGGTAAAAAGTATTGCAGTGATGTTAAATGCAATATAGCAGAGGTCAATCATCTACAATTACTGAAAATGCTGTGATCTTCTTACCTTTAATACATGTGTACAATGGCACAAAACAATGCACAGAGACCAAGCTTCGTGAATGCTTAGTACATCAGCAGAATCCCAGTTGATGCAGGAGTATAATATAAAGAATACATCATTGAGTGTAAAACTAGAGCAACGATGACAGAGTGATAGTTAACAAATGATGACATGTTACCGTTAAAATCCGGCAGCTTTTCAATTTACCTCAGTTAGGGTTTTATTCTAACTGTTCCAGTAAGTGGTTAAGAAGTAACAGCTCTCACAACACCCCAGCACCAAGAAGAATTGCGTAAAAAGATTGCGGTGATGTTAATGGCAATATACTTGAAACCGCTGGTCTAGAATTACTCAAACCATTTTGCCTTCCTGACGTCATATTTAACATATGTACATAATAACATGCAAACGATGCAAAGGGCCCTGCCCTCGGAGTGGTTTAGTCCACCAGCACGTCCCACGAACAGCGAGAGCGTGAGACTACAAATTCTCCAGCAGTTCGTTAATGCCGTGTTTGAACCCGATCCTGATGTGTCCTACACGTTGAAAGGCAAACACTCGGCCAATACGCGCTCCCAAGAACTGAAACCATCCAGGTTACCACGGCAACAATATTCAGGTCAGACACATAAGGTCAGATTTACTTCAGGATTAAACAAAGCAAACTTTTGCATGGTATAGCTTTGAACTGTTCACAACAGCTCACTGGAAAAGATCAAGTTTCAGTCCGGGTTGATGACTGGATGAGTGGGCCAACAGCCGCGTATTTCTGAAAGCTAAGCTGACATGGAGGAAATAGATCTCAGGTCTATCGCCTATCTGATCGTAAATCATGATTAATTTGGTCCACATAAAGACTTATCTCCTCATTAAGTCCGACTATTCCTCATTGATGCACGTTGCTACCCTTACCCTTATAAGATGCACAAGAGGTATACTTGAGGTGTGCCTTTGGTGTACTATTGAGGTGTAGTACTTTTGGTTTTGAAGTGTATCAAAGGTAAACGAGGTATATGTCAGGTATACTCGGGGAGTATCTGAGGTGCTGCCAGTTACGTAAATTAGCATCCCAAGTACACCTCAAGTACACCTGAATTGACGTGTACACTGGAAAGACTACGTAGACCTGAGGTATAGGTTAGGTGTATTTATAGGCAAGTTTACACGTATCATAATATAGCTTACACTATCACTTTTATTTTAATAGAAAAGATGCTCACAACAGTTTGGTGTTTGATGCATAAATTATAGGTCATGCTGAAAGTTTTTAGGAGTTATCCTTTACATGTGGGTTTTTTAAATCTCAGCTGGTTAAACAACCACAACGCTGATGTATGCACATGACACTTTCTAGGTGTTTGATCAAAATTCAGTGCTATCCATTTTTCTGTAGTATGTAGCTCATATCCATGTGCCTAAACATGAAACAAATTCTGCTCCAGGAATCTCTGTGGACAAATATTATTTTCCGCCAGGAATGCACACACTGCTACTTGGGGGGGGGAGCCATTTTGGAGTATAGGGCTGAATATATTCGTGTCATGTGAATGGTCAATTTTTAAGGACCAAAAAGCAAGTCATTGAAGTATATCCTCTAAGTGTTGATATTTTTCAAAGTTGTTCGGGTGTAACTAAAGTACATCGTCTTAAATTCGAAGTTTCTGAGGTGTCCCATCTCGTGGTTATTTTTTTTTTCTAATTTAGGGAGGTGCATGTGAGGTATAGGCATATTATCGCTAAAACGGCTGAGATGTATGTGAGCTACAGTGCACCTTAGATATTGTGGATGAAGTCTCTGCCCCATCTATACCTCACACTGAGGTGTACTTGAGGGATACACCCCAAATACATCACATCTATACCTAACGCTGAGGTGTACACCTCGTGTCTGTAAGGATAAACATACAATGAAATGTTCCTGAATTCGGCTTAAAACATAAGTTTGTTCAGTCTGTCCAGTTTGCTCCAGACCATTTGCTATAAACCAGACCACTGTGAAACAAAACAAAAGTTTCTCCATCAGAGCATTATAATCATGCCAAATCAGCAAGTATTGAGTGTGTAAGTGAAACAAACGTGACACAATATATTATTGGGATATTTTACTAATGTGATTCAAATAGTTCAAACGAAAATATGTACAAATTAGCAGTTAAGAGGTACAAAAAAGAAAGCCAGCCCACAGTTTGCGAAACTGTTATCGCGGCCATTTTGCGTCAACCACAGTTATGAGTGTGGACGATTTCTGGTTCCTCATGACCGGTTATTTGTAAAATACTTGGCCCTATCGCAAAATTGGCGCTGGCGCACCATTACCGAGTGGAATATACGTGGGATGTTGTGTGTGCGACAGAACTGAGGGATAAAAGCCAGAGTTGACACCTGTTCTGGGCCGCAAACATCGTACAGAAAGGATTTACCTGTGTGAAAGCGCGTAAGCTCTACCATTGCCTCTGTGACTATGACAACCCGTCAGTAAGTATATAAAATGTAGGTTGAAAACCAGCCTGGGGCTACCATGAATGCATGTAATCATATTTAACGTGTATCCCATTCTGATAAGATACATTTTCCCGGGCCATTGCGACCCGATTCTAAGCTGGTTTCCACTTTGTTTTCTTGCATTGAAAGAGTACTATATCACCAGCCGACAAAACTTCAAGGCAGGAATAAATAAAATATTCCACAGCTTCCTCCGGAATAACTTTATGAGGGAAAAGTTCCTCATTAGTTTTGCATCTAATCAGAATTATTCCAGGGGAAATACTCTGTACACTTCCCACAGACGGTTGACCATGGTGTTGTCTCCCTTTGAAATGCTGACGTTCCGCTGGAACCAGCGACACCATAGCAACATGCTCCGCCGTGACTCAAATCGTGCGTGAGTTTGCCCTGACAGGTGGTGACGTGTCACACTTTGTTTTGAACAGTGAAACATCTTCTAAAACATAAGGTACTTAATGACCAAACGACCCGGATGTTACGGGCTAGGCCCAGTTCTGAGTAAACGTTTACATGCCAACATAGTGTTCAGCCAGAAATCGGACAAGATGTACATGTAGTTTCAACTGTACGCGGACAGATGAAGTGTTAACTCTATTAAAGGGGCAAACGAACTTTTAATAGCCGATAATATTGTCTACTTCCCAAGTAAACCACTACGATCGCTTATCGTTAAATCCTCTGCTCATATATTGACAAGTACATGGTATAAGCTCATGGTTTACGTTTATGGTATTTACTCACTGTATTAGCTCACTGTATAAACTCATGATATATTTCTTTATTTATTTCTTTACTTATTTACTTATTTGTTTACTTACTTGATTGGTGTTTTACGCCGTGCTCAAGAATATTTCACTTACACCACATTATGGTGGGAGGAAAGTAGGCTAAGTCCGGGGTAAATCCACGACTATACCCAGGTTGCTGGCAGACCTTCCCATGTACGGCCCGAGAGGAAGCTAGCATGAGCTGGATTTGATCTCACAGTGCCCTATTGGTGAGAGGCACCTGGGTCATTATGCCGCGCTGGTGCACTAGACAACACACTCGTGCTCATGATATAAGCCAGAAATTTTCTAGTGAGGGTCAATTAATCCAGCCCAACAGGCGAAAGCCCAAGAACCGCCTTGGGCCTGGAAAGCCCGATGGCCCCAGATGGTTTATCGCTTGAACTCTAAACATGGCTGGCGAGAAAACGAGATGTTCAAGAGCAACCAGCGTCATATGATTTATGCTGGCATAAGAACTATACGTGTTTCCCAGTCCAGTAGGCGAGGATCCACTCTGGAAGCTGTACGATTTTAGATAACCGGAGATGCTGGCCTCAACCAAAAGATGCAGGCCTCAACCACATCATGCCTCAACCACATGAGGGGGTCTCCGTGGCTCAGTCGGTTAGCAACGCAATGACCCGAAGCCTCCCACCACTGCGGTCGCTGTGAGTTCAAGATCAGCTCATGCTGTCTTCCTCTACGGCCGTATGTGGGAAGGTCTGCCAGTAACCTTTGGATGGTTGTGGGTTCCCCCGGGCTCTGCCCGGTTTTCTCCCACCATAATGCTGGCTGCCGTCGTATGAGTGAAATATTCTTGAGTAAAACACCAATCAAATAAATAAATCAAATAAGTCAACCACATGATGCTGGTCAGAACCACATGTTGCTGATCTCAACCACCAGCACGCTGCTCTCAAACCACAGCCCCTCGAACATTCCGTTTATATCAACTGAAGTGGTCATCCAAACTAAAATGGTCAAACTTCCTGACCAGCGGTTTTGGCTTTTCTCTCTGGCCAAGAGTTAACATCTGGTCAGTTATAATTCCCTTCGTGAATCTAGTGGCTTACTCCGAATTAAGTCGCTCGAATAAGCCTCTTAAAGGCCCGGGCGGTTTTCCGCTAAGCCGTTAGATAATGTTGTCATTGTGGATTACAGATTGACAACGTCTGTGTACAGAGGTTACGCCATGTGAAGCGTATATATCTTGCTCTTGCAGCCTTACGACCTTGTGTTACCTTTTTCCTGCACATCGTTGTTAATGGCGAACTTTCATTATTATCAGGTGCTTCACTGGGCACCTAAAGACCTAAACACATAAAGGTCCTGTCTGATAGGCATGGGTTTATTTGATTGATATACGTAATTAACAACCCTCTTAACCCACTAGGACCGTACAGACTTGTGCCAGCATAAACTGGTTTCGAAAGTCTGAAAACACTAGTTTGTTACATTTTTTCACATAGGCCTGATGAGAGATATTCTGACCAGACGGACAGTGAAGTGTGTGTGTGTTGCGGAAGTGGAATTGACTGGGTGAGGTGGGGGTTTGGAAACTATTTGTTAGAATGACAAGACTAAAGCGCTAATCTTTCGTCCGTTACATGGAAACAGCACCCTGTCCACACTGATTCACCTTTATGTGATTACATAAAACTTGTTCACTTACGATTTTTGACGAATTGAAGTGCTTACACTCAATATACTGTGTGAAAAGACATCAGCAATCTCTCCCGTTATTTGCCGCTAAGTTGACAGGTGTGCGCTAGTCTGTGATTCGTTTATTGATTTTATGTTGGTTTAGTGATGAATCTACCCTAAACCGGACCGGTATTTATTTGTACGTACCTGGAAAACTTTATACATGGCTTATATAGTCTCTGCAAAAACCAAAGAGAGCTAGTTTCGTACACGGGGCCTTCGTTTCTACAGTTAACCAGTTTATTAAGGGGGAATGCAAACTTCTGCCATTGGACAGGCCTTCTCGCATATTTTGCTGTCATTTTGGAATCAGGACACATAGGACCTTAAATTTTGGGGTGGATATATAATAGACTTTGGAAAATATTTTGTAGTACTCATCAGCAGTATTGGCAATACACAAACACATTGATCAGATGTTCAACATCAACTTTATCGAAGGCTAACTTGTGCACTGAGCGTATCCTATAGGTAATGACCACTGGTTACCGTGTTTTTTGTAAGAACAATAATAAGCAATACTGGTTTGTAAACGAGCCATTTTGGGTACAGGAGCGCGAAATGAAAATGGGCTACTTTCTCTCCTCTTGTTGTTTTGATAACTCCACGCAATGATATGTCTGCCAGCCAGAGTAGGTGTTAAACTTTTTGTTACTTCAACAGGTTAGATCTGTTGTTCAGTGTAAATATTAGCAGCACTGCGCTATATTAGAGGAAGTTTTGTGGAATGTACATGTACATTGTTACAGCTGTTAGAGGTGAGGATGTGAATGGAGCTGTGTGGCCACAAAGGGTATGTTGAGAATTTTATAATCTTGTTGTCTTTTGAGCTATACCGCTTATTTTTGTTTCCCATATGTTAGTCTAGATAACCAATAAGTTTCAAGGGCCTATGAGACTGGGTTAAGAAATGACAGCTTAATTCATGAGAACCTCTTCATTCTGGATAACAACGGCGAGTGTTGTACGAGTGGTCCTTAAGCCCACAAAATGCCGTAGATCATTATGAGCGATTAACCGTTAACATGAGTCCCTATACCAACTGACCAATAAGGTTACGTTATTTACTTTCAATTGTGTTTTATCTCACAAGAAAAAAATTGTAAGCAGCTATACTTAAACCATATTTAGGTAGGTTTATTAATTGATTGATTGATTGATTGATTGATTGATTGATTGATATATGTACCTGAAAATCTCCAGCCCACAGGATCGCACAGCTGTCTTAGATTTAAATCAGAATTAGTCTTAACCTGTGGTGTCATTATTAAACTTACTTTTCAACGTTAATTTTCAACTGTGCCATGAATGTCCAAAACAAGTCTAGGTATTGAAATAAAACACTGTATGGTAATTAAAAAATTTAGACACTGTTTTGACACTAAAGCTAAGTCTGAGTTAAGCCTATGATAGCTTCGTGATCCTGAGGCTTGGCATTTACGGCCGCAGCCGAACCTACGAAACCCAGGATCACGTCCACGTTCAATGGATACATTAGTAAAGTACATACTTGTACACATAGATATTCCCAATATATACAAACAACGTCATTATCCTTGTCTGATATCTAATTTGGTCTAGAAGAAAAAAATGTAAGCAATCATGATTTAAACAATATATCTTGGCAAGTGTTGAGTATGGTGATGAATCAGCTAATAAATAAAATAAGTTTTATTCAGTTTTGTCATTAAGCTGTCAAGTCAAAGAGTATGGTATAATATATACATAAAGCTAAACAAAAAAAAATCCACCATGCAATATCACATTGTCAGTTCAGTTGTTTTCGTTTCATTTCTTTAGTCCTTTCGTAAGTCAGGATAATCATTATACTTTCAGCACTTGCTTTCCATGTCCTTTCTTGTAGTCATGTAAAAACCAATCTGATCATGTATTTTATAGTTATATAAACAACTCATAACATGCAGGGCCAGCAAGAATAGACATTAAGTAGTCTTAATTTAGGCTAAATCGTGTCCCGTTTAATCACGATTTACAGCACAACACTGACAGTTTGCCGAAATGTTTTGCGTTTTCAGTCGGACAGGACTGGTTCATTATACAAGTTATTTTATGTAATAAAATTCTTTCAACTGATCACATTGATTCATTGGTCTACAAGTCATGCTAAATTTCTCATGACCGTGTTCGAACACACACATGACTGTTCACAAACTATTACGAATCATATACTCTTTAGCATAAACGAAATTTCCGACACGAATCAGTTTAAAGACACACGTTACAATAGGCCACAGGAGATTCTTAGATACGCCACACGGTCTCATATTGATCACACGCTATACGAATGACTGTTTTTCAGCCAATGGGGAGCCAGGAAAATCCATGGTATGATTGCAGCAGATGGCTTGGCTCATCTGTGTGAAAGGTGTGCTTTCGGTTAGATTAAGTAAAAGTTCGTTCACACTGTGGTTAAAATATACATAGGCACTAGCTTAAGGTATGCAGATATTAAAACAATACGAAATTAAGGGTTGAAAAAATATTAGAATTGTTTAAAAGTCGGTACCGGCATTTCTCGTACAAAGCTCACCTCCCCGCGTAGTAATGAGAATGGTCCATACAGGAAATGTTGAGCTCACACTAGAGCTACTTATGTATGCGAGAAGTGGGTGTTGCTACTTTCACGGGCAAGATGTACAGATGATCGTGGTGGTTTAGCAAAGTGTCGTCAGTATTGTGGTGTGTTTTGTGATTTTTTTCAAACATGGGGAGTGATTACGGTTCGGGCAGCGTGTCGATGCGGCTCAGGGAAGGAGATCGAGTCGGCGGGCAGCAGTCTATAATCAAAGCGCTGAACAGTTTCGTGAGGGCGGTGAATGTCATGGATCAAACAGTGATGATTCCAAGTCGCTTACGGGACATGGACGTTACGGTGAACTTAAAATCTGACGGGGTAATTCCCGTGGAAAACAACAACGAGCTGGCAATTCTGCCAGCCGTGGGCACGCAGCACGCGAATTTGTACGGGTTTTATACAATGCTTCACTCTATCAAACACGAACTCATAAGCGGCGGCCCGATCGAAGAATCCGAGGATGGGGCGCACGAGGCGGGGATCGGCGACGGCGGGGGAGACACGGGCGAGTCCGTGGGATCGGAGGACTCGGAAGCCCGGCCAACGGCAGCTGCTTTCCGCTATCACCTGACTAGTCTGTTGGGTATGTTGCGTCAAATGACGGCCACAGCAAACTATCTAACGACACGGTACGAACACGAACTAGGCCAGGGCCCACAGCAGTATTCCACGTGGGCCATATAATACGTGCAGTACCGGTATAACAATCCTGTTCACGCTGTTCGATACCGCAATGAAGTGAATACCCCCACAACAATAGCCGTTGGTATATATGTGCAGAAAAAGTGAAATTTCAGTGAGTAGAAGAAGACTTGGAAAAAGAATACCAAAAGGACAACGTGTTATTTGATAATTTATTGTCAGAGAACATTTGGTGTGAATGAGATGAATACGTGAAACTTCAGTCAAAAGTTACCGTATTATATGTGGGGTGTTTTATGTATCCTCACGTGAATCATTAACATACATCGATCTACGCATAGGCCTATATACCTTTAGCTGGCGGTAGCCCAGACCTTTTTAGGTAGGTCGGATTGCTGCCAGGTATGTAGGTACATACTTCAGAAATAGTCTTACAGTTTCACATGGTTGAACTCACTTTGTCCTGCCTTCGTCCCAGGCTATATTGGGGTATAAGACGTTGCTTTAATAGGGACAGAAACAATACAAATAGCTGATGTGTTTATTTTTCAGGCGTAAATTTTCATCATAAACACACACACACACTATGGGTTTTGTGGCAAGCATGTTGCAATCAGAGGATGAGAAAAAATTGCGGAGGATGCAAGTATTGTCCGTGTACAGTCGAAACGGCGGCCCAAAGGGCGGGGAAACCTTGCAAATGTCCATAAATAGAAAATATGAAAGACGTCAGTATTTGAATAACTGAAAACTTCATTGTACCATGAATGTTTCATGCCCGGTGACTTACTTTATTTTCATTTTGTGAACCCTTAATTCAATTATAATTTGTGTGTGGCCGAGTGTGGTTTAATGCTCAAAATGCTTCGGTTGAAAAGTGATTTTGTACGTGTAGACATTTCCTTGTTCATTCGACTTCTGTGGGAGTTGTAAAGTCGTCATTGCTGTTGTGGTTGGCCCGCTTCCCCATATGCATGTTGTTGTGACAGCAGATTCCTAAGTGAAATGACGTCATGGCCTCTACCACCAGACTAAAACAGCACTGTCAACTTTACAACTCCCAACTTCAGTTTCACTGAAATTATTTCATGCAACTATTTAAAATGCTTGTGTAAAAGTGGTTGGTAAAATTCGTGTTCGACCTTACTGAGTCTGAATGAATTATTTGTTGAAATGGAACTTTTACTGCTCGTCATACTACAAATCCTTACAGTCTAGGTGTTTTTTTTTTAAGTTCAATGCTACTTTAGTGTTATCAAAGCCAGATTGACGATGTATTCCTACTGCCAACATGGTGTTGAAATTTCTGGTTTTATGAACACTAAAACTCCTTTGTGGAAGAGACTTGGTGGGGAGGGGAACAAGAAGTCTTGTCAGACTTATAAGGTATATCATTCCATTATATGGTTTACCTAAGCAAACGTGCTGAAAAATCTTAGACATTACGATGTAAAGGGGTTCGGAAAAGATCAGTGGTCCAGAACAAAGTAGTTCTCGTTTGACAAAGCATAAAAAACTTCCCTTACAGCAGAATATCGGTTCATGATTGAAATGTGAGTACAGGGCGCTGTGCTCCAGGGCTAGGCATTTGTGTATAACAGCAATCTAGTCCGGCGCGTTGCTATGTAGAGCAGTCAGTTTATCATAACAAGTTTTCTGGTTGCGACCTTCACCTTGACATGCTTCTATGCGCTGCCAGGTCAATGCGGTAGTCAGTACGCCAGCACACTTGGTAACGCTTTGAACACGCCTTGGCTGCCATACTAAATATAGGCTTAATCTTTATCTCCGCTGTTGTAAATGTATTCAAGGTTAGAACTCCGGTGTTATTCCAGCGAATATATGTATAGTTTCGATATTGGCTTTACGTAAATATATCTGCTGTAATTGGTAGGATAGTTCAGAAGTTATTCACACAATGCCATCGCCTAATACCTCCTCGTATAACTGAATCGGTGATAGCGGTGATTCGTTGCTATTATTCAGTTTCAGTTAACGTTCGTTTTCACTCGACTGTTATTACAGTTTATCTGCCAAGAAAACCCATGTAATCAATGACTTTCTATGGTGGTCCTAGAACAAGCGTTATTAGAGGGTGTAAATTGTTAACGCAAAGGTTAGGCATCAGTAAGGTGCATAACATTGTTATAGTCACTGTCGTTGACGCAGAGTGCTAAGGGCAAGTGCCTGCTTGCCTGTTTTGTAAGAGTTTTTGATGGCGTTAACAGCCTATGTTTGTTGAAGATTGTATACTTGTAATATTACATTAGGAGCCTATGACTTTTTCATGTGAATGAAAATCGTTTCTTGTTTGATGAGCATTGTATTGCCTATAGGGCGTTCTCACCCGAGGAAGTAAATCATAACTTGTGTGCAGGTTTGGATCACCTCTGCGCGCTACACCGGCTTCGTTGGTTTTTTTATATTGGTTGTTGCTTGTGATTTGGGAAGGATTGTATTATGCTCTATAGTGCAATTTTAGCGTATATTTTATTTTGCGAAGGATAAAGGTGTAGGTGCTTTGGTTTTGCTCATTCTTGTGGTTTATGGACTTATCCAGCTGAAGTCCGTTGCATTCAAGAGGATAGGTGTTATGAAGTGACCTGAGAGTTGTCAAGAAGTGCGCGAATGTAGGACGATTGCGTTTCTATGTTGGGGCATTATATATGTGCGACAGCTCAAGTGTATGGTTTGCATTGAAAGGCTTAAATGGCACAAAATGGCGTAAAGTGACTTGTTAAACTGCATTTTGTTGGCATTCCGGTCTATGCTACTCTGTTGTTGAGACTGGTTTGAACTTGTACTTTGTGTCCAAAGGAAAAGGGTCGGTGATTTAGGTGTAAATAAACGTTACGAAGTCCCCCCCTAGGAGCAAAAAACAGTGAGGGGTAGTCATTCTAAAGTCGGTCATCGTGAAGCCTGCCAGACCGTTATTTACCGTGGACCGACCTCGTAACTGGCATGTTTTGGCTTTGCTGTCGTGTTTGCCATTCCATCATGCTCGCCCATTAGCTACCGAATGCTATAATTTCCACCATTTTTTATATATACAGTGTATTAATTGCGTGCGACTTTGGAATGCCATCTTCCATTTTAAACAATCGATCAGTCAGCTCATCATAGATGCCAAGCACCAAATTTCATCATACGTATATTTTCTTGAAAAGAATATGTAGTTAAATAGTGGAAATCGTCGCTAACTTATGCCTCAGCATTATTCGTAATGTTCTTTACATTCATTATGCGCATAGATACACAGAGAGAGCAGTTGTGTGTACGCTCAATCCCTGTTTGAATTTGTTACATGTACATTGTTAATATTTTGTAAGCTGTATGTCGAAATTAAAGACATCATTTGTTTGAACTGCAGAGCGGTATTCTTGTCATTGTCTTGTTGGATTTCTTGTCATTGTTGGAAGTCTTCTTGTTATCAGACGTGTAATACAGATGTGATCACAGGATAATAACGTGTCGGTGACGTCCCAGGTTTCGTTTATAATCGAATCCACAAAGGTGGTGATGAACAGTCATACTAATTATTCCCGGTCTGATAGATGTCTCGTCGAGTCAAGCGCATGTGTATTTCCACGGAGATTGTCTCCAAGAGTGCAACCGAGTTTTCACTACTGGTAAGGGCTCAATCGAGTATTCTGTACTAGCCCAGTCCCAGTTGACCTCCCTGTGAGGAGTGTTATTTCCCGTCATGTGGTAAGCATACAAATTGTCCAAAATTCTGCCAAATTATAGGTTATACTAGTTCTTCTCTCAACGTGGAGCCATGGCAAATAAAGAACCTTGGTTTTCGGTTGACATGATCGCCAAACTACGGAGGAGGTTTTGCGAGCCCTAACCAACAGAAGCGGCAATTCGCAAACCCAGTTATCCGAACATGTTCATCTTTTCTTCTCAGCTCTCTGCAGTTCATTCATTTATGTAATTGACTGCTGTTTTACACCGTTCTCTGCAATATTTCACGTCCACGACGTGGCCACAAAGAACGTTGACAGAGCCCACGACCAAGTTATGGGCTCCAGCATCAATATAAATGTACTGGAAACAATCCTGGGGACACCTTCTGAGGTAGTTCATGTACTTAGCACGATAACAGCGCACCTGGATCTGTTTTTTTATATATTATTTTTATGTGTGTGTGTTTTTTTCTTACTGCATGCAATATGACATTTGCGTGTATAGCGCACAAGTCTCCCATGCATTGTGAGATATTTGTGTTGGGTCATGCAGATGCTTTACACTCTACCAGTGATTCATCACAATCATGGAGACAAGTTATTAATTGAATTAATATGATTGGTGCTACACGCCGTACTCAACTCCAAGAATATTTCACTTATACAACGAATTCCAACATTATGGTGGAAGGAAACCGTGCAGAATCCGGGGGAAACCCTCGATCATTCGCAGCTTGCTGGCAGACCATGTACGACTGGATAAGAAGCCAGCTTACCTGAACTCATAACGACCGCATTAGTGAGGCCCTCCTGGGTCATATTATGCAACGCATGAAACCAATTCCACCACGGGTTATCATGTACGATACATGGATCTGTATACAGTATGTGGTTAACTGAATCCCTGACACAGGAAATGATGCTAGAAGCGGTGCTAAATTCCAAGCACTCGCTCATTGGCTGAGGTGAGTAATGGATTTTGTCCTTTTGACCAATAATATCTTGCGTTCGAATCCAATTCCTGCTGAGCACGGCGTAAAGCATCAAACGATCAAGAATCATGCTGCCTCACTGAAAGGCTGGTCCGAACACATCAAACATGATGCCTCCACAAATAAATACTGACACAAAACGAATCAGTATTCTTATGAATACCTTTAAAACAATGCACTGTCCACATCGAGAGTAGTCAATCCTCATGGATTAAATTCGTTCATGTTTACATCACACTGGCAATATTTTACTATCGTGTCATGCCAAGGACGTGTTAAAATACCGGAAACAATGTATTTACTGCTGCGTGTTGGACCTGTACTTCTGGAGTATATATCATAAGTAAACACTTTGGGGCTCACTTTTAATTCTACGTATAACTTAAAATTTCCCTTCGCCGTATCCGTCTTTATGTCTTATGGCTATTCTAGAGGAAGATTATGCAGAGGTCCTGCGTGCAAACGCTCTGAGCGACATCTGAACAAACAACACGAGTCGTTATCAATGATACAAATTTATTTCATCCTGGGAACATTTTGAGCTTTGAACAAAGGTGTCTTTGGTAGAATGCACATTTACCCACATTGCGATTCTATGTTATGTCCAAACAAACCTCTACCGGTGGTTTACATGGTTCTAATTATGACCAGAAAGGTCTTGAAACAGCATCCGCCTTTTATAGTTATGTGACTGTGTTGTTTTTGTGTGTTTGATAACTGATGCACATGATAACTTGTACTGTTGTAGAAATAGTCCATATCACCAAATCATTACATTGTGACTGAAACGCGCCATCTGCTTCCGCTTAATGGCTTGAGGTAACGGCACCGCTTTATGCACGAACTCTTTCGTAAAGACCCAGGATTACACAGGCGGTGATTTATGTATGTAGTGTGCAAATGAAAACTGCATTTGTGAATTCTAAAGACGATGTTATGAATTGCGTTTTAGGGACTGATCGCACAGATTTAAGATACATGTAGTCTGACTTTTAACAACATGATTTTAAAGCTTTTAAATTTAAAAGAAAAGACAACCAAAAATATAACTTAAGTTATATCACATGGGAGTTCCATACAGACCTAAACGGGCAAAGGCATTTTTATGAAGAGCATAGTTACTCTATAAATCATCTTTTAATCTGGAATACTTACGAGGCCATGGGATACGCCTTTTTAGAGAAATGCGCGTCATCCGTACCCTATGCTCTTCCCCACGATGTCCTTTATTATTTCAATCGAGGGGCACGCACTATCGCCTCCTGGTTGAGAGCTTAGGAATACCCCAATTCCACTACATCTTTCTCCAGAATAGGGCTTTAAAGTATATCAGAATTGTCTCGTTACCACAAGGAAAACAGCCGATTTAACACTACTTCTATATGGCAAAGTGGTGAACTTGACACGGGTGACGTCACAGCCGAAACAGCTGTCCTCTCGGGTGGTAGAAGTATCTCGACCTTGATTGGTTAAAATTGAGAGCGATGTGGCCTGTTCGATTTTTCCCACTCCGGTGTTTTGTCTTACTTTGAACTACGATATCTCGGTTATCATACATCACAAAAATTAAAAGTAGCGTTTTTTGAACTATGAATAGGAATTGACAGTTGACCAAAGGGCGCGTATCTTAATGTTATTGTCAAATATAAGAAAGAATGGTCAATAATTTAATGCAACTTAAAATCCACATCGATGGATCCATGTATTAGACAGTTTCTAATGGATGATTTGTCCATTGCAAGCTTATCTCAAAAGCATAATAACCAAGGCGCCATTGAGTCACCTAAAGGTTTGACTCGTTTGTAAAGCGCACAGCTTAAACGGAACCTGTAAATTCCAAGGTTTTTAAGTTTCTTTTCCCACCGTGTTGACTTAAATTGTTTACAAACTTAGAACACAGATATCCAATGTCAGATTATTGTGTCTTTCCGTCCAGGCATCTGGGTCGCGGCATACATGTGTTTAATTACACTGGTATACAGATATATGAAGACGGAAGTAAGCCATGTATTTTGTGTGTCAAGATCAGGGAAATGCCTGGAGGGCAAAGGATATTCCTGTCGGATATCCTAGTACACATATAGATCCCCACGTTTACACTCTCGCAGATTTGCCAGCAGAGCAATTAAATAAACGAAAATTCTAGCGTCGCTTCATTTAGTATGGTCGAGGCTAACTGTAAAATATTACTGAAAATATGTATTAAAATTTACTGTTATGTACTTGAATTCACCTTGTGACACAACTGAGATGACCTTTATATTTTACAATGTTTTATAGGTTTTTCTTGACACCAAGAATTCCTTATACTAGTATATGAACATAGTCTTTCAAGTAGAGAAAATCCTTTTATTACATTATTTGTACAATTATAATGTGGCGGGCGTTTAAAATAACCGATAACTTCGAGACGGAGAGACAGATAGGAATTTTTTTATTAATCAGTGTTGTTTTCCTGGCATCATCAAAAACGGCTGAGTGCTTCTTGTAATTTTTGCTCGTGGTCACTTTCCCTTTGTGTTTATTCATTGCCGAATTTGGATACCCATTTGACTTCACTGTGTTCTTTTGAAAAAATGGTTCTTCCCTAATTTGTTGACATCCAATTTTCTCCTTGCACGAAACCCTTACGTAAGAACATGCCACCCATTTGACAAAATCATTTCCGGCTTTTAGAGTTTTAGACTCTTTATCAAATCTATAACATTTTCACCGAAGATAGTATATTTTTATGGTAGTCCAATTGCAGTCAATTTTGAGAATGCAGTTTCAGATATGTTGTTCTGAGAAGACTATAAAAGCATTTGATTTTAACCCCAAAATGACGCAGTAGAATAGTGATGGATGACATGGTGGTCACGTGTACATAACGCTCTGTATTGGAGATTTGAACAAGCTTGCCCAAGTGTAAACATGCCAGAATCGATACTAAGATCCAGCGGTTGTCTTATGGGATTTCGTCTGGTAATCCCTGATCCTCCAGTTCTTTCTCCGTGGATGAGCAGTACACAAATGTCATAACCCGCCTTGGTTGTCTATTTGGATTGGACAGGTGCTAAAGGTTCGAACATTAGTATTTTGAAAATGTTATTTAAGATGTCTTCTGCACATCTGCTATTTACATCTAAATATGTTTGAATAATAGAAAAAATAGCTTGATTCGTCACACGACGCTTTGTAATCCCCAAATATCAATCACATTTTTGTCTTTCGTTGATCGACCAGCAAAGAATACCATCATTGTCCGCTGCATTTTGACCGTCAACCACATCCAATAACTATACTGGCGCAAGAGTGAAATAATATACGCTCACTGAAACTATCCTATTCATTTGTCCCAAGGGACTCTTGCTTACCGTCACGAGGCGATTGACCGTCAATGTCATGAAAGAGAAGAATGCGTGCATACAGTAACCAGTGCCCACATGAAAACTGATTCATATATATTTTTACGCCTATATTTTTGGTCCCGCCCTATATACTGAATAGAATAATCTGCCTTGTAAGGATTTCGCAGTGACATCAACATCGCAGGCTGGCGTCACTATTCACCTTGGCGTGTACCATCAGTGGCTTCGTGATGTAAGGAAACAGGATGTTTCCTTTAAAGAAAATCTAAGTGATCACAAACCTAACGTATAATCCTGTTCACCTCGGGCGCTTTTTCCCTCCTAATTTTTCTTGAGGTGGGACGGGTCACACACTAAACATGCATTAGCTGTTTTATACAGCAGAATTTCGATCACAATAGAACTATCCATACTGATGACCACCCTCTTTTATTGACTTTTATCTTCTTTTACACCTGAGGGCCCAGCTTTAATATCAAAACCGTGACCAATGTAAAATGAGCAAATGATATCTCCTTCAACTTCACTGGGTCAAAAGGTTTAGGCGGTTGGGTTTGCGGATATCTCAATACCACATGTATTTCCAGTCAACTATTATCAACACAGATCGTGGACTGGGCTTTCAGGATATTTATTTTTCATGATATTTATATTTGTTCTACTCCAGGTAACACCCTTGTCTCAGTTACTTTTGTTGCAAAGAAGGAAGGGAAATCATGGCGCTTTTCAACCGCCGGTAAACGGGTCAAGCATGCAGGTATTTGGATATTTCGTGGATTTGGAGCCATGCATAGATGGATGACGATTTAATCAAGCGATAAACCATTCTGGACAAACGTCCAACAAAAGCCAGTCTGCTTTGCCTATGTTTACAGAATGGACCAGTCGATCGCAAAGCAAACAAATCAGTCAGAAGAAGGACCATATCGATACGCTTGTGCGCAGCTCGGTTTACATTACAAAGACGTCATAATTACGGAGCAAAACTCTGGTGCAAGTACATGAACAATGGTCTTTATTTCTATGTGTTATCTGGGTCGTTGTGCTCCGTGGTTCTTCATGTGTTTTGTATTTTTTTTTTTTTGTTGTTGTTGCGGTGGGCCACCAGCCCGCAAAGCCACGTGGCTCGTACTAACCAGAAGATTTCTAAAAGGAAAAACGGCTGGAGACCTGTGATTTTGTACTATTCCCTCATTCACATATGGAGTAAGCCTGTCATTCAGTCCGTGGACCTGTAACAGGATTTCCTGCTAGTGAAAAAATATGAAAATAACATAGCCTACTCCACTTTCCTGATTTACATTTCTGTATATAGGCCTCTACTTTCTTGCAAACGTAAGCATTTGAACTCCTTGAGCTGTGATGTAAAAGACTTATGCATAGAGAGTAAAACCAGAGACGACAGTGTGTTCGCTGGTAAATGGTCACACATTAACGATCAAATCCGGCCTCATGTCAATTTACCTCAGTTAGGGTTTTATTCTAACTGTTCATGTAAGTGTTTAAGCAGTAACAACTTACACGCCCTCTAGCAACATGCTTTAAGCAGAATTATGTAAAGAAAACTTCGCTGATGTTAAGTGCAATATATTAGACTAGTCTAGGATACTAAAAATGCTGTATTGTCATCACATTTAGCATATGTACACAATAACATGAAAACATTGCAAACCGACCGGGTCTCGGAGATGCTTAGTCCCGAAGTAGAATCCAAGTTTGTGCAGAAGGCGGATAAACAACCTCAAACCGGAACTTTCTTCGTTTTGTTTCGCTATGTTTTGATTTGGGAACTTTTCTTTTTGAGAAAAGATACTTTAACACATGAATATGATTCTTTACAGTGTGAAGTTGAAACCTGATTAAGCTGAAGTCGTGAAATATGAGCTGATCGGATAGTTTGTGAGATAATATTTATATACATAGGTAATACGAATAATATTACGGTCGAATTGATGAGTATAAAATTATGACATACAAAAGATGGTGGTCGTAAAAAAACATAAGTTCAGCAAAACTGAGAATGTCACCACCGTAGTAGAATAATTATGTATTACAAGACTTTGTAATACATAAGGCCTAACCACTAGGCCTTTTCATATTGTCCCCCCGGTTGGTCCCACGTGCTGAGGTGGCAGACCCACTCCCCAACCCGGTGTTAGCCTTGAACAGGCCTGACTGTAACCTCCCGCTATCCCGCTGTCGACCGGTTTCAACATGTCCTGTATAATGACAGAGTATTGACACAACCAACTTCAAATGCAAGAAGGAAAATTCAATAATTAAATATAAGTAAAAAGGTACAATTGGACGATTTCTTAATGGATTCCTTATGTTCCTCAGAACAATAACACTGGTTCAAAACGATCATAACATCATTTCACTGTGGGCCTCGCGAACAATACCTTGTCTGCGGTTTCCGTGCAGTTTGCTGCATGTGTCGCGAACACATTTCTGATGTGACATAAAAGTGAAGTCAAGTAATTCAATATGGCATGTCGTTTGAACTTAGAGAATTTTTTTCAGAAGAGATATTTTCACTAAGACGGCTTTGCGATGCTAAGGCCTGTGTAATACAATTTGAGTAGCAAATGTGCTGTATTTTGAAAGTGGTTTGAAGTGACGGTATTCCTTGGTTAAACTTTGTTTAAAAAACTATTCTCGGACCTGTAACTAGTTTAGTAGTTTATCCGCTTATCGTACTCCACAACGCAAATGCCATCAATTTGTTGTTTTACGAATTTTTCATTGACATATATTGTGGGAAAACTCATGAATGGGGTTAAAAATTTGTGCTTGCTGGAGAAAAAAACTCTCCTTCGTCGAACGTAAAACTCTCTGGCTTGCTGGTCATCTGTACGTAGAAATATGCGCTACATATAGATATCACAGTCGACTTATAATAATCAAGCTCTTAACTGTTTCTCTGACCTGCATGACCCTAAGGCAGACTGGCCTGTCTTCGCCGATGTCTCATCGCAGGTGAAGATGAACGACCTTGCATAAACGAGTTACTGTTAAGGTGTGAAGATTCGCATGAATTCCTTACAAAGGATTTTATTCTTCTTTTTGCAGATTTTTTTGTCTCGTGTGGTGCATACATCGTTACTCATTATCAAGCATTATCCAAAATATTAGTGTTCATATCTCCAGCAATACAGTGTTTTTATTATACGTTGCATGGGAAGACTACTCCGCCTTATCGCGTGGTTTATGCGCAATCGTCATGCGATGTGTCGTCAGGTGTTAATAATGGCCTTGACCCACTTAAAACAAATACTGATATAGGTATAAACATACCTGTACATGCTCCTACACGCTCTTATTCATCTATCTACAATAACCCATTGATCTAAAAATGCTCACTGTATGACACTAACAATATATTCACCCTAGTTCTTGGTTGTATTTTGTTTTACCTGCCTATCATGTTAAAACTATCGGAACCGTAGAGTAAATACATACATGCTTAACTGTTTAATTGTTCATTCAGTGTTAACATGACGCATTATCTGTTTCGGTATCTTGGAATTAAAACTCTGACAATGTCATGGTATCTCAAATCAGTAATCCAAAACATGCAACTAAACTTAGCAGCTTTGTGGCTCGCACACTTCCATGGGAGGTTTTATATTTTGGTGTCCTCCATGTTCCAGCTCGTTCTCAGATTACGTAACTGATTGATATATTTGGTTGCCTTATATGTTGACTATTGGGGTCCACAAATATCATGATAAACTTTATGTGTGAAAGAAAATGGCAATGTACTTTTGTGTTATTCGCAGCGTCAGGGATTTCCTATGTTTCCGAAAGTAATCAGAATGATTTGGTCCACGTACACCAGCATGGCGGCGTCCGTGCTACATTACTCTAAGTATGGGTGGTATCCCAGCCAACAAGAAGGTCACATTGGATCTTTCCTGCGTGTGTTTGGTTCAGACGATCAAGTTCAAATTTTGAAAATGTTTTTATTCACCATAAAATGTTGCGTGACTTTATAAAGTGGGTCATTAATGGTATTTGTTTATACATTTGCTTAATTTACGAATAACAACGTCTACTCCAGCATTACTGATTTCTACTATCGACGGTGGCGATCGCTTTTATGAGTGAAGGAAACCAGGCTGCAGTGTCAGAAGTATATCACATGGCCAGAAAGTGGCAATATTTCCCAAGTATATATCTATATATGACACTGAGTTTCACCATCAGATATAGCTCATCGTAATACAGGTTCCATATGTCGGTTACACAGTGCGGTAATATCATATCTCTCCAGTCGAATACTGATAAAAATAAACCAAATGACCCCACTGAACTGTATGTAAGTAGTCCACCCCTATATTTATACCCGGCATGGATCTAGCGTCCCCCTACTGAGTGCCAGCATGTTCATAGAAGAAATCAGCTGCGTACATCACACACGGTCACGCATTGCATATGTGCACAGATGTACACGAATGCAAATATGTGGAAACGCCCACCCTGAGCTTTAGCCCACCATAAATATTGACTTCTAACATTTCAACATGTTCATATTGCATGTCATTCTGCATATAAAATATATAAACTCTCGAGCAAATATAACCATGTACATGTATATGGCAACGAAAACAGCTAAATGTAGATTTCGCAATGGTATGTATTCGTGTATGGTATTTCTAACCAGATTCTCTGGTGAGACAGTAGATTTACTGATTGGAACAAAGTTATAACGGCGTCGATTACAAAATTATGTATGCATAACGGACAATGGACCATCAAAACTGACATGAATACTTTGTAAAAATGCTACAAATTATGTATCTCGATGTAGTCTATACTACACTTCGAAAAAACGCTGGAAGACGAAGTAACGTTTTGAAAATGTTAACATATTCTGGTTAAACAGACAGGCAGATGGACACCCAATCATGGAAATGGAAAATCGATTCTAAGAATTTTGCGGTCTTGTAGTAGTTTACACTTCAACGAAGTTTCGTTGAAATCGGATAAAAACTCTAGGAGGAGTAGCTTATTGAAGGAAAAGCTAACAGAAAGAGAGACGGACGGACGCCGGACAACTTGTTAATATATAACTTCTTCTGGCCCTCTACCAGTAGAGCTGAAAAAACCGTCAATGTGATGGGAAAATCATACTATTACATTCGTTGACATTATAATCGGTCACGCGTGCGCAGCAAACATTTCAATGGCAATAGCGTATAACACAGCAATACCCTTACAAGGACGAAAGTCGTCCCAAAACGGCTGACATATTGCTGACGTGGCGTTAAGCCATACAATCATTTATCCGTGGGATAAATCTTATCATTAAGGGCGATACAAACTTTCATTTGGATTAGTTTGAATTACTGTTGGACATATTGGTGTATATCTGTGTACTGTTCTGATTATAAGACAACTATTGTCCAGAAAACAATGGTTTTAAGTGATGCGGAAGTTGACAAAAAATACACCGCAACACCATACTCGTCAAATTTTAGCCGGTTAGTCAGGACTCATGTGCAACGAAATAGAATCCCGTGCGACTTTGATGGTGAAAGCAAACCATCACTATAAAAGTGTCGAGCAGACCCTTAATAAAGATGAAATGCATGTTGGCAGTGTGGGATTTTGTCGTGTTCGGAGATATTTAATCAGAGAAAACAGTGTCCGATTTCACACGGATTATGACAGGCGCACAATGAGAGCCCAATCTTTGCGTATCTATGTGTTTTGTTTTTCAAAGTACAGACCCGATGGGTTGATCAATAGACACCTTGACCATAAAAGTGGAAACTATAGGTGAAGCTGTAATCCACACCATGTATCTACTTGATTTCTGCATTGTAAGATTATTGTTTTACATGGTACTCAACGATATTTTCTCAAATACGACGGAGGCCATCATTACACTATAACATGGTACCCGTCTCTAGAAAACTTTTAAGTTCTCGTGAAACCGTAACACTATTTTTCATTCAACCTTTCCACTTTCGATTGTCGCATTTTGTTCTTCCTTCATTCATACCCCTCCCCCCCCCAAAAAAACTAGTGTGTATGTGTAGTAGTGCACACTGTACACACTATTGCAGCAAAATTTCATATTCACACAGTTTTGTGTGCCAGGAGTATACACAAAGTGTAATTTGTGTGGCACATCCACAATGGCACGTATATCAGTGGAACGCAATTTGTGTACCACTGAAAAAACACGTCATTGTTTATGTTTGTACACACTCGTTTCATTTATTCTATTTATTTAATTGGTGTGTTACACCGTGCCCAACAATATTTCACTCATACGACGGCGGCCAGCATTATGGTGGGAAGATATGAGGAAGACCACGACCATTCGTCGATTGCTAGCACACATTTCCTCATACGAGTCGTTTTCAGAGAATGTATATAATCAAATACACGAGCATCAAAATGGAAAATTATTAATCAAAATGTGGTGGATACTCTATTACATGCCTTCCCAAGGAACATCTGGCTGACTGTCCTATGTACCGAGTAAAATGAAATGCTTGTATATATAAATAAAGTTCCGTGTAAAGCTTTTTTTTCTAGTTTGCCTCAGATCATTTCCACGAAATTTGATAAAGAAATTAAAAAGTTCTCCACATATATTCGCCCACCGTTGGACTCCGAAATCAGTGGTTGATTGCTTATTGTCACCAAATATCCGCAAGAGAGGGTGAATTTACAAATTCCCTGCCAAAGGCTGGGTTTGAACCTACACCACGTTTGCCCTATTTTCTTTCACCCCGAAGACACTACCCCTCATTCCGGGGTTTCGTACGTATGGCACGTGTTATTTTCAAGATTTTAAACTCATGCTTTCTCCTTTGTAATGTTTTAATGACTTTCGAGTGACTATAAAAGTGCCACAGTAATGTTGATCCGTGTGCCTAGCGGTTAGCGCCTTGCATCACAAATGCGGTTGTGGTGAGTTCAAGTCCAGCTCATGCTGACTCTCTCTCTCCAAGCTTATGGGGAAAGGTCTGCCAGCAACCTGCCAGCAAACTTCAAACGTTTTGTTTACCGAAAAGAGCACATGTAAGCCAGTTATTTTGTAAGTCATGTTGAAAAAGGACAGTTTTAAGGATAGAAGGAAAAGACAAGTGGTGGCTGAACGCACCCGAGTGAGCCTCACTGAGTGCTCATCGTCAAAACATTGGAAGATTTGAGTTGTTGATGGTTGATCAGAGAGATAGTGCGACCTTTGTCGCAAAAGTAGGTCAAAAGTTTACAACGCCGAAGAAAACACCGGTGCTCAGAACCCAGACAATATCAGTTAGTTTTACATTTTTGCACTGGCGATTTTGCATGCACATTTCGTTTTCTATAAAACTACTCCAAAAATCGAATTATGGAGTTTTTGGAAACAAAGACTAAATTGTCCCTCCCAAAGACTTTCAAAAATGTGATCTACATCTGGGGAAACAACGCTGTCAGAAGTCGACCTTTCCGCGACTATCGATAACCTATTATATTATGCCTCGTCAGTTTCCTTAATAACCGAGTGACAGATTGTCCGAGCTGTGAGTCATAGGCATATTTCGGATGTCTACTTGGGGCAAATCGTCAGTCGGTGCGATTATATAAATGCGTGGCGAATTTGAGCTGAATGGGATCGTAATTGACACACAAACTATTGGTATTAATTGATGTATTTCTCACTTTTCCAGCGATGTATATACTAAAAAGCAACGGAATGTTTTACGGAAGAGACGGATATGCAACAATCTATACTAAATGAGTTTTCCCTCTCTTGTCAATCAAAATTTTCGTGTTTATAAAGATGCAAATTTAGCACCAATTGTGTACTTTTAAAATTGTAACTGTAAGTCGATCAGAAATGTAATGTATAACTATCTCATAACCAATAAACATAACTTGAACATCACACCACATATACTTGTAGTTTTTGTGAAAACTGGCAACGTCTTCTATTTTGAAATGGTGAGTTACATGTATTTACTTGCTCGAATGACGTAATATCTAAGGTAAAAACGAGGACTGCTAGATACATAACATATATACATAGATATAGAATTACCCATCTGGGCATTACTGATTGGGACACTCTCCAGATAAATAAATAAATAAAATAATTTAAATTCACAAAATGATCCGAATCTCCAGAATTCCCAAACTGACAACAATTTCAAACTACTAAGCTCTGAAATTTAATTTATATGGGGTACTTTGGATCTGGGAATATGTTTCATGGTCTTATGGGCGATTGAGTCACTTTTTATTGAGCTACTGAGCCACTTCTTAAATTCAGGCTTGACGCTACAGTGGGGGTTAACCCTGCATGTGTTACCATACTACATGTGTTATGATAAGAGTTAGGTAATTAGCTTTAATCTGCAAAGAATCCAGCTGTAAAATAATGAAACTTCTGACAAAATACATGAAGCATTCAGTTCAAACTTTTTCCTTTTTTTGTTTTTTGTGCAGTCTGCAGCAACCCGTAACTATAATATATTCATATATTATATGGAACACCTTCCCCTGATTTGATCCGTGAACCAAAGTTCACTGTAAAGATAAACGATAAATTGTATGAACTCTATATGAAATTTAAGTATGCCGGGTATGTTCACCATGGTGCTGCAGTTAGTCTGTGCTATAGTAAGTTGGCATGCATTGAAACTGACGTCTACAAGCAACCTACACCACAGAGACGAATGTACGTGTTTTCGTCAGAAGGAACATCCCTGGATCAGCCGTTCTTATGCCGCTTCGCACCTCGTTCAACCCTGTGGCATTTTCATAGACGAGATACTAGCAGCCACGTACCACAGAAACGTAGACTCACACCTAGCAAAGCGATCGGCGTAGTAAGATTATTGGCGTTCGATATATTTAATATTAATTGGAAATGTTGACCCCACATTAAGACATAAGTAAATTACCACGAGAAACGCATTTCATGATCAAACTTAGATGAACACATTTCGATACATGTTTCAAAAAAAGTCGGCATGTTGCAGTTTTAGAAAAATAAAGAATACAGCGACTGTGAACAAAACAGATACACAAAATGTCTTGCCACAAATGCACATATGTTGTAACAAGCTTACACAGGCACATGAGTATGTGAGCTTTGCATAACACATCTGTCTGCACCTGCATTTTAAACGTGTACTAAATAAGAACGTCGTCGTACTTAGCAGGAAAGCGGACAGCACAGCATACATCAAGAAAGGTCTTGCGGAAGACAAAAAAGGCATTCGGAATGCAATGGGGCGAACACCAGTTATCACGGCTAGTTCCGAAAACCAAGTGAACGGACATGCGTTGTTATGCAAATCAAGAGAAGAAGCTAATAACAACACGTGTGCATGTCTGTCTTGAAATAATACGCGTACGTGAATTGTCAGCCATTTTTTCTGAGCCACGTTGTAGGCACCCTACAGGACACTCCAACCACTCCAACTTTTACTCATTAAGACCAAGTCAAAGACATACGGACCATCGCCCTTGCCAGTCAAAATAATCCGACTGAGAGCAACTGTCAGTCAGTGTATCGCATCAGCCATGCAACTATAGACCGCTTGGTGGTTGTTAACGTCACCTTTCTTACGGGGACCCCCGTGACTCAGTCGGTTAGCGCGCTATCGTAACACAATGACCCGAAGCCTCCCACCAATGCGGTCGCTGTGAGTTCAAAACCAGCTCATGCTGGCTTCCTCTCCGGTCGTACGTGGGAAGGTCTGCCAGCAACCTGCGGATGGTCGTGGGTTTCTCCCGGGCTCTGCCCGCTTCCCACCCACCATAATGGTAACTCACTCGGCCAAAGAGGCATCGGTTTTACCCGGCGATTTAACCCGTCAAGCGATCAGTTTATTTGAATGGGAACACGTTTGATGGGTGTGACTATGTATTGTTGGTTCTTAAAGCATTAAATGTGCAGCATTGACGCTATTATTGAAATACGTACAGGCCTCGTCTGATTTAGGATTGAATCCAAAGCTATATACCACTATATGTTTCTTTATATATAGCCATTGCCTATTTTATTGCAACTATGCTACAATCTGTTTGAAACCCACACATGTAACACTCATAGCTGCGTGCATAAGAATGATTTGAACATCACATTACATATTATATCGTGCTGAGTACGGTACTTTCCCAAGGTGGCCATCAATTTTACGGTGGAAAAGGACTGATATTAACTGACCCGAATGATAAAATTACCGAATCATACACCCCAATTCTCTAATTTTAGGACATCTGGCCTGGTCTGCTATGTTTAGCCTATAAGTTTTGTAATGACAACAGGAATACACAGTTTCTCTCTTCTCGAATGGTTAGTGCATCTAATGAACAATATACACATATCTTTACCATTCAAAAAGAAAAAAAATAAGAAAGAAATGTGATATTTTGGGTTTTCAGCCCCACTAGTATCTGTCCCAAAAAGTTGAAGAATTACGGTAACTGATGCGTTCTGCAAGTCCCTTTGAAATTGCCATTTATAGATGCGTCTATATTTATACTTAATCACACAAGTAAACCTACTGGTTGTGATCTATGACACGACTGAGTAAAAGAAAAAATGCCGACTGAATTAACGTGAAGATTTATTGAATCTGTCACAGCGTTAAATAGCGCCATGTACATACATATATATTGCACGTATACCAAATACACGAGAGATATACCACTCAAGATACCGTTCTGTAACGATAAGAAAGGTGCCTGGTAGACTGTCATGAGATCAGCTGTGCAAGTAATCGAGGCCTTGTGTATCTCAAGAGTTGCACATTCAGTTAGAAATGCACGTTGGCCCATATGCGACATTTTGCTTTCTTCTTAAATTCACTTTTTCTTCTATTTCCACCCAGGTGAAAAGCTTTTCATGTGGGTGAAATGGTTTTCAGTCAGTAGGGTAACTGATGTGTTATGTAAGTACAGTTAATACAGATACGACTATATTTATAACTGACAACACGAATAAACCTATTGATCTATGACACGACTGGATAAGAGAAAAAAAAAACCCGACTGAACTTGTAAAGATTAATCGAACATGTCACAATGTTATATAGCGTGAACTACATATATAGGGTACATACACCAAACACTGGAGATGTACCGAGGTATAGCCTGTTAACCGGTATGAAAAGTTTAAGGGCACTAAGAGTTGTGTATTGAGTTGGAAATGAAAGCATCTCCTTTTGTGTAGTTGTGTTCTTGGTATTTGTTTCTATACGAAAACCTCACACATTATGCCCCTAAACAAGGCCATCTTAGCTGTGTAGGAGGGATCTTTGCACGGATATATTTATTTTCTTCATATGATTGTTGTTTAACGCCACATTCATGATTTGGTTACTTATACATCGGTAGCCATTTTTTATGAGCGGCGGAAACCAGGGTTCCGGGAGTAAACCACCTCCTTTGGCGAGTTACTGATGAGTGTCATATTAATGAGATGCAGGTGAAGCGAACTTCATTTAACACCTTACAAAAGAGCACCGTCGCGGCTTAGTGCCACGAAGGCTCTTGGAACAATGGAAGCAAAGGAATCTGGAAAATGTGCTGTCACATAATGGGATTGAACCAAAGCCTCGAGTGGCCTATTGTCTGTAAGGTGAGCATCTTCATGACATCCGATGGCCAGCTTAAAAGTGCAAAAGGGCATGTCTAGCGGCAACATAGTGTATAGTGAGCGTCTATGGGAGGTGAAAAGTTGTTACGTGTTAAACACTTACATGAATAGTTGAAATAAAACCCTATCTGAGGCAAATTAACAAATGATTGTATTTCCCCGATACCGTGTCACCATTTGCCAACTATCACACCGTCGTCACTGCTCTGGTTTTACTCTCTACATTCTGTAGCCTTTCACTTTCATTATGACAGCTTGCGGTGAGGTCGTATAGTGAGCAAGTGGTGAAGTAGTGGCATGAATTTCAGAAGCGGTAACGTGGTTGATAGACCGTTACTCTATACGCCTTAACAAGTGTGAAATGTGTATAAATGGTTAGGCAAAGGCCTGTCAAATCACACTGCAATTTTACGTTGAGAGGTTTTTTTTTTCCTCAAAAATTTCGTAGTAGTTATGATAATGTTTAATTTGAGTCCCATGTAATGATGACTAACCGTACACTAAATATCCACGGCTGACCACTAGCTGTTGTCTCTACGCATAAAACTGGGCAAATTATATGTCACTATTATAAATAGAGTACAACACATTCTGTGATTTGATATTTTGTGGTTTACAAGAAAAGACTAAAGTTTACTAAGAAAAGATTAAAGGTAGCAGGACGTAGCTCAGAAAGTAGAACTAGTCGACCCCTTACCCGAGGCAATACGATGTGGGTTCAATCTTTGGGCCCGGGAATTTTTGCATTCCCCTACTCTTACTCCTCAATGGGCCGTTAGTGACAAGAAATGATCGACAGTTTGCCCACAGCTCTGCCACCATGACGGCGTACAGATATGTACATGGCTTGTGTACTGAGGCAATGAAAAGGATTTCGCCGTTAGGCCTATGCGTTATCCAAGTTTAACATTTTATTTGTTTCCTTCATACCACCAGAAATAATGTCATAACGATTGTTTAAAACATATATATATCTTGCATATGGCCATATCTCAGGTGATGTGGTTGACCAGTCGTGATGCTCCAGTTTTCAATTTTACGTAATATAGCTTGAGTCGATGGTTTCCTGCTTTTGAGCAAGTGGTCACGCTGGTTTGATTTATCTGCAACATTGAAGAGTTCCGATCCAGTGGAAATAACCCAATGAGGCAAATGCTTCTCCAGTGTAGTTCTCCGAGACCGGAAAGTTGGTAGCGTTTATCTGCCTTCTGCTACGCATTTGTGTGGGACTTTAAAACTGCCTTTATTTTATATACGAAAAAATTCGATACATAACAGATATAGTTGTACATGTATATCGATATTTCTCTTTCAAGCCGCCATGTTGGCTGTCTTCAACAGTGTGCTAGAGGGTATGGGAATATTATAACTGATTTATTTATTTATTCACGCCTAGTTATTTGATTGTGTAAAGCCACAGTCAAGAACGCTTTTATTTATATTATGGCTCTGGGTTTAATGAGTGAAAGGAACCCCAGTGCTCCGTGTGTGAGGACGTACATACATGGTTTATCAAACAGCAGGTTTCCTGCAGAAGTCACAGGTTTCTCCCGACACTCTGATTTCCTCCAACCCATAAACCTGACGTACACGTGGAAAACTCTTGAGCAGGGCATTAAACGCCTCTCAAATGAATAAGTAAATGAAGGTACCCTACTGGCGAGAGAGAAGTGATATTCAACGAATGATTAAAGGCGCATCCAATTCTTACCGAAATAAAAAGATCAAATACGGGGCAACCCAGTGTCATTATTATGTGAGTGGATCGTTGCATCTGGTGTCATGGTGTTTTAGTGAAACAGCCCTCTAAGTATGTACACATTGATTTCAGTCTGATACAAGAAGAACAGACCAAATAATGGGCACCGTGCGATCGCACTACATCGTGACAGGGTGGGACGCACTGCCTGGTATCTGTACCATGATGTTTCAATGAGGTATAACACTAAACACACGTCGACATTGTCCCAGGTATGCTGCAAAGAGAAGTCGTTAGTCGTGATATGGCAGAAACATTGCTAGAAGTGTCATTAAACAAATCTAACATATGAACAAGCAGACAAACCAAAGGCCATGGGGTACACTGCATGGGGACAGCAAAATCTGCTGACTGAAACACATTTAACACCAGTCGGGTGTACCACACGTCCCGCGTACAGTATACATTCGAAGTTAGTCCAGTAAGAATTTCAAGATTTCATCTATGCACATTGCACTTGATACACACAATTATCTCGTTCATTTTACCGTTTTGCTCTTTTGGTTTTATCTCGTATGTAACATTGCTTTCCACATGGGATTATATGGCTTACGGAAGACGAGCCTCTATCCCCACGCATGTCGTACCGGAACACTATAACTGTTCCAAAAAGCATGCAATCGCAATAAACTGTTTGCTGATTCTGCTATGCAACTTATGTCTTAAACATTTTAAATACTATCAACTACTCTACTTGCATGCTAAGTGAAATATCCACCTCCTGTATAATTCAATGGATCGGCTTCTGAAGTGAGGCGGGAAAATATTCTGGAGCTTTGTTGCGGTCAAATATTTTCACAAGGACAAACTATAACTTTTGACAGTTTTCATAAGATTCCTGTTTTAAAGGTTTAAAGATTTTTTCATTTTTAATCTGGATTTTTTTTTTTTTTATTTCTTCATTTTTATTCAGCATCGCTCCTGTCATTGATGGTATTCTGACGAGATCCGTTTGACCGCGGCATATATGTCATCAGATTTTCGGACTGACCTGTAGGCCACAGCAGGTAACTCCTGTTTCAGACCACAACTGTCAACAAATGATGACATTTTGCGACCTCACTTTTCTCCACATCTTTAGCTTTTTTTTTTGCGTTACGAATTGCCAAATGTCACAGTCTAGCGACAAACGTATAACATGTGCAATACCGAACCCAAAAAGGTCACGAAACCCGTTATTGTATACATATAAGCCACGATTATCGATATACAGACTCGTATATATATGCCGATCAATGCTAATATTTTGACCTTAGTTGATCCACATTTGCGTATATACTGCAGCTATATCTGAGCGACGATGCCAAATGTTACACGCTGGCATGTGCAGATATTATTACAACGATTCATTATTATTATAACACTGTGGTCATATATATATATGCCCTGTATTAGATGTGTATTTATGATGTACCCGCATATGAATAACTGACAGTCAGCTCGAAAGGTCAGAGGATAAATAACTGACTGTCAGCTCGAAAGGTCAGAGGATAACACATTGCCCTGACCCTTCCTCCCCTACCGTTCCCCGCGTCATCCCGACAGGGAAAAACGTGATCGCAGGACGTTGGCAGGTCACTCTGACTGACGCCATCATGCCCCACATAAACATCTGCGTCGGGAAGGAGCGCGTGCACCGAGGCTTGGATTCTCTTCTGCCTTCCCCCCCCCCCCCCACTTTTTTTTTTTTTTTGAAGGATAACGGCAACAGTATACTGATATAGTGCTATATCACTTTCATTGAATTTCTCAAATGTGTTTACGTCTGGAAGAAGCTTACCATTGAAAATGACGAGGTCACTGTATATTTAGAGATAGTACAACGTCGATCCGAACTTTAAAATGCTGCTCTCATGTAACACCTCGGGGTTTCTCTCTCATCCCCGTCATTTTTCGCGTATCGTTGTGTTCTTGCATTCGGGGCATTCGTGGAGAACTTTGCCAATATAAAGATTTCCATTTGAAAACGAAAGTCTCTGTTTGCTTTTATACATGTGCGTGTTCGTGTAAGGGTATTTGTGTCCATCTGTCCGTTCACGCAAGCCCAACCAATGTGTGTATTGTTGGAGACTGAAAGAAGTGCAGTGACGAATATTCAAAATATTGCGTATTGAAGTCACGGTCGGTGTATGATGGTTATGTTTTATTTTCTCTTTCTCTCATTTAGAGAACAGAATTTTCGTTGCAAACAAATATGAGCCTGAAACATTTTCCTTTCAATACCGCTTGCGAAACATGGTTACGATGAAATGACAAAAACAGCTTTAGGTTTGTCTGTCAGATATGGAATCTCAATATGTTTGATGTGTTTACCTGGTGTATCGATTTTACTTGGGTAAATAAGTTTCAACTGTTCCTAGAACCTGCCTGAAGTCTACGTGACTACGTACTTGTGCACACGTGCAAAACAACTGATAAGTAGTCGTTTTACTTCCTGACTGTTTAAGTTATGTGTTTACAACTTTGTACTTGTATGTCTCGTCTTTCAGAAAGACTACACAAACGTGTCGGTTTATTAATTACAGTTGATCGATCGAAGAGCTACTTTGCTTTGTATCCAACACTCCGAGAAGTTCTTCAACATGTGTCTTTTATCGAAACTGTAATAATCTCCGAAAGAAAAAAACTGAAAGTATTACTTGTTCAGGGTATGTAAGATCATACGATTCAAGGCTGAGGTGAAGATAACAAGGACGGGGGATAGTGCAATTTAGCTGACTGTATACTACCTTACCTTGGGTCATGCCCAATTGGGACAGTTATGTAGGACATCAGTTTTCCTTGTTGGCCAGTGCTGTTGTACTGGCAAACAGTGATTTCAAATGGTGTTTAGCCTCTTGAAAAGTCCTCTTGTAAATTTATGTTGAATATACATGACAGATTTAACGGAAGATTTTTTGACGGTATATACAGCCGGGGGGGGGGGGGGGGTAAATCAGTTAAAATTTTAGGTTTGACATGACGCCATCTTAAGCATTGAGAAATTTGGTGGTACATATGCAAGTCTTTTGATATGACAGAATACAGTTGAACATTGAACACCACTGGCTCAATGTGATCAAAGGCCTGTCTTGTCGGATACAGTAAAAATTGATTGATCTATTTATTCATTTGATTCGCATTTTACGCCGCACTCAATAACATTTCACTTATACGACGGCGGCCACCATTATGGTGGAAGGAAGCATGACAGAGCCCAGAGGCTGGAAGACCTTTCCTCGCACGATAGGAGAGTAAGGCAGCTTGAGCTGGGCTTCAACTCACAGCAATGGCGTTGGTGAGATGCTCCTGGTCCATTACGTACGCTGTACACTAGCGCGCAGATATCCTCGGCTACGGAGAGTTATGAATGAATCAGTCATGCTGTTTCCTTGCGGCTTTTGCCTCTCGGCCACGACCAGCTGTTGGAAGCCAGCAGTTTTTTCAGATCTGTATTATAGGAATGTGGATGGGTTTCTTTGGACTCCAGCCTTTAGCTGCGGCTTTAAGTTACATTTGTCAGGTATATATGGTAATAGATCATTGTTTACGCCGAGTACCATCGTAAAAACGATGATTCATTCTTGGATACGGCGTTAAACAAATCCGAAGTCAACAATGCTTTATTCTGATTTTTCGCCAGTAACATTTAAGCCAGTGTAACCAGTATGGGATCTCTTATTGTTGTGAATTATGCATTTTGTGTACATCTGTAACTATACACAATCCACTGTAATGTAACTATAAATGACATTGTCGACACGCATGTCATATAACATTTCCACGATAAGTGTACGTTATTGTTTGTTACTCGCTGGTGCTGAATAGGGTGAACAATGTCCTCAGGATAAGCTTCGTTACCAACGAACAGTTCATGTAGAGCGGCTCTACTAGGTTTTCTCTCACCACAATACTGTCCGCCGTCGTGTAAGTGAAATATTCTTGAGTATGGCCCAGAACACCGATCAAATAAATAAATAAATAAATAAATAAATAAATAATGTAAAGCTGTTAACAAGCCGAAGGAAAATTCACATTTCATAAAGATATAGCGTTATGTACTCAGAATATACTTTACATGCAGCCTACGGGTAACACCAATTAACCTTATATACTAAAATGTATACGTTTTAAAGTAACGCTGATACAGAAGTAGGATCCATCTAAAGAAGAGAGGTGCCTTTCACTAATGCGATCGCTGTGAGTTCAAGCCCAGCTCACCCTGGCTGCCTCTTCGGTCGAACGTGTGTGTGCAACCTGTGGATGGTCGTGGGTTTCCCCTGTTCTCTGCCCAGCTTCCATAATGCTGACCGTCATCGTATAAGTGAAATATTCTTGAGTACGGCGTGAAACTGAAATAAGTATATAAATCCTAAGAGGGTTATGTCTGTCAAACTGACGATGTTGGCACACTGTATCATGTACAGCATATGGGACAGACCAAGTCTACCGGTAGGCCTATGCAGTGTCATACTTCATACTGCTCTTGGGTGGTGTTCCTTCTACAGTATTTAGTGACAGATGGGATTGACGTGTTTAACGCAGCAACAGAACTCGGGCTCATCTCAACAGTTGGGTCTCTGTGAGGTCCGCCAGTAACCTGCGGATGGCCTTGGGTTTCCCGCTGTTCTGCCCGGTTTCCTCTCACCATAATGCTGGCCGCCGTGGTGGAAGTGAAATATTCTAAGACACGAAACTCCCATGAAATAAGGCGCATGCGTATATGTTGTCAGTGAGACTGGCACTTGGTGGCCTGTATTATGGCAGTTGGAACAGAAATACTGGTTAATACGCTTACACGCGTTTAGTATTGGACGTGTATTTGATTGGATGTCTGCTTCTCATAATCTGTAGGTATGTAGTCATGTCTGAAAGCATGACATCAATAGTTATCATGGGAACCGGTCCTGGAATTGTCGACTTGGGATCATTTATCTTAAAATCATCTTTGCTCAAGGATGTTATAGGATCTTAACACTAATTTCAACCTAACGTTCCATTCTCGAGAAAACAGAGAAAAGGTGTAATGGCTCGTTTTAATATTAAAAATATACTATTGTGTCTTTTGTTCTTCTTCAATAAAGAACTATATATGATGGCGTCACATGAGAAAAAGTAGGTAAACTCTGTTACATGCATGTAATACTTAGAACTAAATGTATCGAAAAACTATAATTACGAATATCAAATGAGCTAAATATAATAAATGTTGTTATAAATACATGTAACACATCACATACACAAACAGCTATTAAGTTCGTGAACGTGTTAAGATGATAGGAACTGTAAACATGATCTTGGAACTTATATCCCATGCATGTTGGAATATGAGATATCCTACTACTATCGAATATAAATTGTATAAGCTGTGTCTGACACTTGGCTCTCATGACAGTTTCATTGCTACGCAGGTATTCGCACTATTGCTTGACATATAATTATAATAAACGTTGTGTTTGAAAACCATGTGAAGGGTAATAGAAACCTTGCAAACATTTGCGAATATCATATCCACGTTTATACTTGGCTGTCATCAAGAAACCTTGAGATATACAAGACAGCCCACATTTGACCTGTGACAACAGTGTAAAATGTCAAGGCTGTCACGTGGCCTTGACTCTATAGGTCGCCACCACCTGTTCAAGGATGATGGAATTTAATATAAATAATATATTATAGAAATATAAAAACGCTGTCATTGTGCAGGGAAGAAAGACACTGAAATTAAAATCCTACACCTCCTCTTCATCTGTTAGCACGGTGTATTTAAATAATGAAACAAAATAAACACAAGGTCTCTTACAACACTGGCCAAGTGTTACGTCATCGCACCAATAGCTGTAAGTCTGAGCCAGACTTAGCGTGAAAAATGTCAGGGACGTCAGATGATGATGCCTAAAAGGTTGCTATAGCTTTATGGCAATGTTTGCGTCGATAAAATGCTCTCGTTCTGCTTAATCAATGTCAAGAATTAAGAAAGGCGCTGAAAATAAAATCCCATCCTTAGTCCCTACCTGTTAGTTCCTTAATAATAAATAAAATAAATAATTAAAAAAGAAATGAACATACGTATATTATGGACTTACAACATTGTTAATTCATCGCATCAGTGTACATGTATTGTTAGGCCAAATAGCTCCTCGGCCACTAATATACATGCATGCATTTGCAGCGCCTGATTACCTGTCGTCACCACTGAATGTCCTGTTTTTGTTTTTCTTTCCTTTGCTGAACTGTTTTCTTTTGACAGCGGGGCTCACTATGAAAGACACAAATGAAAACATTAATTCCTTAACGTAATGTCACATTGTTCCTTTGTATATATGTAATGCCGTTATAAGTTAAGCTGCCAACGGCATTTTCATAATTAAGCTATGTACATAAACATCATTAAATCCGCTGTTTTTGTTTTTGTTTTTTTTTTATATTGCTTCTTTTTCTGTTTTTTCATTTTTTGTAGTTTTAAATCTTTCATGTAGGTTTTGGATTTTTTAATTTTGGTTATTGCTTTAACAGCTGACGGCCTGAACTGTGATTTGGCTCTATACTTCGGTGTTTAAAAAAATAAACTCACAACATTTAAACAAGGAGTATTTCTCAAAACGCCTAATCGCTGCATGTATGTTTAGTCCACTGAACTGAAGATGGCTAACGTGCAGCTTGGGATATACAGGTCAGGTTAACCAGATATAAACGACGGAAATGCTAAATACACCACAACCTTTCGGCCTATAAAACTACTGTGTTTACCACCCGCTGTCAAACATATAGTAACATATATGACATTAGTGTACATAGGGGCCTACTTGAACTAACTGTATAATTATATACATGTTAATAGAGAAGCTACCATTGTCAGCATGCCGTTTAAAGTAATTGTGCTTAACACTGTATTTATAACGCCATCGGATGTCTTTCTTATCTTCGCAGGTACTTTATAAAAGATGTTTGCACAACATTTCTTTTAAATATAAGAAAATGGTGAACTTCAATATTATGGGCAGATGTGAAATAAAGCACTAGGCATTCAATGCATGCAATACACATTTCGGCATGTGACATGTTTACGGGCGAGGTAAATCTCGACGGAATTCAGATGCGATCAAATATTTTTAAAAGCTCGTGGTGACATAATATTATTTTTTCCAGCGGTGTGCATGTGGTTACAAATTATAAACCTGAACCAATTTCAAGCCCATCACCATCATACACAAAAATGACAAAGGTCAAAAGTTTGGCATAATTGTTGACGAGGGCTTAGTTCTCTATACAGTTTTCGAGAACTTCATATCTTGGGCTATCTATTTGCTCCCATAACTCGGACACCCTTTCAGGTCCAGTATAGTTAGGCGCTCTTTGGGGTCTCAGAATTTGGGTCCTCTTTCGGGTCCCAGAGTTTGGGTTCCATTTTAGATCCAATGATTTCACTTATTGGCCCTCTTTCGGGTCTCTTAATTTGGACTGTCTTTTAGGTCTCTTCATTGGGCACTATTTCGGAGGTCGGTGGTTAACTCAGGGCTCTCCAGTTTTCTCCATCCAAAAACTTGATTTCCATCAGACAACTGAAAAATTCTGAATTACCTTCGTGGTGGTAAACACAGTAGTGTACCTTCTGAAATTCGTTAAACCTCAGTAAGTCAATCAATCAATCAACAGATCAGTCAATCACAGCATGTATTTATATGGATACTGTTCTTGCCCAAGAGGCCACAGCTCGTATAACTATAGCACCATACTTCCGAACCCATCTCCCACTCCGCGCGAGCCTTCTCTGACATTCACTGTATGCCTATGACGATGTGACCTCTCGTCTGTCTATCTTTAACACATGTATACATACGCAGGTACAGCTGACCTCTTCACGCCCTTAAGTTGTTAATACCTCGTGTAATATTCGCCAGCCGTTACCACGGCCTTCCATTCATCCCCGGGCGCCAAGTGCTTCAGGCAGATGTTCCATTGACTGGAGAACAGTTACAAAGGCTTAGGGTTTATTCGTCAAACAGAAGATAAAGGTCACATTTATACCGACACAAATGTCACGCTATACTAGGCTGTAGCTGTGGTATTGTATATACGGAAGGTGATTGTTATGCAATTAAGTGCCCCAGAGCATGGCCTACAAAATATAGTCTGCTGGCACTGAAAGATGCGGGATTACTCCATGTATTTAAGAATATAATAATCATGTGGCCTCTCTGTATGTGTAAAACGTCAAGCTTTAGCAATTAGCCCTGCATTTAAGAACATAATAATCATTTGGCCTCGCTGTACGTGTAAAACCTCAAGATTTAGCAATTATAATGAACACATTGATAGTTTAAATAATTTCGTCTTTGAACATCAAGACATGGGTATTTTTTGAGTTATCAGCTTAAAATGAATGTTAAGGTGTTAGTTTTTACTCTTATCTATGGAATACTAATGACAAGAAAACAAAAGCATCCACCTTATTTTTATGTTTGCAATAACTTCGTACTAAATCAGATTTCGGTCTTTATTTCCAATTCATAACAATGACTTGCCTTTTCAGTTCCAGTAGGATGATGATGATATACATAAATATTATACATTTACTTTAACTACCGTATGCTATGCGGACAACTGCACCTACTGCGTTATGTGAAAAAAATAAATAAAAATCACCCTACAATTATTTCAAAATGATGCCAGTAACTGGTATGTGCGCTAACTGGCTATCGAGGTATTCAGTCCAATCCAATCCCAGTGAAATTAATGTGAAGTCTTACAGCCCATTGCGTAACAGTATTCAGCCCGAGGCACTACACCTGTAGCCCCTACTTATTCACCGGGAATTGGACTCAAGCTGTTACCTATCGACTGTGAGGTAATGTACATGTACATAGTGCATTTTACGGTAAATTATTCCACGGCGTCCATCTCAACATGTTACCTTTTTTTTTCGGATTCGAATTCCCTCACTTTCTCACATGCATACAGATCGTATTCAACAACGCACGAAAGTCGGGTCCCTTTGTACTGTGTTAAATGTGATGAATACAACACTTCTAGTAATTCTAGTAAGTGACATCTAACAAATTGCATTTAACATCACTGTAACTTTTTCTACCTAATTCAGCTTACATCATAGTGCTAGTGGGCATTTAAGTTCTTAGTTGTTACACTTACATGAAGTTAGAATAAAACCCTGACGTAAATCGTCAAGAGGCCGGATTTCACTGGTAACGTGTAATCATTTGTCAACTATCACATTGTCGTCGCTGCGCTGGTTTCACTCTCTCTGTTTTTTAAAGGTTAGTTCTTGCGAACTGTTCTGACATACTAAAGTATTACACTTTACGATGTCAGAACAGCCCGTCAGAGCTAGCTGACACCTAGTGAACTCATGCCTAAATCATACGCCTAAATATCTCTTGGATAGGCACTCGTCCTAAAAGGTACATTGGATTAGTCAAGATGGGCCTTCGTGTTAGATGGACCAATACTGTGATTAGAAGGGACATCATGTCTGATGTTTTCGCCCGCTGTTGGTATAACCAGGCAGCACCTATATATTATAGAATATACATGTACGTATTGGAAGCGACCCGCTCCAACCGGAGAAGGTTGTTATAATATATAAATAATTAAAAGTGGAGGTGACGACAAAGCTTTGCGCTGAGATTCCATGCAGCTTCAGCAGACGAGATTTTCTTAAGATTACTCCCCAATCTATTGAGGTACATGTCGCGCACAGCCGCCTGGTCACGCAGGAAATTTGGATTGCACTGTTGCAAGTTAGCAGGTGTCGAGACGGAAATAATCATTTCTCACAATAAATAATCCTAAATAAGGCTCCATTTACACACGAGGTTTTCAGCATGCTGGGAACAAGTTCACTTCACATGAGTGTTTTAGCTCGCGCAGACGTTTTTCTTGGCACCAGACGACGAAATAAGTGGGCAGATCTGGCGGAATGTGCACATGAGGCGTTTTCGACTCGAACACGTGAACGCATTTCTAATGGTAGACACGAATGAATTGCGTCACAGCCGACGTCATTAAAACCTCAGGTGGCGTGTCGTGGATGGAAGCCAGCTGTTGTTCAAGGGAGATAACTTGATGGGACAATTCTGGGTCTTAATGGCCTTTGGCTCACCACAGCAATAAGCCTTAAAAATAACAGAAAAACAGTTGGAGAAAATAATTCTTAGATGTTGTATTAACTTGGTTTTGGAAAATGTTGTTCTGCTGACCGGCATAACCTTGCTTTAGATAACAGCACTATTAATGAAATTTATAGACCATTGTAGATTTGAAGCCAATAAGCAATGAAAGCAAACTTATTATGTATTCTTCAACATATTTTATTTTCCTGTTCACAGGGAAACGACCACTGTCCTTTATTTTGATCATGAGGAAGCAGCCTTTGAAAAATGTTCACATTGCCTCTTGTACATAAAATTATCATCCATATTCTATTTCCAAAACAAAACTTCCACACAAAAATCTATCAAATTCAGAAAGAATTTAATTGTTGTTTGTTACCACATAAATTGTTCTGAGAACTCAAGACAAAATTGTCTGATAATGCTGTTACTCCAACAATATTATGAGTAAGGGCAGGGATGACTGAATGATAGACTGACTGATGTTTGATATCACACTCAAAAGATTTCTCCTTCACTGTGAATATTCTCACAAGTATGACCTATTAGAGTATAAATTAGCAGACTTATGCATAAACCTTAACTTGTAATTTTGTGACCCGAAGCTCGGCAGAAGACCAATTTCTATGAAGTGGGTTGTTGATTTACTTATTTGGTTGTTCTTTTAACACCATACTTCAGAATTTTTCTTTTGTATGACAAAGTGCAGGTTTATAGGTGGGGCAAAAATCAGTAAACATCGGCACTGTGATAATATGCATGTATCATATTACAATCTTCTGTCTAGAATAGAAATAAAATACTTGTAAACCACTAAACAGCAATATATCTCATACTTTTTACATACCTGTAAAATTCATGCAAAATGTTTCGGCTCGTAAGGTGTTTACACATAAACATTTCTTCAATAAAATAATCATTAAAAAAATAAAATAAAAAGAGTGAAATGATTTTAAAACCTTTTGAAGAATGGGGCAGGTGCTAGGGTTTTACAACTATTCTAAAAATTTGAAACAAATACAGAACCTTCACTTTTAAAAATTGGCCTTTTTAAAAGACAAATGCCTTCAAACATCCCCAAATAGATTCACATATTTCTATAAAGCGGTTTTTTTACACTGGCCATACCTCATTCACTGACAAAATTACTCGAATATATAGAAGAGTTCTTACCCAAAATGAATTTACCTATCCAGTATAATGACTTTTTTCAGAACGAAATACATGACATACAAAAATTTTACATGTAAAGTCATGTTTTCTCTTCTTTGACACACCTGAAACCAAAAAACTGAAATTTAAACTTGATACACAATGCCATGAAGTCACTGGCTTATAAGAAATAATACATACACTAGAATACATTGTTCATGTGCCTGCTGTGCAGGTGCATGTGTGCATGTACGCTGGAAACATCAACAACAACAAAAAACACAACAGAATACATGAAGGGCCACACATGGACACATAAGTGCATAAATGTGAAACATAACACAGAAAGATTCACTCTCAAACCAGTAACAGAAAATCAATGTCACCATCAAAGAAACAGAAATAAAGACGACACCAACTGTCTTCAAGAATTCAATTCATAACTCTGACTTGGTATCAAGGCTAACAAACAGCTCCCATCTAGAAACACACACAAATGGAAAAATTCATCAAGTACTTGAACATTTATATCAACAAGTATGCACAACCTGAGCTCAATACATCGAGTACTTTAATTTTGAGATGCGACCCAGAAAATTTACGTCATTTAACACTACCTGTAATAAAAAACTGGCTCAATCATGAATTTTGTAATTTACAGTTTTTTGGTAATTTAATCCTGGAGTGCATCAACAATGGGATATTTCCCCCCTCTCCCTGATGTTATTGTGCTTTGAGTGCTCTGAGCTCACCATGTGATGCTTTGAGCTTTGTAATTTACAGTGATTAATGTGCCTCCATGTGCATGAATGTAAAACTTGAGCTCAATATGTTCAGTAGTTTTTCAGACACCATCGTTAACATTTACTTTATCATTCATTCGATAGACAAGAGGGTAAATCATGAAGTTTGTAATTTACAGTAATTAATATGTATACAGGATATCAATGAAAAGTCGTGCGCGCAAAACTGGAGCTCAACTCATGCAGTATCTACTAAGATACCAGCCTTAACATTTGAATACATTAACACTGTTTTCCCTATTACTGCATGTCAATGCTGATTCTAGTGTTTGACATAAACTCTGACTGTACTTTGTACAGGTGAGCTAAAAATACCATGAGAAGGTAACACTTGATTAGTGAAGGACAGGTGAATCATTTCTGACACAGAATAAAATTAAAACTGCTCCAATGCTCTTTAATGTATACAAGATAAAAGCAATCTTTGATGAGCTCAGAAATTTGTATGAAACATTGGTGGACAAAATGTTTAAACGGACAAGAAGTCAGTACCCTGGTGGTAGGAGGTAAAGGACATACAATGAAAATTGTATCCCACACTGAATAGAAATTTACAATCAACATAAATAAATGACACATTTAGACAAAACTCAGGTAATCTGGTTTTGTCAAACACAAATGTATCACTAAAACATTTCACATCTAAGAATTAAAACAGCTGAAAGAGCTACAAAAATAGCTAATTTCTGTATATTACACAAAGTTTAAAATGCATCCATACTCATAAATATCAGATCCATAAAATTTTATGTACATAACTGAGCTATTTATGCTTACTAAAAAAATGTTTTGATTCAAATGACAGCAGAGCACATCCCCAAACTCACTCTGGTTTACAGGTTAGTGTCATTAACATTTCTTATACACCGCCATTGACTTTCACAGCAACTAAAGAGTAATAAGTTCAGCAATATCACCCTATTGGCTTCCTCAGTTACAATCCACACACAACAAACAGCTGTGCCTAAGAAGAAAACAATGAAACATAATATCAAGAAACAGGCAAATTTACTAACTTACAAAAACTAATAATTCACAAAAGCGATTTTTCACCAAATTTTGCCCATCTGTTTTCAAAACTTTCATACAAATCACAATGCCTTACCAGTATGTATTACAACCTGGATTTTGTTTCTTTTAACATTTCCAGTGTAAGTTATGAAAAACTGGATTCACAAATTTGTGGAAGTACAGCCTCTCTAGATCTAGTAACAAACAGATTTTATCATGTTACCTCTAGTATGATGTCTTAATAATAAGACACCATCATATGCAAAGGCCTTACAACTCATGTAAGACATAGGTTACACATGTTTACAAGTTTGTTGTCAGGAACATAACTAAAGTTTCACATAAACTATATCAATAATTCTCTAAAGTCACAAAAGTACAAATGAAATGTACATTTTTGCACCTTGGTGGTAATTAATGCAAGCCGTGGCTGCTCTGCCCTTGTGTCAGAAAACAGACAGCATATATACAAAAACAACAATGCTCTGCACAGCACCACTTAGAATACTGAAGGCAATGTGCATAAGTTACTACTGCATGAAGTGGGCCACAGGACAATTCCTGGCTGCAGCTCGTAGATGTGTCAAGACAGAAAATGTGTCAAGACAGAAAATGTGACTCCTCAGGTATGAAACTGACCACAAGGTGTGCACTACACAATACAATTAATGTATGTGTCGGGAAACAGAATCTTGTGCATCTACTACTATTACCAATCAATGTGGGCCTTGTTCCATAAGTCATGGGAGAGCTGATTTCAATAACTACACTGTCAAAGCATGTAACATGCAGGGTTGAACAGGGCACTAGTACACAATGTTCACTTTTAATTACTCTCTCAGGTCAGCTTCCTGTCGTACATACTACAGCTCTCTTGGGGCTAGGCAATCTCTGCATGTTTTAAAAAGTAATCCATGGGTCCATTTAATAATACACAAGCAGCAAAACATGCTTATGACGTAACACTAAGAGGCCCTCCTACAAGTGGGCCCAGCTCAGGATATATGTACACAACATACAGAAAGTGCTAGTTGCAAGATATCGACAAATACACAAACGTGTGGACGGTAATGAGGTGTAAACTTGGGGTAAAGAATGTGACTTAATTAGCTGTTAAAACTGCATAAAGCAAGTAACAGGTAAATTAAACGTGACTAGAACTTTGGGTTAAGTCTCATGATATTCATCTTGCTGAGGCAGCTCCCTTGGATCAGAAGGTGCGTTTCACATAACCAGTCATTGTATGTACTGCAAATCTTCTACTAACTAGTAATTAAACTATACTTAATTATAGCTTAATTTAGCAAGTATACTGATTGGGGTAAGTGTTATGAGGTACATGTAGGGCAGATTTCTTGTGGTAGACAATGTGAGTTAACAAGTAGATATTGCCAGTTTTCCAATAACAAGTCATTACACCCATACTTAAGAGTCCAGGTAAATCTCATGAGGCAGGGCAGCCCTATTTGGGTGTGAATTAACAAGCAGTTACCTGTACTCATCATACATCTTCTTCCAACACGTAATGCCTAATCATCATACCTAATACTTTGGGTAAGCCTCATGAGGAAGGGCCGCTCTCTTGGGGTAGAATGTGTGGTTCAGAGAGTATTTCAACAGGTTAGTCAGGTTGGCCATGTAGAGATCGGCGAAGCGGCAGAGTCGGCGCGTGAAGTACGTGGGATTGTGGTAGGTCCTGAATAGGCTTCCAAACCTGCTGTTGAACAAATCTTTTGTGTAGGCCCTGAAAAATGGAGCATAAGACATGGGGTATGAGGGATTACTGTTCTGTTAATGTTCACTGAATTGATCAATTGTGTAGTGAAAAGAACAGACCACATTTAAAAAAAGTATACATCATCTAAAAGGATATTTTCTGCTGATTCCATATATGGTCTTCAATACTTCTTGTCATTTTCTTTCCAGTGATTAAAATGGAAATAAAGACTGAGATGTTAACGTGGACCTATTGGACCATACTGAAGCACAATTACGTCACAGGTTCTTTTTTAAAACTATATCTGACAATATCTTTACCAAAGCTTTTAGATTTATTTTCACTGAGTTAAATGTAATCTTTAGTGTACATTGACAGTGTATATCGTTAGTGACATGACACAAATTTCTCTACACCTTGTCCAGTTCTAAATAAAATTCTTGTGAATATTAAATATCTGCCATGAGATCACCGACAATGCCCTTCATCAATATGATCCATGAAAAAACCACCATTAAAACAATTGACTGCATTTAATGAACTCAGTGAGAAGAAAATAACTAAAAGTATTTTCAGATATAATTTTAAATGTTTTTTTTTTTTGCATTGTGCACATTAATTTTGCATGTAGGCTGTGAAGTCATGACTAAAATATTGACATTTAAAATGTCAGGTAGCTGACCTCAATTCATCTCGTTCTTTCACCCACTCTTGTTGAATCTCTTTGGCCTCGGGATCATTATACACCTGAAGAAAAATGTTAGTCAGCCTTTGTAATCTACATGTAGAGTTTATCTTCCATTTATTTACTTATCTTTTACCTTGCATACAGATTGACTGTTTTATTTCACAGACCATAGCGCCTTGCTATAATCTCATAAGATGTGAACTGTCTTCCAACATTTTATAAACTTAAAATAAAAAATAGATATAAAAATGGATATAAGCAGCTGGACAGTCTGCCACTAGATAGTACTGAGAGAGGGCCAACTGTTAGGTACAGGTCAAGACTGCTGTATATATATTATATTAACGTTATTAAACGGCTTTTTTTTTTTAATCATGTGGGTAGCTGATAATAATGTCACACATCAACTCTGATAATCATGTGGGTAGCTGAAGAATTTGACAATAATGTCACACATCAACTCTGATAATCATGTGGGTGGCTGAAGAATTTGACAATAATGTCACACATCAACTCTGATAATCATGTGGGTGGCTGAAGAATTTGACAATAATGTCACACATCAACTCTGATAATCATGTGGGTGGCTGAAGAATTTGACAATAATGTCACACATCAACTCTGATAATCATGTGGGTGGCTGAAGAATTTGACAATAATGTCACACATCAACTCTGATAATCATGCAACACAACAAATTATTCATAGGCCTGCTGCAGAATGGTTTATATAAAATGACCTTACCTGCATCTCTTCAATAAGATTCTGTAAAGCTATAATCCACCTCACAGAAAATTTGTAGTCTTCTGTGTTCAGCTTCTGAATTTCCTCCTGTAAAGGGTGTATGAAAGAAAATGAAGCTGTATGATTAGCATCAATTCAGAAAAATAACCAGCTTTGCTCGTAAACACATGTGCTTGTGATTTCTCTGTAATGTTGCTGTTAAAGATTATTTCGGTCATATCACGATGGTGTTGTCATTAGGAATTATTCATTAGTGGTAGCAAGTGCACTATTTGATTTCAATCTGTACAGGCCCACAGCACCCATTTACAGGACAGACAACCAGCAAGGGAAAAACAGATTAATTAAATGTGTCATTTAATCTGTAAAACTAAACTTCGTAATTATAAACTTAGATGTGGTAGCCAGGCTATCAAACAGCTCTCCTGTAGAGGACAGATGGCGAGAGAGTGACAAATAAATGTTGATTAGGTAATTAAAATAAATATACTTGTGAAAGTGCATAACAAACTTGCTGAACTTAATACATACAGTAGTTTTTTTAAGATACATTGCTTTCCCTGTTACTGGGAGTTTGAGGGTGAAATTTGTAATTTATGGTAATTAATATGAACACAGAGAATGACTGATGGAACATTCCCCTGTTGATAGTGTGCTCTAATATGTACTCACGATGGAATACCCACGTCTTGTTATTGTGCTCTACATGTGTGCAAACTCTAAGTTCAATGCATGCAGTACCTTTCAAAATACCGCCGCTATCACTTTGTTTAACACTGCTTTCCCTATTATTTGATGCCAACCCCGACGCTCAGGGTATGACATAAGCTACGCCCGTACTTAGTAAAGGCCAGCTAAAAATATCACAGTGACTACTAAAACTTGACAGATATTAATTAGCGTAAAACAAGAACACTGGCTTTAGTTATACAACTGTATCACATAAACTATTAAAGTTTGAAGTGGTAAGATGAATGTACGAATGTCATAAGTGACGTTAAGAGCACAGCAACCAACACTGTAGATATGGTAACGTTAAGAGGGCTTCGCACAAGTGGCTCCTGATCTTTAAAGGCTCATTGGTATGCCATGTGACTAACCTCCAGTTCTGGTATTATTGCTCCTGTCCTCCAGCCAAACTTAAGGGATGGATCCTACAAAGGAAACACCAACAGCTAACTGCAGCTGCTTTTCTGCGTCTAGCAGCTTGTACAGTGCATGATCACTGGTGACCCTGGATACATAATACATCCAAGGAGAGGAACTAGGGGAAATAACTCTGGCTGGATGATTATCTGTATTAGCACACACACAATGGGAGAGTGATAGGCTACACAATAGGGTCCAAATTGTAGTAAGACACCAAATTTCCTGCTGTCATACTGCAATGCTGGTGTATTACCTAAGTGTCTTATGAGTACACATTCACTGCGAAGTGTGATGTATTACAGGAAAGAACAAAGGGGCAGACCGCATCAGAGTGCTTTGTTAAAATCTGGAAGGAGTTTTACTGGGTTCAATGTTATATTTTCACTATTTTGTCAACATATTACAAAATGAAAATTAAAAGAATCACAATATTTAAGTCACATTTCGAAATTGCTTTTTCATCAGTGTTAACCTTTGTAGGCCATGCAGACTAATAAGTACTTGTACTCCCCAGAATATCCTGCCTCCACAATGTTAAGATTAATTTTTATAATAAATATGAGCACACAAAAATTTGCATTTTAAGCATAACCTTCCGGGGCTGATTGTTCAAAGGTGTATTGAAAACTAAATCAGGTTTAAATCTTGTCGAAATGGAAAATAAACAGGATGTTAATATACACTATATATGTTTACACCAAGCACACTGCAAATACACTTTTGAAACAAATAAACCCACAGCTAAAGTTTGCCCTGTATGTAGCATGAGGCCATCCTTAAAAATATGCTTGTTGGGCATATCCCAACCAACATTTTCAAAAAATTTTCAATTTCTAAGCTTTCATTGGTATTTTTTATATAATTTTCCAGAGCCATGATTAAAAAAAAAAATTCCCTGCTGAACAACCTTATTTTTTCTCACAGAGTCAGGTTACACCCAACAAACAATACTTTAAGGATAGCCAGAACTGGTCATTCAGAATGTTAAGCAAGATGGCAAAGGATACAACAAAAGCAATATAACTCACAGCCAAGTCACTGTAGACATGATCTCCAAAGTACAAGACTTCAGATCCAAACCAACCTGTCATTTGTCGAAACAGATAAAAGTTGCCCTGTTAACAAAGGAAAAACAGATACACTGTGTTACTAGATGAGCAGTGGCCATGAATGAAAAAATGCAACAAGTTTGAAACCTCCACAGACACCTAAATGAAATGAAAGAAAAAAGTTCCAAGGCCTATTCTTTACATGGATCTTAAAATTATCACACCATGAAAATAAGCAAATAAGACTTAATTAGTTCTGGGTACATTTTCATTTTTTTTTTACACACAATTACTTTTTTCAATTTTATCTAAAATCCTTAAAGCATATAGATGTCAACATGCTTTTAGTAACTTATTATTACAGGGCAGCAATGCATGAAGAATCATACAGTTTATAGTTGAAACACCACCTGTGTAAATACATTTTTTCAGTCACAATAACCTCCTGAAGTAAAGCATGAGAAAGATATGGATTCCCTTGAAAAGTCTTCAAAGAAGAGCCCGTTTTACCACTGAGTGTGTTACCTGTTGGTAGATTTCCCCTTTTTTCAGCTCAGACACCCGGTCCCAAGACAGGCGATTTTGTCTCTTGTCAAACAGCCTAAAAGGTCTGTAAATCAAAACACCATGCCCTCATAATTCTCTTCCCAAGATAACTTTCACACAAAAGGATATCTGAAAGCTACTGCTTAATTAGTTATGCTTTTCAGCATATATTACATTATACTGGCAAACAAACTGTCAGATGGGGTCCTCCTGCCCTCTGCAAAGGGAAGCACATCTTGTGATAGCCTGAGACGACAGTGTATGGGTGGCTTATATATACTGATATGTGGAGACCACTGGCCACCCTTAGTCCCAGGACTATGTGGACCCTTTTCAGGTATAAAGCTAGTAAAGAGCTACCTCCTCATTCAATTCTGGTGCGTGTGCGTTAGATTGGTTCTGAATACACATTAAGCACGACAATTCTGAAAGCTGAAATATTTGTGCACAACTCCTACTTGCCTTTACATCACCATTTTCCTGTAAATCTTAGCCGAAGCCGAAAACTGGGTTATACATAGTAGCTCACCACGCGCTGCCATGTTTCAAAAATCTGTCAGCGAGGTGACAGCGGTTGACCTTTTTGTGGCATCATATCTTGAAATTTACATCTATACTAAACAAATCTTAAATCAATTAGCATAAAGGTCAACCACAGATGCGCATGCCCAGGGAGCAACAACACAGTTTATTAGGTCAAGTTATTGACAATGCACGTGAGCGTACGTCACTAAATTGAATTATCTTGGATTTACTGGTGGTAAAGGGTACAGAATGTGAAAAAAAAACTGTCAGAAGGACAAGGAATGTCTTGGTGAACATAGTTTTTCTCAGTTTTGCCCTGTTCATGCATGCCTTAGTACAGTTTGCTTGGATTTCCCTAGCATTTCTTCACGCTAATCTATATTTTCATAATGCTATGGTAAACTTCATAGCTCATTGGCTGTGATCTATGCCTAACCCCATATTAAAGATCACAGCTGAGATCCTTGGCTAATCTTGTGACTCATTAAACAACTGTCTCTATCAATAACAATGCCATCTATGATTATTCATGGTGACTAATACTACTGAAATCACTGGCATTGTGATACATCTAGGTAGAGGACACTGGCATTGTGATACATCGAGGTAGAGGACACTGGCATTGTGATACATCTAGGTAGAGGACATTGGCATTGTGATACATCGAGGTAGAGAAAACTAGCATTGTGACACATCTAGGTAGAGGACATTGGCCCTGTGATACATCGAGGTAGAGGACACTGGCATTGTGATACATCGAGGCAGTGGACACTGGCATTGTGATACATCTAGGCAGAGGACACTGGCATTGTGATACATCTAGGCAGAGGACACTGGCATTGTGATGCATCTAGGTAGAGGATACTGGCATTGTGATACATCTAGGTAGAGGACACTGACATTGTGATACATCTAGGTGGAGGACATTGGCCCTGTGATACATCGAGGTAGAGGACACTGGCATTGTGATACATCGAGGCAGAGGACACTGGCATTGTGATACATCTAGGTAGAGGACACTGACATTGTGATACATCTAGGTGGAGGACATTGGCCCTGTGATACATCGAGGTAGAGGACACTGGCATTGTGATACATCGAGGCTGAGGACACTGGCATTGTGATACATCTAGGTAGAGGATACTGGCATAGTGATACATCTAGGTAGAGGACACTGACATTGTGATGCATCTAGGTAGAGGACACTGCTGTTATAAGGAGTTACAAGATTTGTTTTCCTTCACAACTTGAAGAAATAAAGAGAAACTTCTGAAAATCTTCAATAGTTATGATTGTGTACATTCATGGTATGTCAGTATGGTTCTAGACCAAAAATGATGCAGGTTGTGTTTTTAAAAACATTTTTTCAGTCCCACTGCCAAAACAACCCACACCAAATCATACATAACATTTCATGCTTATGAAATTTGTAGCTAAAGGTTAGCAGCCTTAAATTATTAAAGATTAATATGAAAATAAAAACAGAGTAAAAATCAACTTCACAAGTACATTTACTTTTGCGCACAACACAGTACCTTGATGATTCATTGAAGAATTTAGGCTTTCTTGCACCTGTTATGATGACATCAAAGAGTTGTTCCCAGTCACTGCCAATCATGTGCTTCATTCCAGCATCCCTTTACAAAAAGTGAGCGAATAAACACAAATAAATCAAACCCAACATCAGTACAGAAATAATGCAGTTAGCATATAATTCAAACATTTGACTGCATTTTATAAAGTCAGATGAACATGACAAATATCTACAAAAAAGAGAGTGATAGTTTTTAACAAAGACTTTTATGGTCTTTCCACTTATGTTTCCTCAAATTAAGCAAAAACAAAACACTTCCACCATGAAAGTTTTGAGCACCTTTGCCCAACTAGAAGGGGCTCCTAAGTAAACCTACACCCCATGCAGCTACAGGTAAAAAATACATGGCTACAGACAAAGGTACAATGGTATACATGGGTAAAAATATTACCTCATTTACCAAGGAGATAATTAAACGTACCCTTAAGGAATAAACACACAGACAGAAGTTCAAGTTTATAGCTTTGACCCAAATTCAATGATTTTATCCCTGTAAAAAAGAAATACCTACACAAATTGAAAACCACTGTTTGTGATCAGAAATAATTTTTTTCCAGCGGAGGTCAACTTCATCAGCAACAACTTGACTTCCTCTCCTTTCTCAAGATACAGGTCTGTTGACAGAAAAGGTTTCATTATTAGTTTTGTGAAACATGTGCTCGAAATGCAGTTACTTGAACAATGTATAGCCTTTTTCAATAAGCTAATGCCTGTTTTGAGTGGTGCACTATTATGCATAAGCAAACGATACACAAAGGGAAAAGGTAATTTATGCCTATGTTACAACAGTAGATTTGGCTACACACCAGGATTCACCTCAGTTAAATTTTTTGGAAGGGTATTTTTCAAGGTTTTTAACTTGAAACTGTTTCCAGATCATATAAGGTCTCAGACGTCACAAAGAGGGTCACAATGCTTTCACGCAGCCATGTGGATTTGTTCGCCCTGTGGTGGAGAAATCTCGGTCATACACAACAAACAGCTAACCAGCTTATCGACAGTGGCCAATCCAGTTCATGTCATATTTTGTAACATGTCTGTGACATTGCTGATGCTGTTTGTGGTTGTTACGTAATTACATGTTACATGAAACTGACACACTGAAGCTTCCTGAAGAAGTCACTGCATGGCCTTATGATTCAAAGGTTCTTTCTGCATGTGGAGTGCGGATTTACTTCAAATAATATCACAATGGTGCAACTTTAACATAGTTAAAGTGAATGAAAACAAAAGATGATGCAAGAGTCATTCAAAAAAGCCAAAGTAATTGTACATTACTCTAATCACCATTTATCAGTTCTTGCTATTGCCTTGCTAATGAATAAACTCCACATTTCAGACAAAGTTTAACATTTACTTGTCAGTTTTTCAAAAAGCATGAGGAATAAACTAATTCAGCATACTGTGAGGTAAATAAAGTTTTATGTCAAAATGTCCCAAAAGGGGGTAAGCAAAAAATGAAAAACATGCACGCACAAAAATCTCCCCTTGTATTCCTCAAGAATGGCCTTTTCTTTATGTTCTTTGATCTTTTTAAATGTTTTTAAATAAAATTACTGATATCAAACCATATCAATGTCATTCCTCTGAAGACAGATCAACATCTGAACCTATTGATTGATGAGAATCTTCTGTACCTGCTGTATACAGATAAAGTTTATCTATCTGAGGATGTGAATCTGTACCACATGACAATAGTGTGCAAGAAGAGAGGGAAAGGGGAATATCAGATAAGAACATTTCTTACCTAAATTAGACATGATCTGTCCGTGCAACAACCCTGAGGAATGAATACCTTGTACAGCATTCTGAAAACACACATATGGTTTATACACTTACAAATACATGTATTTTTTTTTATCAAGTAACAGTCAATTTGTAAAATAAAGGTACCTGCAATGATATTTATTCAGGGTTCGTACAGTCTTTAGGTCTAGAAATTCCACAACCTTCCAGGACTTTTTGAGGTATAAATCCATGACTTTTCCATGAAATTTTGCAATGATTAATATAGTTACTGCACCAAGCATGTTTCCTAAAATTTCACAGGTCTGAATGTATAACTGAAAACCATTAATAGGGATTCATAAAAGTCCAAATTATTTTATACTGATGCTGAAAATTTATTTTTTTTTCTTCAACTGAATATGTTTTTGTATTAGGTCTAGTTTAAATGACTTCTTTATAAACTTGTGGATATTACATATGTGTCATAACTGTAACAATAACAGCAGTTATTGTTACAGCATAAGTGATGTCTGCGAGTGAAGAGCAGTTAGGTGATGAGAATTTTAAACTGTATAATATGTGGTAATATTTCTCTGTAAAACACCATACTATGAGTCAGACAATTCATTGAAAACTTAGTAGAAGCACTGTATCTGTCATTTCCCCACGACTTACAACAATATTTCACAACTAAACCATAAATTTAATGACTTTTCCACTGAGGCCTGGAAAATCAAAGTCAAATTCCTTGATTTTCCAGGATTTTTAAGGACCTTACGAACCCTGTTATTTATTTATTTATTTATTTACATGATTGTTGTTCCATTGCCACAAAAGAACTTTTCATTTATGGCATGGTAGTCAGTTTAATGGTAGGCGGAAACTGGGGTGCACGGTCTAAACCATTACTCTGTGCCAAGTTACTGATGTCACCATGTATAAAACACGTATATGCATAACAGGCAGAAGACAAGTGGTCTTAAACAAATGCTTGAACAACCAAACAGTAAGACAAGCATCTTTGACTGCACACTGCCACCTAGGCCACATGTGAGAGTGTCACAATGATGTTCCCAAAAATACTGGCACTTACCCGAACATCATAGAAGACGTACTCTGGATCATACACAATGCTGTTCTCGTTTAAATACTGTGAAAAAAAGAACAGCATGCTTAGGTGCTTTCTGAAAATAAATGTGCAATATTAAAATTTTTGAAAACAGCTACTTCAAAAGAATAAAACTACAATTTCAAAATCAACTAAATATAGCAAGAAGTCAGCCTTAATTTCTTACATTTTCTCATAACACTTATATGACTTTATCACAATTTCTTACAAATGTCTTTTATACTTATAGCACTACTTCTAAGGATTACATGCACACAAGAATTCTCTTCCTTGTTTTAAACACCTCAAATCTAGAACTTTTTTATCTCCTAAGATTCTTTAAAATTATCTTGCGATATAACTATATCAGCTGCGATAATTGTTACTACACACAGCATGAAGCAACTACTGCACAAATCTTCTACCTCTAAGACGTGGGCTAACAAAGTCATCTCCGGGGGTGCGAACAAGTCAACTAACTGATGCATCAAGCCCTGAAACAAAGTGCATCCATAACAATGGTACGATGCAAAAACCAATCACACATTTTTACTGCCATGTCTGTATTTGTGTTTTACCACTTCACTTGACAAATTGAAAAATCACGTGAGGAGGATACCATAAAGCAATATCTGAAAGATTTCAAACTACAGGGATATCAATTTTTTGTGTCTAAACCAATTCAGTTTTACAATGCACATTTCTTCTATATACATATATATTTTAAGTGAAGAAAGAGCATAATGTCCACGTGGTTTGCTCAAATCATTTCTCAAATCAAGAAGTTTAAGGCAGTCTGTTCATATTTTTAAAAATACAAGAAATTCAACTCTAACACATGTAAATGGCAAATAGCTTAACCCTGAGACATTCTATGACAAAAAGAGATTAATGATCCAACTTTCTTTCACATTCATATAACTATTCTAATATTAGTCAAAATCAAAAACGAACAACCTGTCCCAATACCAGAATTAATACATTGTCAAGAAACGGAAGACATTTTGCAACCCATAAATCTTTGCACATCCATCGTAAAAGTCTGGTACGAAATTTACACATGTATTTTAGGAAAATTAGGACAGACATATATTTATCCTCCTTTGACTAATGTTTAAATGATGTAACTGTAGTGTAGCTTACAGTTCCATAGAAGGTGTTCATGTCAGTAAGTGGAACATGGGTTCCCTCGTACAGTGCCTTTACTTCCTCATCTGTGACAGGCTGGTATCCTCTAAAAAACAAACACATGGGACCTCGCTGTTTCAAAAGCAACTGCAATCATCATCACAGAATACATTAATACACGTTTGACAATGACCCAACTATCTCAAGACCAGTGAAAAAACTGGCTCATGTGAGTGTAATAGAGTAGAGTCAGTCTAGGTATAGATTACTATGTAGATACAGTGTGTGTGTTAGGGGGCTAACTTTAATTGAGAATTACTAACGTTTGCATTCATTTGTGTAATATGCATTTAGTATCAGCAGATTTGTCTAGTTTTGTAGTTTTATTTAGAGATAATTAAACGTAGGAAGTTCTTGTGATATAATGTAACATACCAAAAACGCCAAAAAAATTTTATCTTCTGTAGCAGAAGTTTCACACTGAAAGGCTTATAACGTAAAGTGCCATCTACTGTATAAAATTTATCTTTCACATAGTAATGTACCACTATGAAGTCTAAATGATGCTGTTAAATTGATTGAGATGTCATGTTTAGGAAAAGAAATATTTAAAGAGATTATGTATGTAGAAAACACAACTAGGCTCTGGTTGGTGTTCAAATCTGGAATGGTCAATAGGGCAGAGTCTGTCCTCTGTGAGGTCTGCGCTGGGGCTATAAAAGTCCAGCCCTAATGAAGCTCTGGGGAGACACACGAGAGACACACAGGAGACACCCAGAGACACCCCAGTTTGTATGGTCAGCCCCAGGGGGATCTATGTATCAGTTTACTACATGTACCATGTAACACAGTCAGATGGTATTCAGTATATATGACAGCCTTCAACTATACCATGTGACTGTGGTCAGTCTTGCAGTCAGTCTTGTAGTTATAGTCTTGAAGGCAGAGTCATCAGGAGTTACAGTTATGTACCCAGTCAGTACAGGATGGCAAGAATACCTAAGATGTCTCCACTTCTGTGTTGTGTTCCTTTTCTGTTGGTCCTACCAAGCTAGCCTCCCCAAAGCTTAGATAACTGGTGGTCAATGAACACCCCCCAACCAACGCGGTTACATGAGACTCAAACTTACAATTTGTTATGGTCTCTATCCTCTGCACCTCCATACCAAATGAACCACAGTACCAAGCCATATGGGAGCATTACATCATATGCAGAAACGATTTACCATACCTGAAGATCAACTACAGATATAGGTTTCATCATGAATGATTCATTTTACCACAAAGTCACAGACCTGTACACTGTTCCCAGCTGGATATTGTGGAACGAATCTAACTTCATCAACAGACCCTGAAAACAAAAGATGCAAAATCACAGGTTCGTTACTTTTTGATGCAGTTCATTACTGTTTCTTAGTGTTCACTTATAATGAATCCTGTCAACTGTCAAACCTTGATATGTTACAAATACTCCACTTCAGATTGTATGTTCTGAAGCATCTGAAACGTTACAACCAGTCTAATTTCAAGTATTACTTTCTTAACACACAAATAAATGCAGTGATCCAAACTTTGAAGGAGCTTTTTGGTCAACACAAAACAACAGGTATAAAACAAATTATTATCAAGTAGCCGACATTGGCATTGATACTGATGATGCTGTACTTTCAAATGCTCCTGACACAACTGTCAAATTTTCATCAATTCGTACCTCTCTGAGCATCAGGCTAAGGTTTCTTTATTGTACTTTTCTGTCTTCACAAACGTCTATATGTATAACAGGAGGAGCTTTACAGTGCTTATAATGCCTGCAGCTTCAGAGAATTTCTTTCTGGCACAGTTGGCATCGTGCTGGATTTTAGATAAGAAAATTCGAGTTCAAATCCTTTTGCACCCACAGAGGAAATCTTGCTGTGGCAAGACAGGTTCCAAGAAGTGTGGGGCTCTGAGTCAGTAAATGTGGGTATGTCTTGATGCATGGGAGGATTGTAACTGGACCATCTGTCCAGTACTTATACTGGCACTGGCTACTTGAAATGTTCTCTTCAGCTTAGTTGGTTAGGTGCTGTATTATCACTGAGGAGCTGCACATTCAAATCCTAGTGTGAGCCACATTATAAATCCTTCAAAAATTATATATGGCAATATTTGGATTTCTGAGAACTGCAGACTGAAGATACTGGAATTTAGTACAGGGTACACGTGGGTAGCTACAAGCACTTACTTTTCTAACATCAAAATGAAGACCACGGACGGCAAAGTTGGGATCATATTTCTTGTGAAGAATTTCTTCTGGGTACTGAAAGCACACAAAACAATAAAATGCAATATTAAATATACAAACACTATACATAAATAATAGTGCACTAAAGCACACAAATCATCACATAAGGACCAATCTACGAGCATGTACAATTGCTGACTTTATAGGCAGTAAATTTTTGTTTCACTCTATAAAACCTACACTGAGGCTAGTCTTAAAAAATTTTTGTCGTCAGTAACATAATCCTATCACAAAAAACAGGATCGGTTGATAGGGAAACATTGTTTGTTATTCTTGCTAATGAAATAAATAATAATTTTAAAGAAACTGACATGGAGAGAAAAAAAAATACTGTGCAATGTCCTTGAAACCCCTCGGCCTTAAGCACATATACAATGAAATGAATGGATACAAATTCCAAAAGATATTATGTATAACACCAGCCATTCATAAAATTAAGTGGTATAAATTTGGTGAACTTCGGCTAAAGTGTTCTGGGGATAGAGCACTTACAAGCTTATTATAAAATATAACTTAAATGACACCAATGACTTTGAAGAAAACGGCCAAGGGCTATGAAAATCAACAGGTTTCGTCCCCATGTCAATGGGTAAGTGTTGTGTAAGTTTGGTGAACTTGGGCTAACCCTTCTAGAGATAGAGTGTTTACAAGAATTCAATTCAAATGACCCCAATGACCCTGATGAAATAGGTCAAGTTCACTGAAAACCAATAAAGTTCTTCATCATGCCAGTGTGTAAGTGTGGCATAAGTTTGATGAACTTGGGGTGAAGCGTTCTAGAGATAGAGCGTTTACAAGCCTTGTATAAAATTTAACTTAAATGACCCAAATGACATTGAAGAAAAAGTCAAGGTCGCTGAAACTCAATAGGGTTAGCACTCACACCAATTTGTAAGTGTGGCGTAAGTCTGGTGAACTTGGGCTAAACTGTTCTAGAGATAGAGTGTTTACAGGAATTTAACTCCAATGACCATAATGACCTTAAACAAAAAAGGTCAAGGCCGCTGAAAATCGATAGGGTTCTTCTTCATGCCAATGTGTAAGTATGGTGGACACTGGACACTGGATAAACCAATCTACAGATAGAGCATTTACAAGGAATATGGACAGACAGATGGATGGACAGACGAACAAACAGACAGGCAAACAGACAGAGGAATAGATGCCACCCGCCAATACAACTTGGCCAAAAGTGGCAAAGGAGTAAAGAAATTCGAACTAAAACTCAGTAAAAACTTCAGAGTAGGGCCCTTTTTGGAGGGTTGGTTGGATTAGCTGCAATATATTTTTCATGATGTCCTGTCTTGCTTAATCTAGATCTGAAATTAGAATTATACAACCAGCATTACATTCAACTGCAATGCTGACATCAAACATACTCACAGATAACATCTTTCACACAAGTGTTAAATAAATAGAATAGAATAAACAAAAACAAATATTTTCAGTCCTTTCCACTTTGTCTGGGGTGACATCACAGATGAATACATAATTTCACCCAATCCTGAAATATATTCACAAATAATGCTGTGCTTGCAAAAGCTCCAGATGTCATTCCAGCATAATTGTCTTTATCAATGTTAAATCAGACTGATTCAATGTCACTCAGGCCAGGCCAAATTTACTGAAATTGACAAAAATGTTATTTTCTAGGATTCCTCACACACAAGGGTTAAATAGTGATATTCATTGTAAAACCTTTGGAACCATGGTGTTAACTCTGTTCCTTCATAACATTTAATATTTCCATCTAGCATTTGTCTAAAATGTCATACCCGATACTGTTTAATCAAGGCTTCTGCACCCAGGTTGTACAGCAGGTGATGAAGTTCTGGCTTGTAGGAGGCCAGTGTGTAATCATAGTCAAAACCATACACATCAATGTGCTCCAACTGCACTTCATTGTTAGCAAACACTGTGGCAGGATTGACACTTATTGGCAACTCTTTGCCTGAAAATGAACATTCATAACATTCATGAGAACAAGACTATATAGTAATTGCTGATACCGCATCTAAAAGTAAGATTTTTGATCTTTTACTCAGCAAAATTGTCAAACACTTGAGAAAAGTTACAAGTACTCTTAATTTTAACACAAATTCTTGCTCACATGATATGTACTACCATGATATACAAAGTTCTGATGGCTTATCGAACATGCATATTTCTTGCCTTTTGGAAAAGTATGGGAATCTATCTGTCTTTGGACAGCTCTTGTATCCTAAGCTCTCCTTCACATCTACTGAAAAGCTACCATTACCTATGGTAAAGAAGATTAATCTGTAAATGGTCTGGAATGGTCACAATCTGTGTAAGCAAGCATCACTGTAATATTTGAAATTTTATGGTGCACAATGGCTTAGTCTGAGACTGCTCTGATATAAGATTTGGCAAAATTTTGATCCTCTATGCTATGGCCGATCAAAATTTTGCCAAACCTAACGAGAGCAAACTAGCACTAAGAGTGGCATAGGTAACAATAAGCTGAGTCAGCATTTCTGGAGTCTTACCAGATCAAGCAGATAGAGGTGAGACAACAGGGGTGTTCTTGCAAATTAACACTATAAACGTGCTATAAACGTGATTTCACATTAACAGATAAGGCTGACTCGTTCGGAAGTCCTTAACCATCAATGTTTGAGGCCACAGAAGCCGCTGAGCACGTTCCAAGTGAAGGTCGGCTATGCAACTACTGTAGAATCCTGTTTTCTGCCACGTTACTTTGCAAGAGTGCCCTCTTCTCAACCTGTGAAATTGCAAGACTCTCGAAATACCGACTAGGCTTATTTAATGTAGGAGAAAGTCAGTGGTATCTGTGATATGGGCCCTACATTTACTATCATTACTGACAATTGAAATTTATCTATAGAATTACTATATCATCAATATCACTGGGATTATTTTCGCACAACTGAAAATACTTGCCTTCGTATTAAAATCTGTCCTTGCAATTCAGTTTTGCGAATTAAAAAAAAATGGGTACATCGAGATAATGAGCAGCTCACCTGAAAAAAAAAATGCTCAGCCAACCATCTAAATTAAGTGCTAATTAAATTAACAAGCAAGAATTCACGGGTCAAGAAAGTCAAGGCGTCCTGTTTGAACTTGTGAATGTCTTCACCTTTAACCCGGTCTTTCCTCGAATGATATACTTCCCACAGATCAGGCCTGCCTTGGTTCGTCGTGGAAGAAGAGAATGAACAGCTGTTACTCAAACTGCTACCCGAAAAACAAAACTTTCTGTGACACTGGAGCAAAACCCGACACCTGGCTGCCATCCTCTTATTTTCAGCATACAACTGTCATGAACGGTAGCTGTTTACAGATGGCGCTGTTGAGCTCCAAATTATCTGCCCTTGGATTACAACAACAACAGTACACATTTTGCAGCCTGTGTACACTCAGGCTGGTTCTTCCAAAAGAACTGAAAAGTGTCGACTTGAATGCACAATGCCTGTGTTCATAACATGTCAGTTTAATAGTGTTTGGACCAATGACTACAAGTTAAACACGTTTTTCGTCAGCTATGCGCATTCAAGAGGACATAACTCTTGCAAACTTAGACACGGATCCTTGTCTAAACATTATGGAAAGTTGAAATTGTTGATAACAGATTTCAGCGTTTAATTCAATTGAACTGAGGCCTAGCGTTCAATAAAACGCCGGAGGGCCTCCGCGGCTCAGTCGGTTAGCGCTCTATCGCAGCACAATGACACGAAGCCTCCCACCAGTGCGGTTGCTGTGAGTTCAAGACCAGGTCATGCTAGCTTCCTCTCCGGTCGTACGTGGGAAGGTCTGCCAGCAACCTGTGGATGGTCGTGGGTTTTCTCCCACCATAATGCTGGCCACCGTGGTATAAGTGAAAGATTCTTGAGTATGGCGTAAAACACCAATCAAATAAATAAATAAATAACAATGAAACGCCTGGTTTCAAGAAAAGTGCTATGTCGTTCGCTGCCTTTTAAGATAACATTATTCACAACAGCTTTCAAGTGCTGTCAATATTGCTCCTCCACACAAGGTACTCCCTCTCTATTTGAGACCCGCTATGACTTCATATAGGTTCATTTTGGATACTATGTCATTCTTCACACTGTAGCTCTCTGTAAAGGAGAGCTTGAGTATCTGTTGTCAGGTGTGTTGGCAATAACTGCGCACTCTAGCGGAATAATGATAATGAAAATTGTTCTGCTGCCCACACCAGTTGTGACAGAAAACAAGGGATCGTTTATTTATTTATTTGGTGTTTTATGCTATACTCAAGAATATTTCACTTATACGACGGCGACCAGCATTATGATGGGAGGAAAAAGGGCAGAGCCCAGGTGGAACCCACGACCATCCACAGGTTGCTGGCAGTCCTCCCCACATGCGGCCAGAGAGGAATAGAGCTAGACTTGAACTCACAGCAACCACATTGGTGGGAGGCTTCTGGGTCATTGCACTGCGCTGATGTGGTAACCGACGAAACAAATGGTCAAGTATCATTAACCTTATGCCTAAGGCTTCCAAACTGGCAACTTGGCTAGTTCCTCATTCAGCATTCAGCTACATATAGTTTGTAATTGAGGTGTTATGTAGAATACATGTGCATACACGCTAAAGCTTGTTTGTTTTGTCAAGCAACTGTAAAAATCATTCTACCTGAAATTTTTTTAACATTCTGTTTTTTGATGTGGTCCGTTTGCTTAATGAGGGGCATGAGTAACAATGTTAATGAAACATATTTCAAATTTTTGCGAGATGTTGCAGTTATTGCAAATCTGCACTTGTTTTTTAATATTGCTGAGCTTGTTATGTCAGAAGCACTGTCATATACATGAAAATCATGTCTACGAAGTTATGTTACACTGGTAGACTCAATTGTTTACACACCTATGCACTCAAGAATTTGGCCTTTGTTAATCAAATCTTCATCTTTGGTCTTCTACTATTCTCAGGATTTCTTGTCAACCGGATGATTATTTCAAGTCATTTAACATATCTAAAATCCAACATTGTCTACCCAATGTCTGGTGTAGATCCACACCCTTGAATTTGGCCATTACTACCCAATGTCTGTGTTCTGACTGATGTTGTGTCTGTATTCTGGCTGAGGGTGACATCATATATGTGCTCTGATGAGTGTGACATCATGTCGGTTTTGACTGGATGTGACATCATGTCTGTGTTCTGACTGGGTGTGGGGAAATGTCTGTATTCTGACTGGGTGTGATGTCATGTCTGCTCTAAATGACGTCATATCTTGGCCATTACCACCCAGTGTTTATGTTCTGACTGATGTTGTCTGTATTTTGACTGGGTGTGACATCTTCAGTTCTGACCAGGTGTGACGTCATTTCCATGTTCTGACTGGGTGTGACATCACGTCTGTGTTCTGATGGCAAGTGACGTCACGTTTGCTCTGCCTGACGTCATGTCTGTGTTCTGACTGGATATGATGTCAGGACAGTGTTGGGTGTTGTTGGCAATAACCACAGCACTTCACAGGTCCTTATATTGGTATTTGGCCTGGCATGCTGCAGGAAACATGGTAGCTCTTGATCTGCCTAAAGTAATGTAGATGGGGAGATTTCACTGGAAGCAAACAATCCCGCCAGTGTTGAGAATGGGGGGAATTGTCGTGAGCACAAAAAGGAGATGAAGGTAACCAGTGCTTACTTATCTGATTGGTGTTTAATGCCATGTACTCAAGAATCTCATTTTTTTTTTGACAGTTAGGTGATCACATTTATTTTTGGAGGAAACAAATGCCTTTTGCCAGACACCCAATTAACTGCAAGATTTAAAAGTGCATACAGCCAATCCAACTATAGCTTGGGATGAGTTAGCGAACTGAATATTTGCTACCATCAATCAAGACAACTTGACTGCTTGCACCTACCAGTCAAAACATTACACAGGCAATAGGAAGGGAAACCATTCTTTTCCAGTGGTTTCATGTAGGATGTCTCTACTTTATGTGTGGTATTGAATACCTCCTTGTCAGATGTTCATTGTGAAAAGCAGATACTAAGCACAGGGTAGTGGCATCTTGCCTAAAGTCACAAGCCGACAATTTTGATCGAAAACACCTTCAATTGGTGTGGTTAATTTTAGAGCATGTATCAGTCAAAAGCCTTAAATATATTTAAATAAAACCGAATAAAAAAAAACGTTGCATTTAAGTTGGCTGACTTTATTCAAACTTTGGATTACATTCCATAATTTACAACTCTCACCAGCCCTTCACAATTATGCAAGTCTCTCAGAACAATATTTTCTTACAATGTTTACTACTGGCTCTAGATGGGACGTTCGTTTTTTGTTGTTTTTTCTGCAACACAAAATGCAATTCGACTGGATAAACAAGTTAAGAAACAATATTCCAATTGTGTTATTGGGCCATAAGCCCCAACCCAGTCAACCAATCAGGTTAGTCCTTGTATTATTTCAGGCCAATCCAACCACAAAGAGAAAAACATTAGCATATGTAAGACAGCCCACAGACGATGAAGACAGGTCGAAAACTTTACAAATGAATCACCTGTGTACAGTAAGTATGAGTTACCTCCCTTCGACAATTCACCAGGTATCAAAAGTACTTTTTTTAGACGATGGATTGTCTGAAACATAATTTGTTCAGATGCACCAAACACTTCCAGGCAACGAAACTCCCGAGGCAAGTAACAAACAGTCCACAGGCACAACCTGTCCAATCAGCAGGTAAATCATACAGCACAAAGATTTAATGAAAAGCTTTCTTCGCATGTAAAATGTACACAATTAATGGTTACATATAATTAATGTATGAGGCGGAATAGACAATCAAAAGTCTACCAGATATCATGAGATTTGTACATGAAAACTAAAGTGAGTAGCCCTCCACAGACTGAGGAAGGACTTAGTACATGGATACAACTGTACGTTGGAACTAATACTGAGAGTTCATATACATTGCCAAACCCATGTAAAAAGCCAGTCTTTCTCGTTATGTATATAAAAAATAACACAGCCAACACCCATCTGCCACAAAGATGCACCTTTTACAAATAACATCTGTGGGATAGAAATTTACAAACAAATTTTTGTTGTTGTGACTTTATGTTCCAAATTCCATTAATCGACTGAGAAATTCTGGGTCTTGGTGACCAGACGTGTACTAACAGTTAAAATAAGTTTTACCTTAATTCCCAACTGTTTGTATTAGAACATCAGTTACATTAAGATTTGAACCTGGTTTAACTTTCAATACATTTTAAACAACCAGTGTCTGATGCACAAAACATCGTTGTTGAGAGAGTGATAAAAAAAAAAGAAGCGATTGCATGATTGTATATCAATAGCTACAATGAACACGACTGTCGTTCCTTTCAATGCCATGCAGGTCAAATATAAAGATGTATACATGCATACATACAAGACAAAAAGGCATAATAACTAAGCTGCTTTCATGTTTTTAATCAATTGCATGACGTTCTTAGCCCAGCATATCATAATTACATGCACTTCTGGCAAACGATAGTGGTCAATTACTAGGAACTGACATAAGCAGAACACAAGGCTATGAGGTGGGAAACATCCAGTTTTTCTGCTGGATTTCACTTTCACTATTTATATGGCACGGAGTACTAGTGACATACACTTAAATCACGGTTTATGGCCAATTCTTTGTACCTGAACTGACAACTAAATGAAAACTGAGCGTAACTGCTTCATACTGCAATGTTAAGGTGCCTTGGATTTATGTATGATAGGGCTTAGAAGAGCCCCAAGTGTGGCAAACCAATGCTCAAAATTACAAAGAAGCTTCAATCAACTTTCTGAGTTGCCTCAGTTTCGCAGCTGAGTATATCAATGGCTTCGATCATAGTTCCAAGAGCATAGATGCTGGAAGTATATATTGACGCTCAAACCTTAACTTTGTGGGCTTCATTCAAGGTCTTGTACATGTATATTTCATTTTACATTCAAAATACAAACGACCTTTTCTGTACTCTTTCAAAGGTGATGTCACATCAATTTCAGGTACTCGATCATCCATTTAATGAGCCAATCAGCCTCAATTCTGTTTCCCCTACAACTGTTTTTCAGCTCATGGACTGCTTTTCCATTCTTTTCACTTACACACAAGTGAAGCAATTTCCTTGGCAAGGGTGTATAAAACAAAATCACCTTGCTGTGACATTTTGTAAAAATTAATCACATGTAAATATCATTGTAGTAACAGTGATTCTTCGGTAACAAAACACATCGCAACCGGCAAAGATACAGTTAAACATAGTGTAATTACAGTTCATTTTAGAAATGTTGAAGACATTGTACATTCATACGCAGTTCAGCAAAACTACAAGAGAGTACATTTGCAATGTAATGAGAACTCAGATGTTACTCATCATGAAAATAATTGAAGCACAGAAATTATTTATATTATACATTTAATTATATAGATATATACATGTATATTTACAGACACATATGTATAAGGGCCAGAGAATGGAGGTGCGAAATTTCCAAACATTGACTATGTGTAACTATACAACGGGCATCAGCTCCGACCTCTTTTGGATGTTTCAATATTCACAGTGACAAGAAATAAGAATAACTACTTCAATTAATTCATAAAATTAACCAATAAAGCATGAGGAGAAAAATAATAAATAAACAACTAAGCATCGATGATAACAGATTCTAAAACAGTATGCACACATAGTAAAATATCTGGGAAGACAAAGTGAGTAAAATCATGCAGCAGAACTTTTTGTTTCATGTTTCACAAAACATATCAGGGTATAGCAAAAAATATTCATGCTGTCAGGTGATTGAAAATAACTGGGATATTTGACATGATGTACACATCTGATAAAAGTTTGTGACAAAAATCTCTTACATTTTTATAGAGAAGGGGGTGAAATTCTAAAATGTTATCTCCACCTGTGACTGGTTGACAAACTGGTGCCATTCTCATCACTGTTTATCAGTAACAGCTGCCCTGATTGGGGGATGGTTCATCCAATGACAGAGTTGAAAGATTATCTACATACATACAGAATACAGGCAACCATGTTTTCAGTCTAAGGCATGTCAAATGATATTACAAAATGTTAATATCCATTATGAACTATCAGCCTTTTTCTGAGGGTGACTTCAAGGCAATCAAAATGACCCAACTTTAAATTGCCTCTACTGAATCAGCAAAAAATCTTCAAAATATTGTAGAGGTTATGAACATCTAGGTTCTTCATGTTTTTAATAGGACCATGTTGTGTTACTCAACCTTCACTTACTTTAAATCACCAAGGTAGACAAAATATACATTACTTAAATACCTTTAAAGCTTACATGTCTGAAATATCTTAAAACAATCCAGATGTGACAAAAATTTATCTCGATTTAATCTTACATGTTTTGTGTATCTTGCAGCACGCATAAAAAGAAAAAAAAAAGAAAAGGAAAACCAAAGATATCGCAGATATAGTGCCTGAGAAATCCCCCCAATAAATAGCTCAAAATGCCAATACAATATCTATGGTCAAACTACAGTTATTTACACCTCAAAAGTATCTCAGGAACAGGGAATGGAAGCAAAGGATGAAAGTCATACATACTATTTATCAGCACAAAACAATGACAAAAATATTGGCATATTTAAAACTCCTGACAAAGGGGAGATAACATATACAGAAATACATAAAAGGGGGATAACCATCCATTTACTCTTCAGGACATTGAACATGAAGTTCCTATAAACACACGTTACTCCAGACAATGAAGGTGAAACTACGCCTAATTTGCACAGAATCACGATTGGGGGAATAACTCATGCAGTAGTCATAACAGTGGGGAATATCATTATTGCAAACAGAAGTGTTCTTTAATATGTAGTACAAAAGGGAACATAACTCAAACAGGGTCTATCACAAAGTGTGACAGTATTGGCGAAAGCGATGATGGTCTGTGAAGTGGAGAAAAAAGTAACACCACTGTGCATGTGGAGAAAATGACACGGACACACACGCTGAAGGTAAACAAGGGACATTACCCTGCTCTTTGCTCATCCCCCAAATCATGTACTCAGGCAATAGTAACATTTTGGTAGTGTAAAAACATACAAGCCAAACTAAAAACCAAATCCAACAGACCTCAGTGCATATCTGAGTAGAAAGAAACATTAAAATTCTTCCTTTAAAATCACAGGTCATTTAGTTGCCAATCCAAGAAAAGTCCAATTTAGTACCATCTTATTAAAATTCCTGGTAAAATAAAAGTAGGAAGGATATTTAAATTTTAAAATCATTTTTGAATATTTTCATAAAATAGTAATAGTGGCTTTAAAGATGTCTTTAATTAACTTTACAAGCTGTAGAAAGTGACCATTACACATGTTGTGGAACGTTATGTTTAAAAAAAAAACTACTAAAAAAGTAATTAAAAAATACAGAGAGGTCTGTTCCTGAATGTCACATTACATCATTACCACTTGTTACACATAAAAAAAACAATATATTTGTTAATCTAAGTCTGTGAGCCAATGTCAGCCCTTCCACAAGAGGAATACTGCTGTAAGTATTGATACGATCACAGCTACAGATGATCTGTAACTGGTAGCACTGTTACTGTCAGATTTTGGCACATATTTTGAATTTCCCTGTCCAGTGTAATGACCATCTATGCCTGCATGAAAGGACAAAACAAAAGGTATTAGCATTTCCACAATAAATCATCTCAGTCTGAGTTGAATATGTATATATGTATGTATGCTCATTCTTTACTAAACAATTTTTCAGTCATATGACGAGGAGGATTCCTTACAATATATATATATATATACTGTGTCTTCTTGTTGAAAAGTGAGTCCACGATGCCAAAGTGCAAGTGCCATTGGAACATCATGCTGAAGACACCAGATATGACACCCCATCCAGTCACATTTATACTGACACCTGGCTGAACAGTCCTGTTTCCTTGCTCTAACTTCTCAATGCTGAGCACCAAGCGAGGCAGCAACAAGTGCTATCTATAAAGTGTTTGGTATGACCCCGACCCAGGATGGACGCCCGGATCTCTCGACCTTGGGGCAGACAGTCTAACCACCAGGCCACCAATTGGAGGCAATCCAATCTGATTTGAATTGATCGTTGTTGAACTCCAGACTCCAAATTTTTTTTCACTTATTTACGTGATGGCTAGTTTATGGGTTGAGGAAATGGGAGTGTCCGGAGTAAAGCACAAACCTTCCTGTGTTGGACAGACATCGTATTGGTGGATGGCAACTGTTCTCAAGCCAACTGCTGGGTAATCTGGAACATTCCCTGATGGAGTCTGGGATTGGACCCATGTCTCAAGGTTATGAACTGTTGGGATTTCTCTCACAGGTAAATGTGAAAAAATCTCACCTTTTCCTCTCGTAGATCTGTTATCTTCAATTTCAGTTCCATCTCCACTTCCACTGCCAGAGTACATAAAGTCTTCGTCATCTTCAAAGCCATAACCACGGTCACGGGGTCGATCTCCACTTCCTCCTACCACAATGTCAGGCTCTGTCTGCATCATGTCATCACCAGCCTGTGGGGTTAGCAGCTGCAAACAGAGGTCAGATGTCAGGCTGGACAAAGGTTAATTGGGACAGCAATCTATAAAGACTGATGGATGTCAACGGCTGAAGATTATTGCAAAAAGTAAAGGTAAAGTAAAGGAGTCCACCTTAGAGTTCAAGGCTGCAAAATGTACACAGTTTAAAGTGAAAGACCACACAAAAGTGAAGTTAAGGTGAGTGAAAAGACCTTTAATAACTGTTTCTGAAAAGACCTTCACTGAATTTCTTAGATTTGTTTACACCAAATTAAGTCCTTTCAAATGTTTTGGCTGTATTGTAGGTTTTATGGGCTATACTGATAATGAGCTTCACCAGTGACGTCAAGCCTGCTTTTCTCTGGCCCTAAAGCCAAAATTTGATGTCTATTAGCTTTTTCACTCACAGGCGAACATGACAGGAGTACACTGCTCAAAGTTTAAGTTTATTCAAACCTAAACATAAACATGTATAAAAACTTCACGAAGGACAGACCACCTTTGAAAGAAATATGGATCATCTCAAAGGTCATTTAGTGCTGATTCCAAACATGGTTTTCACTATGTTTTGGCATTTTGTTACAGAGATTAAAATTGAAATAAGGACGGAGGTGTTATGGTGGATTTCTTGGACCATTATTAAATCCGCTGAAGCACAGTGACATCACAAATTCTGTTCAGCTGCTAAATATCCTGTGATTGCTACATGTCTATGTTCCACATGAACATAGATTAAAAAAAAATTCTACACCATTATCAGTATTTAATGTGGAAATAGCAGCAAAAACAAATCTCTGACATTTCTGTGCATTAGCGTGTTCAATATGGTCTAAAAAGTCGTCAGCACCTCAAACAATCTTTCTACCTTTCTAATGACTGCAAAAATGCCCCCCAAAATTATGAAGACCATATTTGGAATCAGCTCAAAATGGCCATTTGAATGGTGCATGCTTTATTTCAAGGTCTCTTCTTTTAACAGATCTGTCAGAATAGCATTAAGATAGTGAAGTCTGTTTCTATGGCCAACCAACCCTACATAACAAATGACAGAGACTCACCCGCTTGACATGGGCCAGCTCATCTTTTAACGCTAACAGCTTAGGATCAGGGGTCAAGGACACCTTAACTTCTGGGTTATGTTGAACTTGACGGATAAATGTAGGCTCTGGAACTTTTTCATTATAACTGCCAAGAGAAAAATATGATGCATGAGGAAAACATCCACTGAAGCCATTCACAGTGCATCTTGTGTGTACCCAAAAGACGTAAATTTCTCCCATGACAAATCAGCACATTTTGAGTTCCTTGCATCTTAAAAACGTTACAAGTGCTTGGAGGTTTGTCTGAAAGGCTGGATGACATCCTATTGTAAAAATGTAAGTTCAATACCAAATGTAATGTTTTAAAACATTTATGCACTTTTAGGGGGTGAAATTTTGGTCACTTACCATAACTGCACAGTATGCAGCATTTTCATTTATCACTAGGTAGTCATTCACCAACATATGTATTGGCAGACATATATATTTGAGATACATAGATGGACTTGTCAAAAACTGAAATACACAGGTTATAAAACATTATGTGCCCTGAGGATTAAAGTCCCGTGGTGTTTGATCCATACAATTTGGGTTTAAATCAATAATGGGAACACAAGTAATAACTCAGCTTTTACATGAAATATGTTTTCTCAAAGCAATTTATCATTGAGAAATCATTCGTGGTCTCTCCACTGTTTGCAGCCATTAACTGGATTTTACAGCAAAAAGCCTGCTGACTAGAATAACACATCTCTCTCACCACTCTGTGATCACACATAGATGAAGGTTCGATATGGTTTACATAAAGAATACAGTAAAACTTGGCTGTATCTGAATCACAAGCACTGGCATTCAACTGAATTGGACACCAAGATATGGCTGAAATGTTAGAGAGGTGGCTCAACTCTTTCACTGCAGAATATTGAAATCTCTGCCATCCGAAATTCTTTAGCTGTAAGGGATCTTTATTATACAAGTTTACCAATGTAGCAACAACTGACTAACACACACACTAAAGAATCGCAGCCAGATGAGCCGATGCAAGCGGCTTGCCGCTTGGTGAGAGGTGAGTCGCAGCAAAAAGAGTTCAGCCATGATCCATCATCCAGTCTTCATTCAGGCAGATTATATTTACCATGACTGACCACAATCGGTAGAAAATTCTTATAAGGGGAAATCATGTTTAGAGTCTCATTTGCATGAGATGCATGCCAGTCCTATGACCTTGATTCTACTTTGCCCTGAGAAATGGGATTTAACATTATCTAACCTGTATCTTCCACAATCAAGGGATAACCTTATCCTCACATGTAGGTTTCTAATATATCCTACTCTGAATTCGTTTAAGCTGATAATCAAGTTTAAATGTATTTTTGTTTTAAATAAATCATGCAATTTGCATACACGTATGTATAAGTAACACAGAAAATTATGTTATTCAGCCAAGAAACTTGTTGAACAGAAAAGATACTATACAGATCTCAAATAGAGGTCATACATATACCAATACACCAGAGTTAAATTGATTTCATGCAATGATTTCTCATACATTCCATGTCATTGCCTTCTCTGGTGAAGACGTTTCCAGATTTCATGATTTTCGAATGCACTTTTAGCGTGCTAACAGAATAAAGAAATGTAGTACTTTCCCTCTCAGCCTAGGTGTTGATGTTTTCAAACTGGTAATATCCTTCTAACCCTGCAGTTTACATCAGTAGCCAAACATCGCATGAAATGGTTTTTAACAACAAACACCCATTTAACAGAATTACTGAAGCCTACACTGCACAGTCCTAAAATACTAGACACCATCCACGAAAAATAACTTTAGCATCGAACTGTTTCCATGGTAACCTTATGTGATTTAGATTTGATTTGTCAGTCAAGCGACATCAAAGGAAACATAGTCAGTGAAAGAAGAAGATGTCATTAATCGCCAGTGAGGGCAAACAGTGAGTTATTTTGCTATTGCGCATTGACAGTACAAAAGCTCTGATTTCTCAAAGGATTTCTGTGGAAAGTTTTCAACACATTATGCCTTTGATGTGTTATTTATTTGGTTTTTATGAATAATTCGTTCCTATCGAGTACTCAAAACTTTGAATTTTCGAAGCTGAATTTAATTCTAAGAATTGTATAGCATTTTAATACAGGCACACAGGAAAGGTCAGAACTCTAAACATGATATGACATTTATAAATCCAGTATACAACTATATACCCCAAAACGGCCTAAAAGTTTATCCATGACAAAGTTGCTAATTTTTTCCTGATTCTGAGTTCTGTTGATTGTAGAAAGGTGATTTAAGGTTTGTTTAAGGTAGGATGATATGCGAGAGGAAAAATGTAAGTTTCAGCTCAAAAAGTAATATCTGAAGGTTTTATTTTGCCTGTTATGTGCACTTTTGTGCTTTAGGTCACTTAAAGTATTTCTCAACCTGAGTATGGTTGTGGCCTTCCTCTAGGGTGTGCCCATTTTCTTCCCACCATGATGCTGGCTGCATCATATAAGTGAAATATTCTTGAGCATGGTGTAAAACACGGATCAAATAAATAAATATAGCTCAATTTTGGCCTCTTGCAGCAAAAGAATATATTAAATTGCAGCTTAGATGCTTGTTGTGTGTGACAAATATCTTCAGGTACAAACACATCAATTCTGGACCAAAATTTGCAACAACTACAAAAATGGAAGAAGGGGCTAACATATGATATCCATGGTGCACACTTTCTCTCAATGCCTCTGCCCACTGGGCGGGTAAAATCAAGAGTGTGTTGGGCAATTCTACTGAAAGGAACTCCCGGTGAAATGCTAAGGTATCACAGGCCTCAACAACACTGATGCATATGTAGAGTATTCTGCCCATGTTACAAATCTCTTCCATTACAGGACAATGCACGCAACACGACAGCTGCAGGCTTTCTCAGAACAATGAAACCGTGGCTGCTACCACATTCAAAAATCTCCGTCATTCAAAATACAATATCTCCATCTCAGTTTACAACACAGCCAGAGGCTTAATTTTAATACATACTCAAGAGGAGATAAGCCCGAATGGAATATGATGTATTATATAACAAGACAGGATTCATGCAGGCATTTTGTCTACAGCGGCCTTGATATGAAAATATTATATTTCATTTATTTATATATCTAATTTATTTGGTCCTTTGCTTAATGCCACACCAAAAAAAGATTTCACTTATATAATGCCAGTCAATTTTATGGATGGAAGGACATAGAGTGCATGTGATGGTCGAGGCATCTTTCTCTCAGAATATCTGACCTTGAGTAAAAAAAAGAATGGCTTGTGTATTATTATACATTAATCATGTACTGATTGGCCCTCAGTAAAAATCTGCAACACCCAGTGTTAATTGATCATTTCCTTTGAGTAGGCCGATATACATATATAGATATATATAAATTTCAAAGACAACGCTGACAACGAGCTATGACAGGCTTATTTCTCTAGCGATAAAATCCTAGAGAAATAGATATTTCGATCATACACCATACATGTATAATATTTATGATACTGTTAATATGTAAAAATGGTGTATTTCACATGAAGATTGGTTGGTTAATGCGCACTTTCAGAGGCACATAAAGACCTTAAAGGACAGCTTTGGTATCAAAACATGTGTGTCTTAAAAGCTAGTGGAAAAGTTGGAGACTGAGATAGTCTGAATTGATTTCATAAATTTTAAATATATAGCAGTGTACATGTATTTAACTGAGTATTATTTGTATCATTAAAGAATACAAAAACAAAATTTTTCTATCCTTTCCATTTTGCCTGGAAAGGAAAATTTTATGGACAAAGCCGAAGATTTTGTGTTTTTAAAGAATCTTCTTTTAAGTGCTGTTATTCATTGAAAATCCTTTTGAACCATGGTATTAGGTTTCTTTTGTAGGATTTCTTTCAAATAATTTTAACATTTCTAGGCAGTTTCTACTGTGACCATAAGTGGTACTTTAAAATTTAAATTTTTGTGCCAATATAGAAGTTTTTCTGAAATAAAATTAATCAAAACTTCATAAAAGATTCCCTATATGACCCAATAAGATGGGAAAATCAAGCAAACTGTGTCACTTCAAAAACTGAAAATTTTCCTGCAATTCAGAAAATCAAAGCACTCCGAAAGATACTTCTTGCAGCATGATTCTGACAGAAAAAAGTAGATCTTGGTTGGGCGTATTCTCAACTGGCCTAATACACCCTATAAGCAGTGCGAATCTTGTGTGTCACTATGTAAATTCACTTTGGCCTGCAGACTGTAACCTTAGTGGGCAGAAAACAGCACCATGTGTCATTCACAGCCATCTAATGTTGTCAGAGGCATTGCGGCCCCTATTACAGACAAGAGGAGAAAAGTGGGGGATGGTGAGCAGAGATGAAGGGTTGCCAGGCTGATGTATTATCACCAATTCTTATCCGTCAAGTATTTATAGCCTTGGTTGACAAGAGTGTCATTGCTTTGAGACACGCAGTGCTGTGAGGGGGGTGGGTGGGGGTGGGACACTTACAGACGTTTATTCTTCATCAGAAATCTCCACACAATATGATAAATCTTCCCTTTTTTTCTCGTGGTAAAGAACTAAATCTACCCCCACACATACATCACAGCATCTCAGCCCATCACTTACCTACAAACCTACACTCCTTTGGCAGCAGAGTCTGCAGACTATCTTTTATTCATTTAGGCACAAGACAAACCATGCTACTTCATCCTTAAACCTTCTAGACAATGACAGTACATACTACAAAGTGCATGATGGAAGAATTAAAATAATCATATGCGTGTGTATATAAGGTATATAAGTCTACAAATGCATGGATCATTAACGGTGAGATTACGTTCAACAGAGATAATGACTGGCACTACACAATTATCTCCCTTTGATAACATGCTGTGCATATTTCTAGATATATATACATGCATATGAATTTGTTGTGTAAATGATTTCTTTTATTACTGCTCTGATTCCAGATGAATGGACTACTTGGCCTGGTATGATGTATCTGATGCACTGGTGCGCTCATGTATCAGCCTTATTTACTACTGGTATGCATATTACCATTCATATTGGAACATATTCTCAATGTACATGTATTTCACAGTCACACGTAACACTGTAAGCTAAACCCGTATGACAGGAATATTCATACTTGTCTGTTGTATTGAGCAAACTTATCATAAATAGAGGACATCAAAGAACAAATGAAGTCCGGAGGTATGGCAGGTACCGCCATGGCTAACATCAGTAGTTTGTCCCGAGCCCTCAGGTTCTCTCCACCCATAAATCTTCAAGAGTGTCTAGGGTAAACCCCCTTGACCTTTGGCCTGTTACTGATGAACTTTCCAATGTGTGACATGCATGTACATGTAAGATGCCTGTGTGCTTTTTATGGCAGGCAAGAGGTCTTCAAAAACTCTAAGGCAGCTCAAATGACCATACAGGTGACGTTGACAGCTTACCGTTACTAAAGCTTCAGGAATGATCAAAGCTGAGGACAAACTTTATGTAACAGGGTGGTATATATAATCACTATCTACTTCTAACGTACATGGAGTTTCCCTTAGTCCAGTGGTAGAGTGTACTGGAAACCCAGAGATCAATAGTTCAAATCCCCAGGTGGTAACCAATGACAGATTTGTTTCAAGAGCAACACAACATTACAAATAAGTGAGCACTTTTCATTTCATGGGGGTCCGCACACTATGGCCAGTACCATAGGGCAATTTTCAGGTCAAAGATGGCTTCAAGACCTTGAATCAGAAAGAGAGTGTTACAGGGAACTGTATACTATACATTTGCTTATTTGCTGGCTAATGTTTCAACACGACATTTAACAGCAATTCACTCATATCCGGACTATGTTTCCTTTTGGCAAGTCGATTCAATTAGTTCAATTAGCTCAATATTAAATTTGCTAGGTTATTTGCTATAGTCTGAACAGGTCCTTCCATTAATTTGCTCAAGTCAGGACGATAGGATTTTTCGACATACCTTAAATGTACATAGATATGACTACCAATAGCAGACTCTGATGGTCTACACGAAAGGGTCCAAATCGCAGAGAAACATATCGATTTCTGCTGTGATGCTGCAGTGTCTGTGTACTGCCTAAGTGTTTTATGAGCACATGTGCACCTAGAAGTGTGACGTAATCCAAGAAAGAACAAAGGATCGTGTGGCTTAGGACCCCTTCATTTAAGGAACGAAGGAATTTTATGAGTTTTCCAATATGAACCATAGAGATCTTTCTGGCACATGTATAATAGCTCTAGTGTACAGAGGGATGTGCTTACTGCTGAGCTGCCATCATTACCTCATTCCCTCTACCCTAACAGAGTTGATGACCAGCTCACCTGTGGGTTCAGCTACTGTGTAACTTCTCCCATGAGAAAACTAATGAACTTCCCAGATATTGCCCCTCCTGGATGGTGGACTGTTTACTCTGGCTCACTTCACCCAACAACTCTCTCACCAGGTGTCCTCATTACAATATGCTTGTATGAGCTATGTGTGTGCAATGCATCTTACAACATTTGCCCTGAATCTTCCTCATATCATACTAATGTGGCGCTAAGCCATAATCACTCATTTATTTCTCATATAATAACACAAAAGCACATCAGATTTTGCATCCATGGATGGACAACTTTTGCATCTTGGGCTAAAAAGCCTACAGTAGATAATAACAAAAGCAAATTTGCAATAGTTGAAACATGTTGAACAGGGTTTGGCGCCCTCTTGTACTAAGACCCTTCCTTAAGTGAATGGCCACTGGATGTTGCTGTTGAAAAGTAAAAAGTTTGACAGGTGGATGGACAGACCAACTTACAGGCCTGCTCAATCGCAATTAAAAAAACCTAACTGCAGAACTTGAAGAGATTTGTCAAAATATGTTCAAAACTAGTGAGCCAGTTTTTAATAATACATAACCTCTAGGACATCACCTCCCACATTTGCATAGTCTTGATAACATGGCTTTATATCCCAGTTATGTCATCTTAGATGATTATACATATTTCAAAATAGTGTTGAGTTATATACGTGCTGAGTGGTAGAAGCAAAAAACTACAGTGATGGCTAGAGAATTTCCCATGCAGAATTTGCATTTCACTCCCAAAAGCCACCGGTTTAACAGGCATTCTCTGATGTCTATCCATTCCTCCTGATGCCCCCCTGCGCCCCCATCCCCACAAACCAACCACCTACATAACCAGCACTTAATTACCCTGCACATAGATCAAAGAGAGGGAGGTATTCACATGGACAGGTCAGCAAATGAAATCCATGTTTACTGTCAAGCAACTGCTATGTAGAACGTGCACATCGTTTATCAGCAGAAATATGTAAGTAATTACCAGCTGCCTGGGTGACAAGCTTTATACAATGTAACCCACTTTTCTCTGTGCACTGTTACAGAGGATGGGTCCGAGATCCACTCAGCCACTGACACAGAGGCTGAGGAAATCTTTTGAAAACTGAAATTCTTCTGTCCAGAAACAGCTGTCCAAGAATTTTAGACTGGGTGACCAATGACATAAGAGGATGAGCAATGTCATATTTGCACTTCACATCCAGTGAGTTTAAAGCTTGGGCATGTAAGAAATACAAAATTTGCACTTAGGAAAGCATCAGTTAAATGCTGGAGACTGAGAATTATGCTATTTTGCATTTAGGTCAGTGTATTTTTGACATGGGAGTTTGAGGAAGGTAATGGTCTGAGTAACTGGTGAGTTAAATGCTACATTTGCATACTCAGGCTCTACCACAGATTAAGACAAGAAAAAATTGAAAGTGAGATGATGAGGTTGCTATCTATTTTTCTCCACATACAAGAGTCCTCTCTGGGGCAAAATTAACTAATTTTACAAACTGAATAGTAACTTGCCAGTAAATGAGTTTCACTGAAGAAAAGTCAATTCAAGTTCCAGCTATATGCCAGGCACATGTGTTAATGACCCCACTCTGAAGCCCTGGCCAGCTTAAGTTGAGAAATATAGAGGGCAACTGACACTATTGGTTACATAAAAGTGGAAGGTTCTCCAGCCTGGAGATGAGGGTCCAGAGCACTGGGCCCGTCTGTGTGGTGTATAGATAAAATGAATAAAGGATTCTGTGCCTCTGGTTTCCTTCATCTATAGACCTAATCTCTGTCATGTAAGTGAATTATCTGTGAGTGTAGCGTTAAACACCAAGCCAATTAATAAACAAATTCTTCTAGGTTTCAAGAATTTATTTAAAGGATGGTTTCTGCAACCAAAACTGCTTCACATTTCAAGAAAAAAACATCTACATTTAGGCAAACTTTTCATTGTTATGGGACTTTCTGTGGAAAGTGAATTACTTTTTCAGTAACATTTAATCTTGTTAAAAAATGAAGTTGTTCTTGTGCTTACAGAGATGTGCAGAAATAGATCTTCAATGAAATCAGCTTAAAATGTTTAGCCTAAAATTTTATCCATGACCAAGTTTTTCATTTTGCTCCATTCTGACAGTTACACTGATCACAGAAACATATGTTTAGGTCTGTTTGGAAGGTAATTAGAATATCCTACTGGAAACATGTAAGTTTTAGCACCAAAATGTTTTGCAACAATTACATACCTCTAAAACTTCTTTGCTTTGGGCAAGATTTTAGGTCCCTTACAGTAATAAAACTGTTAAGACTTCTTTGTATGTTTGATAATGTCTTCAGAATGAACTGAGTCTCAACACCCGGATCCTGCATTCTCACTGTCAAATAAAATCTTACTGATTCAATCATGATCATGAGCTACTTTGAAAACCTGTCCTGGGAAAGCTGACAATTTCCCCAACATCACTTAGAACACTACTCCCTCTGGCCAGTTTTTTTCCCTATAGTTCACTTTGCTTTTCGCCATACACAAAGCTCACCAAGCAGAAGGAACGTGGCATTCAATGATTCCACATACTCGAACGGCATGACAAATTCTTGGCTGAATTTTTGCCAGAGATCTTCCTAAAGAACACTTTTACATTTTCCAAATCACCATACATCTAGGTGGTGAAATATGATTATCTGCACTGCATGCTTCTACCAAGCACAACGGGTAACCTGGTTTTGTTTGCCTCTTTCACACTTTGTCCCTAAATATCACCTACCGGTAGAGCTTTAATTAAATCATTTAGGAGCTCCCTATGCTAGCTTAACACTAATTGCCTACATGAACAGGTTAGTGCCAAGTCAGAGGCCTGGGAAACTAAATACCCTAAATTTATTACCATTTGGTCCAAAATTTGCCATGTTATAGGACATCAATGCCACAACGTACCCTTACATATGTATATAAAGCTTATCAAATTCATTTGAATGATTTGAAGTAAAGTAAAAATATTTTTAGAAAAATAACAGTATTTGCATTAACGCTGCAAAGGTAAGAAATAATTCAGCTTCGGTACCAGTCAAATATTTTTGTACTATTTATGGCTACAACCTGATCAGGCCAAATGCTCTCTGGGTGCCACAAATGAGCCAATCTAATTATGAAGTTCTCGTTAAGACGGTGTCCTACGTGCCAGGGAGTTACCTACATATACTTCGGTCCTCTCATATTCACATCGTAGGAAAGAATTCAATTTCACACTCCTGAATACGCTAAAGGGAGTGCGGGGACCTAAATGAGCACTATATGCTAGACCTATTCAACCGTGTGCTTTGGTACAAGAATTCACCAAAAATTCCAAAGTACTAGCACTACATTAATCAACTTTATTTCAAGACCATCTCTGCATTTGCATTAGTAGTCTGCCTACTGAAATATTTTAGCTTTGAAATTAGCAGCGTTCTGATAATTGATACGCAGCACCAATCGGGATTAACTGTGAGAATGAACTAGCACCATTGTAGGAGAGTATATAGTTCAATTAGTACTAGCTTTTCTGCAACAGTGTGAAAGAGAAAATAGGCCTTTGCAGATAAAAGCAGTGAGAGTCTTAATACAGGAAAACAGCTTTGTAACACTGGGCCCAGGCACAAGGCTATCGATCTTCTTGCACTAGCTGGAGAAGCAGAAGATTTGTTCAAATTGGCGGATTGCTCGACCCCACTAACTGGATCAGCCGTCCACTTTGACCGACGTCCATGCTTCATCGGATTCAATGGCTTGCCGATCGCCACTTTGCGTCAAACCTACACGGTGTATTCCCTTGGTCTGGTTAACCAACCAATGACATCGGAGGAAATTCCAGTCATGTTGGAAGGTGTGAGAACTGGGTTTACAGAGAAACTAGATGTACAACTTTAAGTCTTTCAAGTTTACGGAAACCACACACAGATTCTTATTAATTATTTAAGCATGCTGTAACAAATTTTGCAACAAACGGTAATATTGTGGGGAAATATGCACATCTTTCAGATACACATCGTAAAAACGTGTATGTTGTATATCAAAAAGCACTAGAAAAAAATGTGATGATATCTAAGATGAGTCACATGCAGATAATGCCAGCATTATGCAGCTACATCTTTACAATAGTCAGAAAATACGTACCAGACAGAAACATAATTTATTTATTTATTTGAATAGTGTTTCACGCCATATTCAAGAATATCTCACTTATACGACTGCCGCCAGCAATATGGTGGGAGAAAACCAATGACCATCCGCAGGTTTCTGACACCTCCCCATGTACCATGAGGGAGGGAAGCCACCATTAGCTGGGCTTGACCTCAGAATGATTGCACTGGTGAGAGGCACAAGTGTCATTATGCTGTGCTAGTTTGCTAACCACCTAGGTGACAAATATAAAGATAAATATATAATAAAAAGTTTTAAGATGGGGGGATGCTGTATGTTTTTGCCTTCCTAGATTGTTAGGAATGGCTAACATGCTAAGGTTAGCATGTCTGAATGCTAGTCCAAGTACATGTACAACAAAGTGATCTCCACTCTTCAATTGTTTTGCTACAGCATGCAACCGTGTTTTTAATCTTCAGACATCAATCCAACAATGTGAAAGAAATGAAACCAGAAACCAGTTCTGATCTTGACATAACTTACAGGAGGTGGCACATATGCTACTATAATAATCTTGAACATTACGTGGCATATATTGAGTGTCAGGTTTTCTGCTATGTTGTACCTTTTCCTTTGCAAGGCATCCATCATCAGTGATAGGTAATACTGGCAACTCTCCATAAATTATTACCAGGCTTTCTGGCAAACATTCACATCATTTCGTAATATCAGTACCTTAATTCTCCTAATTTTAAAGTAAAAGACAGCTCACAAATAAGGCACTGTTCATTAAAAAGATTACAAAATTCTCTCTTGAATGTAAAAACCTGTTGAATTTGTATGAATTTGTTACTGAAATATCCTTGTTTAAGTGTGGAGTATTTTGCTGCCGATTGGGGATCTGAAGGTGTTCATACTTTTTTACTTATAATAGACTAACGAATTGGAGAGCTAGGAAATGTCAGCTGATATAAAAGCTGTGATGTAGATCTTCTGAGTTGACTGTCAATGTAACATGTAATAACACAGGGACAGAAATCTGTTTCAATGTTATATGTTTTAGTTATAACAAGTGCATGTGTGAACAGCACTGCATATATTTCCAGGCCACTGTGTTGTGGCAGGAGTACATTTCTTGACCATTTCATATTATAAATTTACATATATACTTAAGTTCCAGCCACAAACCTAGCAGTTAACTACAGTCTCAGTTGACGAGTGTTCCGCGCTCAGAACAAATACGTCACAGACCAGACAGAATGGCTGTGTTTCATGCTGGTTGATGGAGCAAAGTCAAATGTTTCCGCTCCTGTAGTAGCCTTTAGAGAAAATACTTTACGAAATAAACATTATATTAAATAACCTTTCTGGCAAACTTAACTGGGAACATGCACTGTCTTTCACTTTAACAACAAGTTACTTGTGCAAATAAGGCATAACAAGCTTTCTACAGATTCTGACAATTGGAAAGCAATTGAACTTGAACGTACAGATACACCATATCACAATAATAATCTGGAAATGTCAACTGTATCATACCACTTTATTTTGACTCTCTTGTAGCTGTGGAGACACTGATCAATCCTAAAACCCACTAAACTGGGCGAGTGTACCCGTAAATTGTAAATAGCTGGTAAGATAAAAGTTTCAGTACATTTGTTCTGAGAGTGAAAGCGCATGTGTGAAAAAAAAAAAGCATTTTCTCCAATAAAAGCAAAACATTCAGGTATAAATGAGAATTATATTTGCTTTGTCAGCTACTTTAGTAAATTGGAGTGCTACATTTGAAAAGGTATTAAGGAATGTGTGAAAAACAAATTTTAGGTTATTTATGATTACATGTAAATGTTGTTCTACGATAAAGTTTTCAGGAAGTTTTTACTTCTATGACATACCTTAACGGGAAAGACCTTGTAAAAATAACCTTATCTTGAGTGAAAAGACCATTAAAAACTGTATCTGAAAGTACCTTCTCTTCTCTGACTTTCTCTCACCAAAACAAAAAGCAGTCAAATCTTTTGATTGTATGGTGGGTTTTTTGGATCACATTGACAATGTGGTTCACCAATGATGTCACACAACTTTGTGTACACCTATATATTCAGCTCTGAATACAGGTCTTGTGAACAAAACTCTTGTAATGTTTGCCTCTGCATGAAAATATGACTTTAAATGTCTGCTTTTGAGCCACAGAAAAGTCGGCAGGACGTCACTGGTGAACCACATTCTCAATATGGTCCATAAAACCCACCATACAATTAGAACACTTGACGGCGTTTATTTTGGTGTAAAAAAAATCTAAAAAACTCAGAGAAGGTATTTTCATATACAGTTATTAAATGGTCATTTCACTCACCATAAATTCATTTTTACACAGTCTTTCTCGTTATGTGTTTCTCATCCTTCTTAAGACATAACACAAACATACACACAAAAATCACACTATCAGCTATATTTTTGTTCAGGAAGCTGTTAAATTAACTTATCAATTTGTATCTTCTGATATTTATAGCCTGTTATCATCAATTATCCATTCCATAATACTTCAACACACTGAATAGATTACCCTGAGGCTATTACAGCTTTTCAGTGTTCTGGCCCTTCCAGTTTCCTCGCTCATGGATTGGATGAGCACAGTGACCCACAGAATCCTGGTGTACAGGCCTTAATATTCACAGGTACATGTAAAGTAGTCCCCCATAAGGAAAACATTAATCCTTACCATACCCTGTAGCAGTTCTTCTAGTTCCCTCCCTGAGGAAATAAACTGGTTGTAAAACATACGCTCTAGCCACAGTTTTGGCTCCACTGTTACCCTCCCCAAGGGAGGATGAGTTGCAGCAAACCAGTGTCCACCCTTGTACAGATATAACATGTCTCTCTCCCTATTCAGGTAACCTATATGGATTATAGCCGCTGTCTGTTCAGTGTAGAGCGTCCACCGGTGGTGAACAAATGCTTTGAGTGAAATTGATTTTGAATGTTGGGTGCGCATTACCCGCCTGGTACTGTTATAATGGTGCTAGTAGCATTGCTGAAGAGCCAAACCATCCCATCACTTGTCTACTAAACATCGCAAGCAGACAACAGCAAACAAGAGAAATCTCCAGTAAAACAAGAATAAGTCTTACATTTATCAATGTTTATTACTCCTCCTGACAGCAAAGCTATCGCGTTCATCTCCGATATCGGATTGCTCCTCAGACAGATCGAACCAGCACACTACTGCTGTGCTTCACAAGGGTTATTAAACAAGGCCAAGAAATTAACTCTTAATTAGTTTAGCTTCCCACTTGAGAACAGCCCAAATGAATTTAATTAAAACCACTCTTCTGGAAAATGGATAATTATATCAAAGACCTGCCAAAAGATGAAAAATAAAATAAAAATATTAACAAGAAAGCAATCAGAGACTGCAAAAATGTATGTCCCCACCCCCCTCCAGCAAAACAGAAATATAGCACAATTAGCCATTGCACAGTATTAATATATTTTCAAGAGAGTGAGTGAACTTGTGTGCAAATGCACCTACTGCATGAGAAGCAAATGAAAGAAAGAAAAAAAGAAGATCACTAAGTCAGGGGAGGTTCTGGAACTACACACAAATTTGAGCAATATGCACAAGGGCAAACAGCTTCTAAAACAGACCAAAGTGTGAATAAATACCTTGACAGTGTACCACTTCAGGTCATTTTGCACACTTTTTGTGATTTTGAAAATCCTAAGCGTAACAGTTTCCGAGATATGCTCTGCACATACTTGAGAAATATGCTCAAGGTCAGACATCTCGTAATTGCAACACAGAAAAATAAGTGCACAACTTCAGGTCATTTTGCACACTTTGTGTGAGTTTGGAAACCCTATGCCTAATGGTTGCCGAAATATGCTCTGCACAAATCTGAAAAGTATGGTCAATGCTGGTCAACATCGTATACGTGAAATATTCTTGAGTACGGTGTAAATCAGCACTCAAATAAATAAATATATAAGCAGCCTACTGTTTGAGTAAGAACAGTCTAACTAATGGCCACTTGCTGAGGAGTGGGGGGGGGGTGGCAGCAGGAAGTTGATTAATTCACATCTGTGAATTCACATGATTGCAACAACAACAGTCACCACCGGACGGGCAGCTCTTTGTAGCTAAAAAAAGTCCCTTCTCTGCATGCTTGGCTATGTATGCTCAATCACCACTAATTCAATTATCAGCAAAAATGGCGGAGTTGGCTCTAAAAACTTGCAGTGAATTGGAAAACACAAGAAATGAAAAAAAAATGCTCAGTGTCAGCCATATAGTTTTTATATCACCAAGAGAGATTCAGTTTTAGGCACAAATTAAATTGTACATGTGAAATAGGAGCTTAAAAAGCAGCACAATGGAAAGCCACGACTGCCCCCCCAACATCAGCCACCCCCTCCACTACCCTGACGTCTTTCCACAGCCAGACTGTTAGGGTGTAAGAACACTGTTCCCAGCCAGAGACCCAGGTCCAACTATTGATTGGTTGCACTGTGATCACACCACTGTGCGATGCTAATTCACTGAAGTCGCACATTTTTCTTCGCTTTCCAAGTTACACATGATTTTATGGCGTCATCAAACCTGTTGGGAGTTTGATACCGCACAGCATTAAAATTATTTTCTATTTGTCTAATTTAATTTCATTTGGTTGTAAAGAATTTTGTCTGAGATTCATATGACAGCGTAAGAATTTAGGCCTGGTTGTGAAAGAGCTGAGTGTTTCTCCCGAAACATACATGTAACATGTGAAAAGACATTTTGAAGCAATAAACTGGCCAGTTTATATTTATGCAGGTAGGGACTCAAAAATGCTAACAAATCAAACATTAAAGTTTTAATTTAAAACATGGGAAATATACAAGAGCAAACCACTAAAAGTGTAGTAAAATCAGTTTCTGATATAGTTTCCAGTGATATTCCAGCTAATGCTTACTTACATTTTGTGTTTTCTTTCACTTTAAAAACTGCCACATGCGGTATAGATGGTTGCCAAATTACAAGGGCAACATCTCCCTCAAAGAACTTGGGACAAACCAACTCACTGGGTCATTAGTCAACATATTTATCAAGATGAACAGCATCCAGCTGTTTGCATATGTATCAGCATAAATCATGCCTATGTTTAGGTTTAATTGAGAAAATGTTATCCAGTAATGAACCAAAGTGCATCTGTGAAAGCTGTTGTAACACCGAGATGAGGAGATATTTATTGGAAGAGGAAAGGTAAAGGTTTAAATGCAGAGGAAAACAGATTTCTTCAAGATGGCCAAGTTTTCTACCAGATTTCGAAATCCCTGTTTCGCCAAGTTGAGCATCAAAAGAAGCAAACAAAAAAAACAAGGACAAATTCAGAAAAAAAATCAGGATATAGTGTTGGGGAATGGACTTCTTTATGAAGGAAGTCCACAAATTAAAATTACATTACTTGATGGTTCAAAAAAATTTTGCCATGTAATAAGAATTTTGTTTCCTTTGAAGGGTACAACTGCTTCCAATGGCTTCTCCATCTGCCCTCTAGCACATTTAATAGTGTCTGTCCAAGGATCTCTAAACCAAGCCCAGTTATTATTCAGGACTTCTATTTACCTTTTGTTGGACTCAATACATTGTATAACAGAATTACAGCTCAAATTGTATGATGTCAAACACATGTATCCTAGTTAACCTGTGAAAAAGTATACTGCATAAATGTATGTTAGAATTATGAAAAATAATACTAGCATATTTCTTTCATCATTGTGCTGGTATCTGATGTTATACAAAAGACTTTTCAGCCATCACTGACAGTAAACTTTTTGGACAGAGGACACTGGGCAGAGTCACGGAGAAACCAATCTTAAGGTATCCACAGTCAACTTTATGGTAGAGAACACTGGGCAGAGTCCCGGAGAAACCAGTCTTACGGTATCCACAGTCAAATTTATGATAGAGAACACTGGGCACAATCCTGCAGAAGTCTTAGGTGTCAGTACCCAACAAAAGCTCCTGAGCTATCTACATGTATATGAATGACTGCACATCTGTCCTTCGATTTTTCTGAACAAACTTTCATCCAATTTATACTTCCTTCAGATCCAAGTATACTGTCACAAATTACAAAAATGATTTAATACTTAAAATTAAGCAATGCTGATGTAACAAATCCTTTCCACCATCACTGCACTAGCTAACATAATAAGGCATACTTAAGAAAACAAAAACTGAATATAGGGTCCCATTTTTATGAGTAATAAGAAAATTAAATATTCCTGCTATATACATGTATATACTAGAATGACCAACATGTTTAAAGGAGTTTTTCACTGTTTGTCAGTGCCCATCCTTGCAGAGTTCCTTCTGTTTTTTGGAATACCAATCGTGTGTACCTGAAGTGCTGGCCCACTTACAACCCTGTTCTGCTTGGCAAAGAGACAACAATCTGATACAAGGGAAGTTGGACAGGGGTTGAAGTGAGTAAGGAACACTTGACACTGTGAACTACAACTTGGCAAGGAGCCTTACTCATTACACTAGTGTCTACAAAGAAACAACCAAGAAGAGCCTGTAGAACCACTCATGAGTAGGTCATAAGATGCTTTATTTCAACAAGGGAAAAAGGGAGGGGGGAAGGGATGTGAGGGTAGGGAGTGAGGGAGAGGGAACAGGTAAGATCATAATTTGAACAGGCAACCACACTTTCTCTACATAAACATTATCCAGATGGGCGCCTTGGCTTGTCCAAACAACATCAAAATGCAAGAAGCAGCAAAGCCCAAACTATCACAACATCTGTCAACAACAACAACAAAATCCCAGAATTTATGACCACATGAAAGAAGTTTATCTAATTAGCCATCATTGCCTTATCTTGTAATGCTTTGAGTCTTATCATACTGAATCATACACAGACATGCACTATTGGTCCATATCAAGCTCAGATCATTTTAATATAAAAATACCAGATCTGGCAGCTAAAAGTGGAAGAACACATAATTTTATCACAGCTGAAGCCAAAAAAGCATAGCTGTGTGATATGCTAGTGCTTCCCCAATGTAACTAACATAATTAAATGCAAAAAGGCAAAGAATACCTGCTAAATGTAACATACTTCATAAATACGAACAGATACAATTACTAAAATGATATGAGCCAGCTGTAAAGCAAGCTTCAATCCTTCAAACTTTATCATGGAGTTTTATGACTGTTAATTACCGTATAACTCACAAAGTTGGGAAACATGATCAAACTCAGTAAAGTGAAAGTCTGTAAAATTGAATTGTATATTTTTCTAAAATTATCTTAACATGTAAAAATGGCAGCTTACGAAAATATAAACAGCCATATTAACTATACTGTTGGGATCCCATGTAATTACATTTATGGATATCAATAAATAATGACAAATGTCAAGAATTTTATCGACCTAAATTTGATGAAGCAATCATTAATGCCAGACGGATTTCTATCTCATTTGTCAAGGCAAATTACATCATAATACACCCTGTTCATATGGGATGTCCTCTCATACCAGTTCTGTATTAAGTTTTTGTTTTATTTTTCTTATCTACGAATCAGGGAGCAATATGCAAATATATTTTCAACATTACAGTTGAATATCACTTCCTAAAAATTCTGTTAATCCCTGTACAGCTATTACTTTTCTTATCAAATATTCCTATCTTTATTGTCTAATCTGACAAAATATGAGCCAGCCATTTAAGAGGTGACAGGAATCGGTGATCAAGAACGGTGTGGAGCAACGAGTGCCTACTGATGCACTAGTCCCATGGGTGCCATGTACATCAAAACTCCACTTTAACTGCATGGTGCATTACTGAGGAATTCCACTTAAGACGACCTCAGAGTTGATCAATTATGACAAGGGGCAAGGGCAGGGGTAATTACGAATGGTCACTTTCCCGCTAAAGATGCACATGCGATACTGGACACTTCTTAACCTGCACCAATTAGACAATGAATCATTCTGGAATAGGGAAACTGTCAGTTCTAGTCTTAGACTATATTAGTAATTGACTCGAAAGGTCAAGGGCAAATGACTGGTCAATTGTGCAAGACTCCAGTCAGCTAATCAGCCAGATGTAGTTCACTGATGCATCGAACGACAGAGATTGTAACAGGGTGTTTAAAATGCTTCCAGGATGTTTACAATGGTTAACCGAACTTTGGTCTTTTGAGAATGCCTAATCCATCATACAACAATTCCTCCCCTGATCCGTCTGTATTCCCCACATTCAGATATATACATGTACCCATAAGGAACAAGTATTTCCGTTTGTCCCTCAGTCACCACGCCGGGGGCAACACACCTCTGATAAAAGGGGCTGGACTTATCAATGATCAAGCGAGATTAAAGGCTGTGCCAACTGCGCTGTCAATATTGCACTGATAGCTCAGAGCTGAGCTCATCAATTAACCTTTGTTTAGCAGAGCACTGATGAGGCCATACTGTTGATAACTGTTGTAGATTGCTCGTACTTGGTCCCTGATGAGAAAGCATCTCTGCGAGAATCACACAAAGATTTCAGAAGGGGAGGCAATCCATAAAATCACTTTAGCAGTCGGTGAAGTATCCAAATCAAAGCTAGTGGAGCAGTACTATCCAAAGTCAAATTTCTTAGACCAGTTTCATTAATAAAATTGCACCACAGCATCACAATCTTGAATATATGTAATGGAGGATAGTTCCCAATAATGTCCAAAACAGAAAAAAGAAACATATTTTAAACTAAACAGTACCAAATGATGACCAATCAAAAACAACCATCCTTGAAAGATGCACAAGTTAGGTAAAAGCCATATCCAACCCTGCCCAAGACTTTTCCACGCCCAAAATCAACATTTTCAAGGCTACTTGGCTACTTGGTCTAAAAGTTTTAAATCTCTTTTTGAATCATGATTTGTGCATTTATTCACAACAGTTCAGTAGCATCTTCGAAAAGGCTAACACACATGTATTTGCGGAGATCTACTTTAAAAACCAACCGACTCTGGGAGCCTTTTTATTGAAATCAAAGTCAAACTTCATGGGCCAAAGTCTGCTGAAGAATGTATTAACATTTGATGCATCTATCAAAGAAAATCATGTCCTATGATGTGTCACAGAGCAACCTAGCAGCTTTAACTGTATACAACATCAAGCTCTATTAAGGATAAAAAAAAGCTTGCAACCCGTCATGATTGATGGAAGTGATAATGGTGGACAATATATCACCGAGTTATGGAACATAGCCAGTTTTGCAGTATAAAGAAAGAAGACAAGTGTGTGTGTTGGGTTGGACGGTAGGTGGATGTTGGCAAATAGCCACATGATATGTAATCCGGAATGATGTTGCCAGGAAATCATAAGGTAATAAAGTCAATGAAACATTTTAATACAGTAATAAAAAAAATTAGACATATGCATTTGTAAGGAAGGAAAAAAATTAGTGACCATGAACAAAAACATTCTGCCAATCGTGTCAGGTCAAATTTGGCGAATTTGGAATATCTGCAGCAGTTTTTTGAGAACATGTCTTACAGACTTTTTATATGTTTTAAGCTATGACAAGAATTAGACACAAAAATGCTACGAGAGCTATACCCTTCTTTAAAACTCCTTCTTTTAGGTCCAGATGTAAAGCTCCATTCAATAACACTACGGCTCTTCCTTAGAAACCCCCAAAAGAACAAATTTTAAGTTCAAATTAAATTGGCTACATATTCCATGATTTATTTCCCTTTTGTTCAGTCCTGTCTGCAAAGGTTTCGTTAATCCTAGAACAATTGGACAATAGAGTAGAACCATAGCACAATAAAATTTCTATAATACCATCAACACAGGCATCGGTTCATATGCACACGGCAAATTCAACTTCTGAAGTTCAGGTTTTGGGCTGCATTGGTCAAGTTGTGAACCCTACATGAAACAATAATATGTCATACCATACAATCTTTCAGGGATTTTGAATGTCGCTTTTTGGGAAAAAAATATCCACTTCTTGGTTTGTCTACAAAAAAACTCTATGCACTTCTTGATCAGTCTAGAAAAGAACCTATGAACTGCTTGGCCAGTCTATAAAAACCCCTATGCACTTTTTGGTCAGTCTAAAAAACCTGTGCACTTGTTGTTTTGTTTCAAAACATTGACAATTCTTGGCTTTCTGGAAATCTTGCATAAAATGCACATCCAACTATTCACGACCCGATTCAGTGTCTAAACTATAAATTCAGAAATATTACCAAGCTGGATCTACATGCTGGCCTTAGAATATAGTCAATAATGCATACAGACCTAATGGTAAATGGCCTGGCTACATACAGTTTGAGAGGCGATATTAATGACAGATGGGCATGTGTGCGGCATGTGGCCAGCTAATCGCTGAGGTTCATGTCCCCCCTGGGCTGTGAACAATGTAACAGGAAGCAGAAGTGGCTACTTCACACCATGTCACAAACCTGTCCAACAGAATTGATGGTTCCTAAATCAGACGGGGCGGAAAGAAAATCAGAATAATTCAGCAAGCTGACAGATAGAGAACCTGGCGGGGTAACAGAATTGCCTGTTGGAAAGGTGCTGCTGGGTGCCGGACACAAGGCATTGTGGAGAACACCTATTGAGAGCTAATGTTTGTATGCGGGGCGAGGATGGGGTGCAACACAGCATCTCCTGTCTGTGATAGCTACAGCTTGCCAGAGTATTGGGCACAATCTTATAAACGACAAATAGCAGCCGATTTTCCTCCTTCATATTTATGCTTGAAGTGGCCCATGTCTATGACAGGGAATGAACAAGATAGTGAAATCAACCTGTGTCACCACAAAAGGACTTATTTTGGGGGGGGGGGGGAGTGAGGAAGTCACTTTCATAGTCTTCAAGATGACAAGTTTACCTCCTCGCATTTCCAGGCTTTAAAAAATACCCATTTTAAATACATTTTCGAAAAATCCAGTATGTCAAAAAAAAGACATGCTAGGCTCCAGTTCCAATGTAAAAAACTGATTCAGTTTTCCAAATATACAAGGGCCCTTTTTACAATTAAACAGGGCATATGTCATGTCAAATATAACGGTCATCAAAACACATACTGTAAAGATACGCTGTCATGGCAGTAACATTTAACGGAAACGTTACCCCTCTTCACAAAACAGGCCCTAAAAAGTATTTCTTGGCAGTTTTTAAAAGGTCATATTTTGACTCAAATTTCTATGGATCCAAATCATTCAAGAAGATCCATCTACATGTGCATTATTGGATTTTCAAGGTTTTGAGGGACCTACTTCAACTCAGTTTTCCAAAGAGTCATGATGTTCAGTACATGTACCAAATTCAAACTTTTAATTCCATCAGAAGTCATAAAAAGCCATGGTTTGAATATACTAAGAACAATCTACATACAGTGTATACAAATGTATAACTATATTGCATGGTTGCACTAAAGATCTGAACATAAAATAGTTAAGTACATGTAGCATTAGTATAGAAGGCAAAGAACCAGATCCAATCACTTCACAGACAGTCTAGTAAAACACAGAGGGATGGATTACGAAAGCTTGTCAAATTTACCGCGCTGTTAATACAGTGTACAAGGAGAAGTGATGTTTCTCTCCTGCCTGGTGTAGCTCTGTAAGTTCCAAGGATTTTAAATTGGGTACACAATTTCATTACACTGGGCGATGGTTAGCTTGCGTCATATCTGGCTCACCAAGTACTGTTTGGGTTTAGGGTCCACAAAGACGTCATGCAGTTATGTAAACTATTTCCCTGACCAAGCCGCAAATGTCTTGAAGAAAAAGTTTTGATTTAAAAATCCATGCTGGCTTGTTTCATTCAAACAATCAACTTGGAACATTAACTTCTTTTCTCCATAATTTCATAGATTTGTTATTGATAAGACGCATTTCAAAAAAACATTTTGCAAGTTCTGTTAGGTGATATATTGTCCACTTACAGATAAAATGCAGCTACATTTAACTCAGTCAACTGTAAATAGTTTTTAGTTTGCTCAAACCTGGCAGTCAACAATTTACAGGAAGGTGCTACATTGTAACCTGAAAAAAATTTGACAAGTCAAAATTCAGTTACAGAAACAATACAATTTGACAGAATCTCAATTGATTGGCCATCATGATAAATACTTGTTAATGGCACAACAGTGTAAAAAGGCTAAGCAGAAAAAAAACAGACACTAATAACACAGGACATTTATAGCTCCACTGTTTTTGATACCTCAGTGTGCACTGAACACCTAATCGTGGTTGCTTGGTTGCCTTGGTAAAAACCTAATCACAACTGCATACAGCAGTTGCCTTTAGTAGACTGTAATATAATAACCATAAACTGGTTATTGTATAACTTCACTGACAGCAGAGGGGCCAAAACAACATGACAAAATACATGCAAACAAACATCAACCTAATAAATTTTGGGTCATCTCAGCAAATTGTTTTTTATCCCACAAATGCATTTCCTTTTCCTTTTTTCTAAATCCCAGTTAACATGATACTTTCACCATGCAAATCATTATGACTTTAAATTTAATCACCCTGACATGCAGCTTAAAGTCAGGAGATTTGGCAGGTCAATGCTGTAGGCCAGTGGTTTACTCCAGGCTATCTGGTTTCCTTCATCCAAATTTTTTTTTGATTACAACAATAAACACCAATCAAATATAAATAAATAAAATACCAATTGACATAGAAGCAAAATGTCCAATGACAACTATATGTCTTGCTATGAACAGAGATGCCTTCTTTATTACATCAATATGTATGACTTTTCTGTATTTTACATGTATGTCAATGCTTTATTTGCTTAAAAAACTGAGTGTAACTTGGGGTCAGAAAACGCCCTTCGATGGACAAAAATCCGGAACTAGCCAAAACTTCATGTGGAATCAGAGGGCCTACACATGTGGCTCTGCCACAAAACAGAAAAAATCCTATAAGAAACATCTCACTTAAAAACACAACAGGTAACCACCTTCTTTCCGCTGAGCAAATACGGCCTGGCGACGAGGAATCTAAAGTATGTAAATTATCTAAAGACAAACATGGAGTTTTGTCCTCTACGCAATGACAGCATCGGCTCTTTGCAGGGCTGGACAGGCGGGCAGGTATGAATGCACTTGTGTTCACTCCTCAGTTGTGAGCAAACCAAACACATCAGCTGTGCTCCGGCAGTGTTAGATGCAATTCCTAGACCAACATGTGCATGTAAGATTTTGACAGTTTCAAACATTTCCAGAAGCTGTGAGAAATATTTTCAGAAAATGTAGGATTTTATGTGTTAATGAACAAGTTCTGAGCAAACTCGTCACATCAGCTGTGCTTTGCTTATGTTAGATGCAATTCTTAAACCTAAGCTTTTGCCAGTTTAAAACATTTACAGAAGCCATGAAAAGTATATCTGAGTAAAATCTAGAATTTATGTGTTACTGAATGAAGCTTAACTCCATGTCAATGTTTGAAAAATTTTCTTGTATAAAAACTGAAATTTATGTGTAAGATCTAGAACACATACATGTATGCTGAACTGTATGAAAAGGACATTGAGAAGAAATCTGCTCAAGCTGAAAAGCTAGGTCATATTTGTCATTAGCACTGTAGCTTATATGTAGCTTATGGACAATAGTCAAGACAAGTTCTGAAGACTCCAGTTTTCCTCTTGTATGAGGTCCATTTGACTTCTACACTACAAATACATGTTTATGAAAGCTTTGCACTCATGATGCAAAAGAATTTTTTTTACTGTTATACTCACTGAGTGAAGTATTAAATTGTACTGTGATGGAATCTAGATATACTTAACATTCTTTCTTTACCACTAAAAAATCTTTTTCCACAGGAATTTTCCCATAAGCTGAGGAAGGCCGTCTAAATCGACAAGCGATTGAGACAGTTATTCCTGGAATGCAAGAGGTCAAGTCGCCTCATAAAAAAAAAAGAAGATCAATACAAGATATTAATTTTCGGTTTTCTGAAGAGCTTTCATGGCCTCACAATTTATGCGCAATAGCCAGTGAGCAGACTGAATATGTTGGCAAAGGTGTTTACACAGCACAGTCTGCTGTGAATACAAACATTAAAATATCTCATCCAATGTTCCATCTTTACTCTTTCTGATTGGTTCTGACTGCTTCAGATCTCCTTAACAATTCCACCAAACTGAGACAAATTTTTGTGCCCACTCCATCAATGAAAGCCACCATCTTGGAATTCATTTCTGTCTCGTAATTTGATCCAACCATAATTCAGGTCAACTGAAAATCGCCACCTGATCACAGGTTACCTCTTAAATAAATATGGAACAATTGTGCTGAAAGACTAGGATATGAAGGCACAATGTTTTTGATGAACACTTTTGCTCAGCTCAGTTTTCGAGCTCGCTTGAATTGTGCTTTAAGGAAAACGTCCTTTGTAATAACCTAGATGTCATTTCATTTTTAAATTGATTAAGTTCTAGCTAACACCTGTATTTGATGAAGCCTTTCACTTTTACAGCTCTGATGCATCTTCATGTACCTTGTGCACATGGTGAATTATTGCTTAAATACATATAGATACCAAACAAATTAATCCATGGTTTAAAGGCAGATAAAAATGGATGGGCATGTGAGCATGAGGTTTACAGAAATGTGTTCCTGAAGAAAGGTACAGGTACATGTATGTGATAAAACAGTAATACAGGGTCACCATAGCCTACCTTGTAAAGGTAAGATAAAAACCACTCTATAGTTTAAATGTGGCTATAAGGTGAATTCTGGGGTTTAAACATGTTAATATGACACTGACACAGATATGCCGTTATCTCCTACATGTTTTATAAGTATTCTATAGCGTTACCCCAATTTTCCAGAAGTTTACAGCCCACTGCATGAATAGTTCCTAATGACTTTTCGAAAAGGCCTAAGCTCAGACTGGGCAGGATGTGTCCCAGGATATGTACCGGCTTTTCTTACTGGATATACCAGCCAAACCTTTAGTCCATCCAGGCCTCCCTAACCAGCTGCTTTTGACCAGCACAGAGACAGAACAGAGTCTCTGACCAGACACATACAAGTCCCAGCACCCTGGGGCTATCGTCTGAGGGGCCCTCAATCTTAGTACTACAAAGGAAGCTCCTTCAGAAGGACCACAAATATTGTCTTTCTATAGAAGTTTGTTCACACACTATAGATATAATTGTGTTATAGTAACAATTTCCCACGTGGCCAAGTTTTCAGACCAATTCTAGCACTACATTCATATTATTTTTATTACCTCTGTAAGGGATATAGAACAATTTATTTAACATAATTTGTCTTTATTCAGTTTCAAAATTTAAATTTGAGTAAACTTAAAAAACTGTCAGTGCAGACATGCACATGTATGGAATTTAAAGCTCTGAATCCCATGAGGCTAGTGTTGAACTGCATCCACCTATTTGCAAGGCTTAAGCATTCAAAGTATTTGGATGAGAAACAGCTTTAATACAGCACTCAAACTTTCTACAGATTTTATACATGTACTTCTGCACTGCTAATTGTCACAAATGTGCTGGGTTTGACCAGTGCAACTGCTGCAACCCTGTGCTCCATTCTTTCTCTTTTTTTTCTTTCTTTCTTTCCCTGCTTCAGCAGCAGGTCTAACGTTAGCCTAGCATATTTCTCAGTTTGTCTTTAACCCCTTCCCCCCCTCCCCCAGTCCCCCTCCAGTGACATCCTCTTACCCACAGTCAGATCTGCAACCCACCTCAGTCAACCAAGTTAAAGCTAAGTCTTTCTTCTACATCCCATGTCGGCCATAATACTTGACAAACAGCCGCCGGGATACATTTGCCCTTCATAACTCTGCCGGCACATCACTGTTTTCGTGAGAAATTCAAACACACTCCCCAAATGTAGGCTGTGGGCCCATGCTTTCCATTCTTCCGCCACAAAAAAACAGAAGAAAAACCCCCAGAGCATTCCTATAGGCATCTGCCCTCGTTGACCCCACACACGAGCCCTACCTGCCCCCCCCTCCTTCCCCAATGATCCCCTCATCTCTAAACCTTTAATTCAAGTCTAAAGTTCTCTCTCAGAGCACCTTGGAGAACCCACACTTTAAACGCCACCCAAAGGAAGGCTAACCCCAGCTTAGATCTGCACAGACCGGGTTTATCTCCAGGTGAAATGGGCTAGAGAGTTTAGGATTAGGGGTTAGGGGTTTCCTAGGCATCAATTGACATAGGGGAATGTATGGTAATTAAGGTGAATAGGAGTGAGAAATTTCCTATAGTACTTAACCTGAACATCACAGACTCTGTATCCTGTGTTTCATAAACAGATTCAATAACGAAGGCCAATATGAGTAAGAACTTTCTTACAGAATACATCTACTTCACTTGAAAATCATCTACTTCTCACCCTATTTTCCTAGAACTGACTTCATAATCAGGTGAAAACTTTTTTCCAATATTTCACCTGGAAATTACCTATCCTATGGTTTAGTAATTAAAATGAACAGGAGCGAGAACTTTGTAAGCATTTTCCCTGAGAATTACCGAGCCTAATTTTCTTAAACTGACTTCATTCACTGAACATATCTTAAGGTGAACTAAAGCTCTCAGGAATTTTACTTCCACCTGTATCAAAATTCATGAATGTTTGCTACAACTTTTCTTTCGCTTCTTAAAGCGGGGGTTCGACTAGCTTGAAGTTGCAGCGATTACTATATTTCTTCAACCTTTTCACATGTTTCCCAGGTGTTTATTCAATCATATCATGAAGGCATTATTCTGTGTTGATTGATAAAATTATACTTTTTATAAAGTAAAGTTTTTTCCTGAAACTGGCCAATCCAAACAATGTAGTTTTGTCTCCAAAATCAGATTACAAATGCACATAATTGCACTGAAAGTTGCTCTTTCCTAAAGATTAAGGAATTAGGGTGGACAGGTCTTTGAGAAACAATTACAAGATGTCAGACAGTCCCCTGAAATACATGTAGACCCCTAAGAGATAGGCTTAATTTATAACACACCTACAATGAAAAACTCACCTTGAGACATCGTGTCCGTTCCAACATTCGGTGCTCATTGGACTCTGGTCATAAAATAAAGTGTTGTTACAAAGCATATCGGCCATGCGGACATATAGACCTTTGGATGCACCCACTGTGTCCATGAACGTTGCGAGTCGTTCCTGGAGGTTGCCGATGTTAACCGGCTTTTTGTCAGACTTCCTGTTGAAAGTGAACATGCCATCCTTGGGCACTGTTGTATTCTGCTGACTTGGGTTTGGCCGTCCACATTTCTCAACAACCTGTTGAAAAGAAGAAAATCGTTTAGTTTCTTGAACTACATGTACAGCAGAGGCCATGCAGCAGACATCACATTCAACATGATGACTCATTGATTGATAAACTCAATCATTGGTATCTATTCTCTACATGTACATATATCAGGATCAGAAGCATAAAATTAGCCAATCAATTCTTCTGAATAGGACAAACTAAAAAGTATCTTGAAGACAAACGACACAAATTAGTTTCAGTGGCAACAACCAATATACCAAGCCATCTTCCCCAAGGTTAAAAATATGTATGGAGAAGACTTTATTTTCAAACTGCATCCAGTACACAATTTTAAAATTAAAGTTCATGAGGAGTTTTGAGGAATCAGTAACAAATATTAATATGAAGTTTGCTCATGAGATCGCAAAGCTGCTCCATGTGAGCAATTCCTTTCTTATCATTCAACCCAATCTCCATGACACGTGTCAAACCCGTCAGCACACAAATGGCCTAAAATTTCATCCCTGACCAAAAATGCTCATTCTACCTGACATTGTGAGTTCTATTCATCACAGAAAGGGTCGGGATGTTTGTTTATCAAAGGTACAGTAAGATGACGACCTTGTGGCACAAGGTATGTTTCAGCATGAAAAAGTGCATCTAAAAATCTACACTTTTGGGGACAAAGTTTTAAATCATTTATCTTACTACCTGGATTGACCCCCCCCCCCCCCCCCGCCAAGAAACTTTATTGGTTATTAATTAACCTGTCAATGAGGTTGGAGCCTGTTTGAGATAGACAGGTTAACTACCAAAGCGCCAGGCTATTAGTGACCCATCAGAGCTGAGATCAAGGGCCACTGATTAGTCATGACAGCTCAGTCCAAAGGGTTACCAATACAGGAGGCTTTGTGGCTAAGCCTACTTCTATCTACCAACAGCATTATCGATGGTACAAATGATATACTAAGTCTTGGTAAAACTCATGTTTAGCTACTCACTGCTGGTTATCAATGTAATTAGAGACATGATACACGTCAATCTGGGGTAATGTTCTCATCCAAGGAACTATGAGCTTGCGTACATGTATACACATCACGGTTCTGTCTGCTCATGTACATGTATGGTTCTGTCTGCTCATGTACATGTATGGTTCTGTCGCCACATGTACATGCATGTATGGTTCTGTTTGCTCATTTTAATTTAAATACCTTAAAAAATGAATTGTTTTTCAATTATATCCTGATAATTATTAATGAATGCTGCAATAATCCCAGATTTCTTTGAAAAAACAATTTCCATTTTTTTCCTCCTAGAAAATGTCGGGCCACCATAAAACTGACAAAGTCACGAGCATGAACATGTCACAAAATGAATGTAATGGATACATTTCTTGTTCCATCATGCCTATCACTGTGTCAAAAATAACACTTGTCATTCCACGTGCTCAGCTGCCTTATAATTACACAAGCAAGGCAACTAGGTTTCCATGTGCAGGCCTTTATGAAGGCACTCTGCACTTTTCCACAGAAAGTGACGTGTTATCTGTTGTTTGCTGTTAGGTGAGTTTAGCGCTGCATACTTGCAAAAACAGTTTTGCAGGTAAACATATTAAGTGCTGCAGTGAGGGGCAGGAATTCCCACCTGTACTCAGATATGTCAAACATTTACCTGTGCACCTGGAATCACAGCCTGCCTCCCCCAATTTAAATACGACACTTACACCCAGGCTGTTACAGCCCAAGCAAGAATGCCTTCTCTCAAATACTGTCCCCATTGATTTTTACGGAATGCAGATCGATCATTAGTGAAGTTGCGAGAGAAAAAACAGGATAACTTTCATTGCTCTAAACTTGCTTGTACATGTCTGAATTTGTCTCCGGTGAAGTTTGGTCAAATGCAAGCTTCATTTACACAACAGTACACTGAATATTTTCTTGCAGTTCCAAAACTCAAGTTTTCCTCAATTCTGAAGAACAGTTGTTCATATGCCCAAGTAAACATCTTCTCTTACATGTACAAATATTTCTGTGGTTTAAAAATTCAAACATGTAAATGCATTTAATACCATTCAAGATCATTTAAGTACAAGTGCTTTAAGATACACCATTCAATTATGTCTAGGGCTGATTCCACAGAGCAAGTTTGAAAACTTGAAACCTTTAAGCTCAATTTTACACCTTATTTGATATTTACTGCTTTTGAAATTTGTGCTTCCAAATTATATACATGCACCATCCGTGACTTCATCTTGAAATTTGAATATTATCTTAAGTGTGTACAACTGTGTGAATAACTTGTCAATTTGTCTTTTCTTGCCTTGCACTGAAGTTCTTCATTCACAAATCTTTAATTTTCAAAAAATTAACTTACACCTGAAATAGATCTTAACACATAACTGGTTTGCTCCAATATCAACCCCAACCCTTGCTTAAACTGCTTTGATATTCTGAGGGCAATGGCATAAATGTCTTAAGCAATTTGGTGTTGCCACTGGTATGTTCTGAAGGATTTCGTGATGTACAGGAATGTTTTAGTTTTCAGAAGATCATTTCAAAATCAATTATTTCTTCTAAAGCTCTTGAGCGCCCATAAAAAATGGTGTATAAAAGCTTGAACCAAATTAGCTGCATGACTGGAATGGGTGATAACGGATTTCGAGCTGACATCGAACTGTTATTTCATGGTTTTTACCATGTAAGCCCGTCACAGTTCACACAACAAGAGTAAATTCAGCATCCATAAAACGGTCTTGCTTGTGTAATTCTACAGTCCTTCCAGAAGGCACTGAAAATTAAGCACTCTTTAGCAAAAAAAAACCCACACGGATCTTGCCAATCTGGTCTGAGCACTGCTCTGTTCTGCTCATTTGTTCACAGAAAACGAGGAACGTAAGCTTGAGAAGCTGTACGGGAGCCGATCCCCGCCAGAAAAAATTGTTGCTTGAAAACAGCTTTGATCTCCACCATCAAGAAGAGGACTGGAAATCAATTCTCCACGACTTTGCGCAAAGCTCACTGGCTTTTGGATGGAGCGAAGCGTAACACACGATTTCTGGCCTTTTCTGATCGGTGGACAAATCCTTCCCAATCTCTCGGCGCACTCGGCAAGGTGGTACCAGAACGCACTGCAGAATTAATTTCCGCCTTTCCTTTCAATTAATTTCTAAGTGGTGTTTCCTTCCCATGGAGAATGACTGTGAAACGGTTCAGCATAGATACACTTGAGACGATTGTTTGTAAGCGCTTGTATCCGGCAATATGTACACACGATCTGATACGTCAAGGGTTACACACTTTCTTCACGTACACAGGCCATAATACAGTGTAATAAGTTCAGGCAAACTGCCAGAAAATTATCTATCTATATATATGTATGTTTATACACCAATCTGCTCAATTTCAACATAAGCATAGACACCCAACTCTTTTGTGTACATTTCATAATACATGTATGTTGACAACATTGAAATCCTTGAGTACACCAATCAAATTAATAAAACAAATAAACATTTCAATCTTTTGGTATTCCTTAAAGGCCCATTAAGTTTGTTCTAAACTGGCCACCTTTCTAAACAGTATGCTGAAATTTCAGATGCGCCTTTCAATTATATAAAACACTGAAAGCAGATGGATACACCAACCAACACTTTCTATTCCTCCCAACTAATCTTACATTGTATCATGTACATGTAACTGTGAACTTGCAGATACTTTTTCCAGAATACAGAATCAAACTGAACGTATGTCTTTCTTCATGTGAACATTATGAGAAGATACACATTTACATGCATTTAACTCCTCACGGTGTTGCAGGCAAGAAATACTGTAAACATAACCCAAAAGTCAGGGAAGCAAGTTGATTTCTTTCCAAAGGTTTCAGGACACAATACATCTTTGCCTTTAATTGCATCGCTTAGCTTTGAAATGGATTCTGTTAACATGAACAGGAATGTGGCTGATTGTAATCTTTACCCAAGTGTATTCTTCACAAACTAGAGTAAAATTCGCCAACAACACATTAACATTTTGCACATGTAATATATTCTCGTCGTCACTCTGGGCTGGGTGCCAAAGTAGCACACGCCTGCAGAGTTTCTAGCTGGAATTCATGCCAAAAGTGATAACTATCTGATTTTTAAACAGCTTTTTTTTTTCAGCTGACAGCTGACATATACACTCTTAGACATCCTAGACAAGATCTAATCAAGGGAGATTACTCTTGATTAGGTTAAATCACACCTATAAATCTTGTTTAGCGTTAAAGGAAAGAAACTTGGAACATTGCAGAGCAAGTATCAAATTTCCAGATACATGCAAACACATACACTGTCGGCATTCCTAACATCATGGGGATACATTTCAACAAATCATGAAAAACCTTCAGTATATGTGTACACCCGTGTATTTATTTATTTATTTGATTGGTGTTTTATGCCGTACTCAAGAATGTTTCACTTATCCCATGGTGGCCAGCGTTATGGTGGGAGGAAAGCAGGCAGAGCGTTGGGAAACCCATCACCATCTGCAGGTGGCTGGTGGACCTTTCCACCTACAACTGGAGAGGAAGCCATGGTGAGCCCCTCAGCCACATAGGCCCCTACTCCAATGTAAGCCCCTCTCAACATAAAGCTTCCTCTCAATATATTTTATTCATCTGTTAATTAGATCTATAGGTGAATCATGTACTTTTCCGGGATATTTCAGTATGCAGTCAGTTTGGCTTATGATGGGAGGTATCACACTCAGCCTCACTAGGCAACTGACAAACCTCATGAGATTACCAAATTCCTCAACATTTCTGCATATAAAAGGGCAACTTCCAGGGTAACTTACACACCTTTTCAGTCTGATTTTGGAAGCAAAATTGCGTTGGTTGGATTGGCCATTTCCATGGCTTCAGAAAAGTATATTAACAGCCTACACAGAATAATGCCCTCAGAATGTGTTTGTTTGGGGAGCTACGTAAATATTTTTTATGGTAATCTAAAACAGGTTTTGCAAATTTGCAGTAAAATGGGACAGTAACCTGTTTTTGGTTGCGTAAATTGCAATTATGGAAATCTGAAGTATGGCACCTACAGGTTTCCTTAGTGTAAATGTACTTTCAGAGACTCAGACAGAATAAATGTTCTCAAATCTGCATGTTCTCAAATCTGAATAAAATAATTAAGTTGCTAGTTTTTAAATTAGAAAGCACTGCATTAGTTGCATGTAAATACAAGAAGGCAATAAATTCTGTACCACAACTTCAATCTCATAACATTATTTCTGTCAGCCTGTCAGCAATGTTTTGGTCCAAAGGTTTTCTTTTGAAATGCCTTTTGTAGTTTCCACTCCAATCTTCATAATATAACGGAGTAAGGCATAAAAAAACTTTGCTTCTGTGTCAATCTTGAATACAGGTAAGTTTGTGTTACATGAACGCGGACCTCAGCAAGAGCAGTTCTATCGCTTCAGGTTTGCAGACCTGCAGCGATTCTTTTGAGTACGGGTAATGGACTCAGGGTTCAATGAATGTCAAAATTTTAAAATGAAACCCTGAGTCCATCTTCATGGACTAAACCTGACTCCAATTTGACAAGAATGGGAATGTTTAACTGCAACATAAGCATGTTTGACCACAATCTGTTGTAAGTCTCCCAGTCAAATTGAACCCCCTTTCTACCCTGCCTTGAGCAGCTGCGACTGACAGGCAAATTCCTCCCCATTATATCCGGCGTACAATTTTCTTAACTTGTTTTTCACTTCTCAAGTGAAGTAAAGCCCATCGCTACTATGTAGCAGCAGGGGCCCATCATCAAGTCAACAGCATCTCACTACACAGACTTGTTGATGTATATTGTATTACCTAAGCAAGGTACGAGGCCTTTGTAGTGAAGGACTTCCGGTAGGGTAAGGGCCGGTCGCACCTGGCCTGAACTAGCCCATCAGTTTTTTTCACTTACCACAGACCAGCAGACCTACATCTACTGTACCCACAAATAAAATATACAACACAGAAATACCACCACGCCAACAACAGTTTGTTGGTTTTCTTGGTTTTCTTTAACACAGTTAAAAATTTATGGTGAACTATTTTGTTTTTATGGTAACCGATTACAGGTCGATTAAACTTAATTTCTGCAAAACCAGTAGGCTAAGGCATTTAGCCATTCACCATAATGTCACATCCCTGCTTGTACTTGAATAAACATGCAAAAACATTGAAGAATTACAGTAAGCCTCCTTCGAACCTCACTTTCCAGCAATGCATTATAGCCTTATTTGTACCTATGAGCAAAGGAACCTGATATGTGCCAATGAGTGTTGAGCTCAAACACATAATCTCATAACATCATGAGTCATGACCTCTGCTTATGCAGTCTAGACTACAAATTAAAATGTTATAGAAATGTTACTTGTGTTGAGGGAATTTCATGTGCTGTAATGATAAGAAGCAGAAAACCATTTTCTTGTTTACCATGCAGATACTTTGGTTGACTTGAATGGGTCTCAGTTCAAGATGAAATTCCATAGCCCAGGTGCTCATCTGAAAATTACTCTTTGGTGGGTGGGAGGGTGGACGTAGTCATGGCGATAGCTGTCATAATGGGTCCTGCATAACTTATACATTGTTTCATAGCCAAAAATGAACTGGATACATTTTGGTGAGGGAGACATGCTGCAAAGCACATGTTCTGGTGGGCCAATTCACTGTATCCACATGCATACACTCAATTGCTTTATCCAGGGCTTTACGCAAATGACAGAATAGAACTGTTATGTCTACAGAAACTCAAAACCACATCACCATCCATAGCTGCAATAGTTTAATTTCTGTCATGTATAAAGTACATCTTGAAACAAACAAGTTACATCACCGTGCTGTGTTGTTAATTCCTTAGCTCAATTTGTCACATCTGCTAGTGGAATAAAAATAAGACACATGCAATTTCAAACATCTTATAGAATTTGACTAATCACTGGAATACAGTTATATCCCAGCATGCAATGTGTGTCAGACCCCATGAATCAATTGTGATCGTCCAATATCGTCCAAAGTATAAGTTCTTATACTTTGGAGTCACTGTCGCATAACACCCGATGGATTAATTATGATTTTGAAATATATTTTAGAGGTTTAGTTCTCATCTACATTAGGGTCATTCAATTTAAGATACATGCTATACAATCAGTTATGAAATGTTTGATTGTTTTGAATTCCTCCCCAACCCCTTGTAACAATGTTGGAGCCAAGCACATGAGAGCAGTGGCAAGAGGGGGGATTTTCACAACTGATCAATACACAAGAGTCATCATATTTGAACTCATAATCCAGAGAAGTACCGTTCTGAAATTACTCACCTTTTCATAAAATTTATGCTGTATGCCCATAGCGTGCATGATAGCTCCTGAGACCTTGGTATCCAGGAATTGTGTGACTTCTTGAATGCTGAAGGGACCTTTCATGTGTGCCATGACCCCTTGCAAGGCTGTCACCAGATCGTCCCACTCTTCGCTGATTTCCTCGATCTTTGCTAAACACCCTCGCAACACATTGACGCAAAACTTCTTGCAAGGTTTCACCCTGGTATATCCTTCACAATGTGAACAGAACTGCAGTCGCGTCAAGGCGAAACTGCACTCCTTGTCTACCATGAGCAGATCTGTAAAATTCACCGCTTTCACGATTGTCGACAACCCTTTGAGGAACATCTTGGCTTTATACAGTGACTTGGAGAGGCTGACAGACATTTTGTGGGGGAAATCCCCAAACGGCTGCGGATACAGATGCTGTCGGACACCAGCTAAGCAGTCTCGGTAATCCTCAGTGAAAATGGAAAGCGATGGATCATTCAAGATGTGGCTGAAGGCAATGGGGAATAAATCGTCGAAAAACTTGGAAACAGACAGGTTAATGTTCACCTCTCTCTGAAGGATGTACTGCTGGAGGTCCAGGAAGAGGGCCTTGAGAGCATCATTCATCTCCTGCCAGGGAACGTGGTACATGTCACTCAACAGCAAGTCCGTGCTGTACTGCGCTCCTTCAATCATCGCCAGGAACTGGTCTGCAAACAAAGAAAACAATTTTTATATCTTATGCTATTGGCAATGCTGAATAAATTTCATCTGAAATTTCACCTGTAAATATGCACTTTCAGAAGCAATGTACATACAGGCCTTAGAATGATACTTTTGATGCCAAAAATTCAATTTCCCTGACAAAAAAATCAACGATACTTTCACCAAAACCTCTCAAGTGGTCACACAAAGGTGGTGAATCTATTACAATGAAGCCAAATGTGTCTCTTGCAAACACTACTAAAAATTTACGAGAAATACAATATGGTAAAACATGTACAGTACTTACTTTGCCTTGTTCTGGAAGTTCTACTGACTTTAGAAAGTTTTGTTTAGAAGGTTCATGTACATGTAGGATGATAAGTCAAGTCACTTGTGTAATTGAGCATCAAATGTCAATATTTTATTAATATTACCTCTCTCTAAAAATGAAATTTTTGCGACGGTGGTGAGGATGGGGGCAAACAAATATAATTTATGAGTTATACTTAGCAGGGTAGCATAAACTATATCCTGTACATGCACATGCTTCATTTAAGAGAATATGAAGGAAAACCAGTGGTCAAGTGCTTCACACAAAGATTCTTGTACAAGAAAACCATTCATGTACATGTGTACTTTAATCAGTATTTGATATCATGCTTGAGAAGCATTTAACTCCACTGACATGGTGTTGGCATTTGATCTTTTCCCATTTCAAATATGGGTGAAATCACTTAAGATCAACTAAATCAAGAGAGAGTGTACATCCTTTATGCAGACCCTGGTCCCCTGCCATAGCTGGAAACTGTCTACTATAGACATAAGCAAAATCAAAGTGATATATGTATATATTTGAAGATAATGTATATTCAATCATAGTCGTACCATATTTGTCAACAGATATTTGGCAACACCATTTCGCTGCAAACATACATGTTGTATGACATGGGTTTACTTTCACCCCAAATACGTTTGATCCCAATATATTACATGCATGTGGCTCTTTTATACATGGCTTAATGATAATTTGCTACAAAGGCAAAATCTTCGACTTTTGGCAACTCTGGCACATTCTTGTGTTCCTGAATGCAAATTCCTACCATTACCACAAACACAGCCAGAAGACAATGTAATGTAAATGCCCTAAAAATTCACCACCGAAAAAGGGCAATTTTATTCAAAAATAAAGGTCACCAAATATTACTTTTCGTGTTGAAACATTCCACCAGAAGGTTATCATTCTACCTTCTACACTAACCTGAAACCATCTTTCTACTACCAAGGGAACTCTTTGAATCAGGCAAAAAAAAGAGTAGCTTCACCCTGGTCAAGATTTTAGGTTGAATACAGCTGTATTAATAGCAACTAGGGTCAACTATAATACATATCCCTAAGGAGATATACTGGGACGATTAAAGTATTAAGCTCTGAGGTCATGAGGGAGTAATGGAAACTGCCAGGGAACTCTTCACTGGGTTAGCTGTTATAGAAAATACTCATGACTGCCTGATTCCTGACATTTTGTCAGTCGCGTAACCTTTCCGGTGTATGTGTCTGGCATTAGGCTACCACAGACATAACACAGGGCGCGAGTCTCAGGGTCACGATCTCACCCCTATATCATTACCCCACCACTCATAAGGTGGGATGAGCTCTCAGGCAGTTTTTGCCTGTCACATATGAGCATGGAAGGATTTTGTAACTCTGCCAAAGCCACTCTTGCAGAAAACGTTGGCTACAGGACACATGTATACAATGTGGCTTTGGGATCCAATACCTACACAATTTGTACATTAGACTGTTTTTGCAGGAATAGCACTTCTGTATATCTCCATTATACATGTACTGTCATTCCGATCATTGTATGTTAGATACAGCACGTATAAGAAGTATAAACAGACAACCTGAATTTGACCATTTTCATGTCAGCATCCAGTATCCATCAATTATTCAGCAATACATTATTAAGTTTGCTTTACTCATGAGCTCATTCCTCCTGTATCTAAAAGTATAAATCACATTTATTTTTTTATTTATCTGACAATGATTTAACACTGTTCCCAGCTCATTAAGTTTTATGGGTAGGGGAGAGGATGGCTGCTCAGAATATACCACACCTATATACTCCTGAAAACTTATCTGAAATCTTTAAAATCATTATTCTGTGACACTGTTCATCCTTACATTTCTGCAACATTCCTTAAGGCAGCATAGCTTACACATACATGTACTCCTGATAGCTTGGCCATTTTATTCCACTCTTCCACTATTGTAGCACTCTTCACCTTTTCATTTCTGCAATATTCAATAATGCAGCATACATGTACCTTAGACATGAAAAAACAGCCATTTTATACCATCTGTTTTACAAGTACATGTAGCACTCTTCACTACATTTCTGCAAGAATCCATATTATACATGTGTATCATGCTTTCTGCATGAAAAAAGTGACCACTTTATCCAGGCCATAAAAAACACAAAAAAGCTGATTTACTTTTTCTGCAGCCTTGGAGAAGTCAAAGTGGGAATTGCCCCCATGAGCTGGAGTGGACATCTCATAAACTGGGAGCAATGAAGGTAAATCTGAGTGGGTGCCACTGACACAGCCTTTATCTTCAGGCAATCAGCCTGTTGCAGGCAACTTTAAGATAAGGTAATGATTTAATAGAGCCAGACATGCCATCTCTCTCCTATAGCCTCACAGAGTTGGATTTCAGGCCTGCATAGTTCTGCATTATCATGCCTTTAGCTATTCCGCATATCAAAAAAGTGAAACTTTTACAGTTTTTGCAGCCAATTTATAGAAACAAAAATGTTTTGACTTGATTGCCAAATTTGAGGGGAACTAATGGAAATAAAAAATATTTACATGTCCTTACAAAGGCTGAATAATGTCTTCAAAAATTCAAGATACACTACACATCAAATCTTTTCCAAGAAATTAAATTTACCTGTTCCATTATCAACCTTGCAATATTTTGTCCACCTACAGATTTTTACAATTCCTAAACACCTGTTTAACATAAAAAACACTTATTATTTCTATAAAATCTTGATGCCTGGAGCCACCATATAAAACATTTTCAAACATGTAAATTATTTCTTTCACGTTTAAGGTTTCAGTATACATGTTCCTATCCAAAACAGTAATGATATTTATACATGCAGCTTAATTTATCTGCATCTGAATGTCATAGGTAAAAATCTGTCTTTCACCTGTATCAATAATTTAACCAAACATAGATGTTCCAGGTTGACTGATTTCACAACACTCAATTCTCAACGAAATATAATCTGCTCTTTAAACAGTCTTCAAGAAATTTTTGAAACAAGCCAATTTGCTTCCAACCGATGACGGTAAATGATGACCAGATCACATAAAATTTACCATTGCTAAGATAATGACTTGGTTAAGTGCAGAATTGCGATGAAAGACCTGCTGTTTTCTGTCATGATCAATTCCCCCCACTCAGGTGTGCAAATCTCAGGTGTGTCGGGCTGATGAAAACCAATCAATGTGTATGTTCAAATGCCAGGTAAATCAGCTTTGATGTCATTCTCACCACACAGGTAAAAGATCAAACAGCAAAATATTGAGCAAGTCAATTAGTGCTGTACAAATTTACCCAGCAATTTTGTTTGTGCCAGCTATAGCTTTATTTTCCGATCATTGCAGCAGCATGAAGGAAAAGGCAGATCAGAATTCACATGTTCAAGGGGTTGGTGATTATCACTTTAATACCCTATACTCCGTAATAATACTGCAATTGCCATAAGGTTAGAGCAGAACAACTACAGATTGATGAGAAAGTGGCACCTCCTGCCTAAATAAACAAATAAACTTTGACACTTACTCTCAAACATCAATATTGGATATGGATTCATTACATCAAGATTATTTGGCCATTTATGAAGTGATCTGAGAAACTCCTTATCTCTTTGAATAGACATATTTTTATATTAACATCTAAAGACAATACATGTAGTGGAATGTTGTTAGAGTTAATATTACACGCATATTTAGCTTACTTTTCTTGTGATGTTTGTAAGGTTATCTACCTCAGCCAAAAAGTAATCGTGGCGGAATTAAATATGATCTAAATTTTGAATCACATATGAAAATTAAATCAGCCTAATCCATCGACATAATATATTTACATGGTACATGTAAATGGTCCATGCAAGTCTGAATGATTAATGTAACAGTATACTGCATTTTGTAAATGCATACTAGTTTTAAGTGTACTCTTCTGATCATATCTTCAGTACACCTCAGATGTTGCACATGTATTCCTAGTTCTTAACAACTGTTGACAGTATGTAGCCTGTCTACGGTGCAGTACAGCTGTCTGCCACATGTCCAATTCGCACATGCACATAGATAATTCCTGTGAATCAGCATATGGGTGTGTTCATCATTTTATTCTGCGTGGAAATTCGACCTGCACTTTGTGTTTATCACCACTTGTGGTTTATTTGTGTTGCATGGTTCACAAGTATTTCTGGTTGTCGCTGGCAGACTGGCGGTTCATTGGTACAACGTAAAGGTATAAGCATGGGATAACAGAAAGCCACTAGAGGTTGTTTTCAAACAACATTTATGAAGGCAGAATAAGCAGAGTGTTGCGTTGTCTTGAAGGAGAGTGTTGTGTTGTCTGATCCTGAGTAATGCTACATACCATGTAAACCAAAAAAACAACACAATTTAACACTGAAACTATTTTGTGCACCCATAATATACCTTGTCATATAGGTGGAATAACATAAATATCATTTACCTTCCAGCATTAGATGCTACTTTTTACAGATGCTTCACTTCATTGGCTGCCATTAAATTTTTGCAGTACTGCCAAAGTGGCGCTAAACCATAATTATTGATTTAATGGTTCACTTAATTTGCATTAAAGTTGTATGAACATGTACTTGAAACTGTCAAGTTTGATTTCCTTGCTCACTCTATTTTTAGAAAGATATTTGATTACCAGAGTGATGGAAAACAAATGTTCACATGTTCAGGTACAAAAACGTTGGCATTAATACCAACTGTACAGGTATGATTAGCAAATGACAAACATAAATTACGGACAATAATATAGCCGTATTACAACTGCAATTATATTGTAACACAAAAAGCGACTTTACCTCAATGTCTAAAAAAGGTATTCAAATCTGACTTCAAGCAAGTTAACATGTCCTACAGAATATCTATTTATTAAAAGTGTCATGCCTTACAAGAATATTTCACTTATACGATGGCATCCAGCATCATGGTGGGAGGAAATCAGCAGAGCCTAGCAGAAATCCGCAGATTGCTGGCTGATCTTCTCACGTACAACCCAAGAGGAATCATGCATGAGCTCGACTTGAACTCACAGCGAATCTTAGTTGAGACACTCCTAGGTCATTGTACTGTACTTTACTTTGCAATGGATAAAACAACAAGAGAATACGAAAAACTTTGTGCATGGCTTCAGAAACATGAGATCTGAGGCACTTACTGTTTATTATGTTTCCTTACAATCTGTATCCACTGTCAAAAAAAAGACAGCTTTTCTTTGTCCCCTAACTAGGACAGGATGACAGCCACATCTTTTATCACACTGCTTACTGATAAGCTATAAGAATCAGATCAGGCCAACTTATATGTGTGTTGTTGGAACTCTCTTTGGCTAAACTGAACCAAGCTCTGTCCTTACCCTGCTGCCCAAGAGGTCACTGGCTGAGATGCAGTTCTCCTTGGTTAGACTATGCCTCTTAGTAAGAAGATTTGCCAGATGTCAACGGTCGAGTGTTAATTTATGAGGGACACACTTGAATACCATAATGTACACTATACCTGTACATACATGAATGAAAGTGTATCTACCTGTACCTTCCAAACAAACACTGAAACATCTTTTAAAGATCAAGAAACCTGTGAGAATGTGACAAAATGAGCACCTTTTTCATGGATGAAATTTTAGGTCAAATACATTGATTAGAAAAAAGAATACATGAGCTTAGTGTCAGCAAATTATATCTCTTTTCTTTCTGGCCAAGTGTTGGGAGGTCTGCAAATGGTGAGATGGTTGCCAGTTTTCCTTGGGCTCTACCTAGTTTCCTCCAGCGATACTACTGCTACAAGTGAAACATTTTTGCCTATGGCACAGAGCATCAACATTTATAAATTTAAAAAGATGCATTTGCTTTAAGTGTGCAACAATGACATCTACATGGCCTGAAGTTCCAAAGATGATGACTAAGGGATCAGTGAACTTTTTCAGGTAGAATTTCTTCATACAAGTTGATATCTGTCACCTTTTGTACGATACCTGAATGATATGTCAAGCAGACTATGACAGATCTCATTCTACCCCTTTTCTTTAATCTTTACCTGCGAAATTACCTGACCCAGAAAACCAGCTCAAAGAAAATCCTGTTCCACTGACTTAATTGCATTTAGATAGATACATAAAGTATGTAAATACATTACCCTAATATTTTCACTAAAATATGACAAGAACTGAAAAATACAGGCAAACACTTTTTGTACAAAAGCATGGTTCATCCGTGTGATATTATATACCCAGCTGAGAATTCAGAACAATGAACCTGTCTGAGGGAATTATCTCTTTGTTAATAGTTTTGAACAGAATTCACTTGCATAATAATACGACACCTGAACATAATTTTACTTGAATTTTAACATGATGCTTCTCCTTAACAGAATTCAGCTGCATGACAACAGGCATGGACTGAATTTACATGCATAACAACATATATACAAATGAATTCACATGGCTAACAGACAGCCTCAATAGAATTCAATTGTCTGATAACACACACAAACAGAATTCACTTGCATCACTGTAATAAGCCAGAAGAGAAGTCTTCTGGATCATTATGACACATACAAACAGAATTCACTTGCATCATATCATTACACACCTGAACAGAATTCACCTGCATCCTATCATTATACACCTGAACAGAATATACCTTCATCATATCATTATACACCTGAACAGAATTCACCTCCATCATATCATTACACACCTGAACAGAATTCACTTGCGTCATATCATTATACACCTGAACAGAATTCACTTGCATCATATCATTATACACCTGAACAGAATTCACCTTCATCATATCCTTACACACCTGAACAGAATTCACCTCCATCATATCACTACACACCTGAACAGAATTCACTTAACCATTGTGCACCTGAACAGAATTAACCAGCATTTTACCATAACACACCTGAACAGAATTCACTTGCATCATATCAATATACACCTGAACAGAATTTACCTTCATCATATCATTATACACCTGAACAGAATTCACCTTCATCATATCATTACACACCTGAACAGAATTCACCTCCATCATATCACTACACACCTGAACAGAATTCACTTAACCATTGTACACCTGAACAGAATTAACCAGCATTTTACCATTATGCACCTGACCAGAATTCACTTGCATCATATCAATATACACCTGAACAGAATTTACCTTCATCATATCATCATACACCTGAACAAAATTCACCTCCATCATATCACTACACACCCAAACAGAATTCACTTGCGTCATATCATTATACACCTGAACAGAATTCACCTACAGGATAACACACATAAAACAAAATTCACCTGCACCATAATACCATGTAACTCACATAGTACTATAGTACAGTATACTACTATAGTAGTATAGTATCACATAGTACTATACCTCTACCAAATTCAAACCTCAAAACTACTGCACAACTGCTAAAATAATTCTTAACATCACTGACAACTGAAATTTATTTGAGGACACAGAAGATCCTTGTATTTACACCACTGTTATTATGTTTACACCATTTAATGCTTTTCTTGTTTGCCTCTCCTCCCACCCCTGCCATATCCTCCAAAACCAAATCCTTAGACATCTAGATACAGTCAGGTCAACCATACAGCCTGTACATCTACCGACAACTCCATCTGTCATACATGTGTATTAGTACACACACCAACAGAGCTGTACTCTTAAGATACATGTGCAGTCTGGATTCCATATATCCACAACCATGCACGACAGTTGCAAATCACTGACAGTCCTGGAGTTTCAGGCTTTAGAGGCCAGTTCAGTATAGACTTATAGTGTGTTTTCAGGCTGTAAAGTCAACAGGGGTGAGTTCAGTGTTGTAGCAGCATAAGGAGCCAGGCTGTGTGAGGGTTGGGGTATCAGATAACTCCTTCACACTGTCCAAGGTAAATACTCTAAAAGTATGCAAGAGAGTTTAATTTGTGATATTGCATTGCCTGCCTAAAAGAAATGAGCTCTTTTCAAGCAGTATGTGTGTATGTTAATAGGTCAAACTCAAGATTTCAGTTGTTTGACAAGAAGTGCTTAGAATGTAAATTTATATATATTGTGTCTTTGAGGCAGGGCGAGTCAGTGTTGCCACAGGAACAACATGCTAAAGACACCAGACATGAGCTCAGGCACATTATGCTGACCCAGGTGGACCTGTCCTGTCTCCTTGCTTTAACCTATCACTGTGGTGAGCACTAAGAGCATCAAAAAGTACCATTTTCAAAGCCTTTGCTAAGACCAGCCTCGAGATTGATCCCAGATCTGCTGACCCCGACATGGGTGCTCTAACCAGAGTATTAAATGTACATGTCCTTATTGATGGTTGCATGGTTTGTTTGCTACATGTACATGCAGGCCAACACACAGCTCCTTGAAATGCGGGGTTATTTCAATAATCCCTGGAAATTAAGCTGGACTTGAGCCCTTCCTTCAGCCACCCACAGCAAAGGGAGAGGTTCTACTGTCCTTCATCCAGTCTATAAATGTCAGGTAATTTCCAGGTCAGACAGGCAAAACTTCGCCCTGGGGGTTGGGGGGGGGGGGCATGACTGTACCAAGACACAGACCTGTTCTACACTGTACAGCTCACCTTACCCTGGGATTCTGTTGTTAATCCTGAGTGTTCCAGGATACCTGTATACCTCAGTACTGGAAACCGGGTATGCTACTTGACTAGACAAGCTCTCCGACCCTGGATACTCTCATCTGCAGATTACTATTATTTATCCCAAGTGGTGGGCTTCTTTTTTTTTTTCTCTCCTCTACTTTGAATATCACCCACTTGAAACTCCAGATGATTTCACTTCTTGGTTTGAAGTGCTGCAAATATATGATATACCAGCTGACCTCAGGTATTTTGTCTGAAATTGGCTCTCATAAAGCTGAATGAATTCACAGTAACTTTTTGACCTACACAGAGGAAAGGGCTTTATGAGATGAATTCTGGGCATGATAGATACATACTCCAGTCAGACAGAACATGACAGATGCTGGTCCCAAAAGACGATACACCACTCCCACCCCCAATAATGCATGTATTACACCAGACTTTGAGACATTTCAAAGTAGATCTTAAAGCTCTCTTAACTACACATCTTGCTTTCTGGCTGCCCTTCTAGATATGTTATTAATTAAGACTATAATTCATAACTAATAATAATTAATCGCTATACTGTACTTTACACTGATACAGGGCTACAAAGTGTAGCCTTCATCACTTAATGTGAATACTTTAAGAAAGAAAAAGTGCTGTTGCATTAATTAATGGATGTACAGTCACCTAGCAAATGAAGAGCATTGTTCAAAATCATTCTTATCTCGTGCACGTACATCTATTTCACAGGTATACAAATTTGTGGTTAAACTCAGGGTCTACCATACACTTGACCTACTTGCACACTTTCAAATACATATCAGCAGGTATATTTATATATACACGCATACGTTTATTCACAAAACCAAGAGGTAGGTAGGATGTGTTAATCAACCAGGTATCTCAAAAATAAATGGCTAAAGTGCGTGATTGTGGTTCAGTCTGGTGAGGGATCGATTTCTTACAGGTGCCAAAATGGCTGCTCTTCTAACAGGTTTTTCCACATTATCTGCGAAAAAGAAAAAAAAAGACAAGAAAAAACAAGGTTGATGATTTTTCAGTGATTTACAGACTTGCTGAGGGTAACAGTGTCAACACTTGAGACATGGGAGCTGTGGTAACTAGTACTTAAGATTTGCCTTAGAGCAAAGTTACTCTACTTCCTCCATTACTTGAGCTCACACTGTAATTCATGAAACTACGTCCTTTTCTTCTTAATTTAATCACCTTTGTACACTAGGAAATATACCAGCCAAGTTGGAGTTTTCAACACATATATGTTTTGATTGCTGTTAGGCCTACACATTTTTGCCCATGTACATGTGTATATGCATGTTTAACATATGTATTTGAGTTAAAATGCCGTCTGACCCAGAGGTCACACATTTTTAGTGAAACTGTACGTTTACACATGCCTATAGGAAAGAAATAGAATAAAGGTCCTTTAATAACTTGAAACTAATGGCATTTGCACATTTTGCTTTACAAAGAGCTGATGATTCTTAACTAGAAAGTAACAGGAGACAAAAAAAAAAAATCTTAAAAACTCACAAACAACAGACTACTGGAGACTGGTGTAACTGAAAACAGATACTGAACTCTGGATTTCTTCTCCTATCTCTGGACAAATTGCTGTCTAGTATGTGTCAAAAGTTTCAAACAACCCTGGTGTGGGAAGTAATAACCTTTCTCCATATCTACATGTACTTGCTTCTCAGATATTTATCCCACCACCACTCCAGCAAACTGGAAGAGGGCAGTCTGCTATATCCTCTACTTACAATGTACATCCCCTGCCCCTTAAAGTCAATACACATTGCCTCTCCTAACATCTAGCAAAGGAAACATCCCTATGTCTAGAGACAAGATATGAATTTTGTTTTTTATTGGACACTTTAGGTTCTTTTAAGTTCACAGCTAGTGAGAAGAAAACCTTGTAGCAAAATGTGAAACTGACAGCTACTTCACATAACAGCTCAAGGAATACTGTAAAACTGACAGCTACATGTACTTCACATGATAGCAACAGGAATAATGTAAAACTGAGAGCTATTTCACCTAAATGCACACGGAATACTGTAAAATTCAGAGCTATTACTGAACATAAATGAACATTCAATCAATTGAGCATATATGAACATCTAGCTTACACTTAATCTGAACTCTTCTTAATTTTCAAGACGCTAAATAATTCTCTTATGACTGATTTTTACATGAGAAGCATTCTTAAATCCCAATATTCCTAGACCTAAAACCAAAGTAGTACAATTAGCCATACAGCATTTTGTTTTTGTCTCCAGCAGCTTTCACATTATTGTTGTTTCTTTTGGTGCAATTCATCTTTCAGAACAGCCAAGTACATGGTTTGCCTTTGTGGTTCTCAGGGCCAAGTTGTTATCATAGGCCAGTCCTCCCTCTAAGCTAGCCAGGCTGCCTAATGTTTACGATATCCCTGACAAGTGTTGTTGTTGCTACTGTGAAATGATATGTGCACACTCACACACAAGGAGGCAGACTGCAAGCCTGAGCTATTCAGAGCATCCCAAGCCTGCTATGTAGGCGTTGTTGTTGTACAAATATGTAAGGGATTATGATTTCAAATACAGACCACACAGTCATCTGTGACAAAGTCCATGGAATTTACAAGACCTGAAATACATATGCTACACAAAATTTTATTTGCAAATTACTACCCGACATAAATCCATATATTTGGCCCTAACTGCTATAGGAGAGTGTACTCTCCTGCAATTTCAGTGCTCAACTGAAAAAGAGATGTGGAAACTCCCTTGAAGAGTTATGGAAAATGAATCCTGGAAAGCTAATGCCAGACACTGCACACATCTACATGTAGCTGTACAAGTCCACACTCTGCATGTGGGATAAAGTTAAGGTGTAAGCCATGTGCCAAGAAAAACCAAAATATTTTAACTACAAAAAAAAAAAAACACAACAAAAAAAAAAACTATATTTTAACTTTCACAAGGTTTTCATCATCATTCATCCATTTGGTGAACTTAAATGACTATGATGACAACAAGAAACCATTGAATCAAGAGTGTTACTGCTAATGGAATCCCCAGTTTCCTTCAAAGCAGTTAGGCATATGTCAATGTAATTGGATGAAACAATCAAACAATCACTCAATACAGGAAGAATGGATAATATGTTTAATTACTATTAGAGTATGTTTGCTTGCAATACTTAATTTTAATGAATGTACAGGAGTCAATAGTACACAAATGTGAGAACCATATGTGTATCAAATTTCCTAACACCAGTAATTACCAACATGTATATGGCACATGCAACAGTTCAGTTTTTCACATTTTATTGTACATATGTTTGCTTAGTTCATGAGTACTATCTAGTCTGACTCGACCAATGAGGTTGAGGTGAGCATTTACACTAAATGGCCATTGCCATCATATTGGCATGCTTTCAAAAGGTTCTCTAAGGAAACTGCAAATTCCAGAATCCTGTCTAGACAATCTGGTTCTTCCATCAAAGGTCAAATTATGAAGCAATGATATAGTGAAAATTGCACCGGAATGAGCAATACACCACTTGTGATGTTGACAGAGAAAATTTGGCCAATTATAGGGCTCTAAATGAGCATAATGCCAGTCACTTACATAAATTACACTGCCTCACCCTTTATTAGCCAAAATTGGTACACGATTATGACCTACTGTTTGTTAACTAAATACACAATCCGTTGCTCATTGTGCAACTCAAAGCATACTAGTCATACAGTACCCATGGACTAAAACAGAGACCCCTCTAGTCATAAATGAATTCGCCTAAAGCAACAGTCAAAACATTCTGGAGTATTAGGATTTGGAAGTCCCATAAAAGGTGTATGGTTGGAACTGGAGCATTGACATAAACTGTGTAGGATGCAGACGGTTTATTTGTCAGGGCTATTGGCCTTGATGGAAAATAAGAGCTTATTATTTCTACTCCGGAAGAAGCCATTTAAGTTCAACATTACGTAAGGATCTATCAGAACATGTCAAACTTAAAGTTCTCCTTAAATTATTGAGATAACGAGGCATTAATCTGAGAAACATGAAAACTAATCAAGCACAAAACTGACAAAACTCGGTCTGAGTTTTGAACAGGAAATGTAAGATCCTGAAATTGTAAGATATATCAAAATCACAGGAAATACATGTATTCAAGTTTTCATCTCCTTATAAGTTGAGGAACCTTCCTGAGTGCCTATAAATATAGAACAGTTTGTGACAAGTTTCAAAACTGTTTTCATTTCCGGCTTATAGAGCACTTGTCCTCATTTTCATATCATAGATATGTGCGCCTACTTATTTGCTGTCAGAACGCAAATGCAAAAATTATTTTGAAGATGACTGATATAAATCTATATTTACATTAGGATTATGAGAACATCTTGATACATGTATCTACCTCTCTGAAAGGGCATACTTCCCTCTGTCACAAAGATATTCTCAGAACACTCGCCACATAAATTATGAAAGATTAATTATTACCTGTGAATAAATGTTATCACTCAAATATGCCGGATCAAGTTAAAAGGACTTCCATGACAGCTATGGTAGCCATATTGGTGTAATTCTTTTATACCGACAAAATGTCAACTGTCTCCAATATGGCTGCCATTGTTCTACACTTACATGTAGCTGAGGATGTCACATACCCTAATTCTTCAACCTTTTCAACCACTGCTGGAAGAAGTACTTCAGTATTTTCTTGGAGAACAACAGGCTCTACAGAAATACTTCTAATAGTTTTATGAATCTTATACCTATGGTGTCATAAACAAATCACTTTTGGATCTATTTTTACAACAACCGAATGCATAAAATTATGCTATAAAAGCTGCTTAGATGATTCAAAAGTTTTATGATTTACAGTACCCTAAAGGACCTAAAATTTGGCTCCAAAAAGTGAATCTTCAGAGGTAAATTAATGTCACAAAATATTGTTTTTGGTGATGATATGTACATTTTTTCCAAACAAACCTCAATGCACATTTCAAAAATGAACAGAACAAACAGAAACAGCAACAATGACAAGATTAGTCATGCCTGAAGTTTCAGGGCAATGAACTGACAATCTATCAATCAGTCCTGTGTTGAATAAACAAAATATTAAAGGCCTTTAACTACTGTGAAATGAGTAAAAAAGCTTATGTAAATGTTATAAAAGTACACTATGTTTTGATGATAAATGTACATGTGTATTTAACCACGATTTGCCTAAATTATCATACCACACATAATTTCAATTATCCGAAGCTCTGAAACCACTCTGCATCTGAACAAATAAATCAGTCATTTTTTTCTAATTAGACATACGACTGTCTACAACACTGGTGGGTTCGTTAGCAACAGGTAACAATAACACACAGGTAAGCCTCAGCTGAATGAAATAAATCTGAATTAACCTGCCACACCTGACATGCTTTTCAACTGTCTATACACAGCCAGCCGCATCATTTCTAATTCAGTTATGCTGATAAGAGCATGTCTGTTGTCACGGCAACCCGTCTGTCCCGTTCATCTTCAGAAGACATGGGGCGACCAGGGTAATTCGCTTCATGAGGCAGGTGTGTTTTGTCTGACACCTTAATGTAATGAGCATGGGGACAAATGTGCTGGAACTAGGGGAAGTGCTCAAGGCATTCACACCGGAGACATGAGAGGAAAAGATGGGGGGAGGAGGTTTCGGGTAGGGAGAAAAAAAACCCCCACCTTTACAACTATATCCACACAAAATTATGGCAATACATCTATATTGCGTATACCCAAGCACACATGATGTGAGTGCAAGATTAGGCAATGCTAAGTAAGATGCATTGCTCGCTAAGCATTAAATTTTCATTTGCTTAAAAAGTACACAAAGCCGAATTAGTCTACACAGGAATGTTTTGTACAAACTGTTATAATAAATTTGGCAGGCAATACTGGGACTGTGGAAGGATTTCAGGATGAGAACCACAGAAAATCCAACGCTTTTCTTGGTATCACTATATAGGTATAAAACTTGCTGGGCAGGGGTTCAAAACCAAAAACTGTTGGCAAGTTTTTAGAACTAGAATCTGAACTATACCAGAGATCGGAGCAATCCTGAATATCAAAAATACTTCTGCTAGAAAGTTATAAATATACACCAGTCCAAAAAAAAAGCAAACATAAAAAGCATGTATTGTTGTCTATGTACACTAAAGGAGGAGAAAACATAACACAAGGCACAGCAGAAAGGCTACTGAGTGATCGTGTTTTAATATTACTTTAATATCAATGAATCCCATACCTGAATGAATATATGATGGATTGATGTAAATTGACTTGTACACTTCAAGTGGGCTGTGAAAAAAAATGCTGACATTTTCATGCTCTTGAGTGAGTGCCTTAATTCATATTTATCCAGCGAGTTATCATTTCCACAGGTGTGCTTCAAAAACAGGTACTTAAAGCTCTACCGAGTTGTTAGCCTGATTAGGAGTTTTGCTGGCTACGGTCTTATCCCAGGAGTCTGATAGTCATCAGACAATGTGGGGAGTAAGATATACGCCATGTAAGAATGTGAAACACGCTTGCTAAACCAGAGGATATATGTCAGAACACTGGGAATACCTGCAGGCCTATTACCTGCTTGACTTAGTACACTGATTATACTGTGCCTCAACGGCTGCCAGCACTGTAATGCTTGCTGCGTCTCTTATGCCAATAAGGGTGTTGTACAGCCAGAAATGTATACCAGGGTGTCCAAACAGCCAGTTTCAATAACTTAATAACGTATAACTTAATGTCAAAATGCGTGTCTACATCATATTTTTGGATATTTCTTACATGTTAGACAAGGTAGGAAAATCAGAGTTCAAACATATATTTGCATTTCTTTTCTATTTCATCTGTTCACTTGTGCTGGTAGATGGCAATAAACACCATAATTACTCGGCCACCAAGGGGTGGGGGGAAGGGGTCACTTCTGGTTGTAAAGTGCACATATCTGAGAGACTCACAAATCATGACCGCAACAAACAACTAGCCAAAACATCAGTCACTTTGGCATGATCCACACTTAAAGCCGAGAAATTCTCTCATCTTCTAATAGGATTTAAAAAAAGCTTAACGAGGAACCAAATGAACTGGAATAAGTTTAGACTGTTTTCACTGAGACTGGCATGTACATGCATGATCTGAATGAAAATAGTGTAGTTTTGCACTGGATAAGAGCCAACTGTTTCTTCTGGGTGCAATCTACATGTTTTCTAATGAAAAAATTTGGCTTAAAATTGGGTTTTAACTTCCAGTACATGATTTAGGGTGATTCAAATTGCTGCACTCAGTAATGGGAGGAAAAAGTTCTAGCAAATGAAAACACAACTTGAGTTTTAGGCCCAGGAACTATTATTACTGTCTCAGACAGTCAGAAAATTAAGATACTAGTACTTCGAACTTTCAACATCGGATGCTGAGCATGGCATTACACATGTATATCATAATCATAATGAATTATTAAATTGCTGTTTCTAGATATTGTCTGGATGGTAAAACGCCTCCACCCATGACTGAATTATGAACAAATTCGACTTACATATCCAAGAAGTAATTTTTATCGATTTTTCCACAGGGTTTGCTTGCCATCCAGATTAAAGCTCCGCTCACCACTTGATCACAGCCAAAACAGGAACAGTGCCTCATCAAATTTCAGGAAACAGAAGACCACTACACGAGCATCATTTCACATAATATCAGTTTTGGATATGCGGTAACAATATACCTCAGCTGATGAGGAAAAGCGTCATCACACATGCCATAAATTAAAGACAATGTGTACAGGAAATATCTGTCTCAAGCTCAAGCTGTGTAATACAGAAAACAATGCAATGTTAATTAGGCAATTTTAGAGGGTTTCTCTCCCCTTAGAATACATAATATGCATATATATATATATATATATATATATATATATATATATATATATATAGACACACACACACATATACATTTAGTCACTGTAAACATGTATACAATGGAAAAGGTATATATCAACTTTGGTCGCCTCTGAATCTACATGTACAGCTACACCGGCAATCACAGCAGCTCATGGCCAATGATGTCAGCGGTTCAAATCCAGATGTTGCTGGTTTGGCTAGGGATTTAAATGAGCTGGTTTATATTGGATAATTAATTAACATACATACTTGATCAATTGCACCAGTGGTTTACTCAAACTAATCCAGATTCCTTCAGCAAGTTGCCATCATATCAATGAAAAATTCTTAAGCACACGTCAATATGTTCATGTACTGTTTTACTGAACTTGCTCATTCAGCGACTAAAAAAATGTTCTAAGCACTAGTAGTGTGTACATGTACTGGATTTCACTTACAATCACAGGGTACCTGGGCTAGGCAACCTAAATCGGAATGAGAGGGCCTTTGGTAAATCCCAGTTCATATAACAATATTGGCCATCCTAAAATGGCATCTTCTGGAACAACACTGACAGTAGCTTTTCCTGATAAGAAAAGAGCTCTGGATCTAAGTGGATTACCTCCACAGACCACGCTGACACATCTCTTTATCAAAACGATCCAGTGGATTCGGTCCACTGTATTACAGAACACAGGCATATCCCCTCCAGGCTTTCATGACGACCATGTTGCGTTGTTGTATGATTTTCCCCGAAGGTGAGTCAGGATAATACAGGATCTGCGAAGATGGTTTCTGCTGGGTGTCTCTTCCCCAAAGCCTCTGGATAAAAGCTGCACCAAGGGAAATTAAACCAAGCTCAACTATTCCAAACCAGTCAGTTTTTCAATCTTTGGTGTAATTTCTGTTGAAACCTGTTCCCTACTCGCCTATGAATACATGAATTTTTTCCAGGTTGTTGTATAAAGTACCATTTATTCCAACACTCTTTTTTTCTTAGATATTCCAGTCACTGCATGATCCAAATATCTGTCATCTTTAATTTTACCAAATGGCCAGAGGATTCTTCCCTCAAACTCCATTCAGGAGTTGTATTTTTTTAACTGAAACACCAAGTTTCTGTGAGAATTCAAATTAACTGAATGAATATTAATATAAATAGCTTCACCTTTAACCTTCATCCTCCTGAGAATCATACACAAAAAGAAAACATCAAAGAATGTACATGTAAGTGTGCAGAATGTATTGTAACCACATCTACAATGTCTGTAACCAGAAACACAAGATGTCAAGATTAAATTTCAAAGACAGCGTGAGAAAAACAAAAGGTTAAGAAAAAACCAAAAATAATATATAAGATGACACATGTATACAATGCAGAAAGACTGGTGTCATCACTATGTGTAGAAATTATTATGTTTCTTTCTTCTCTTTTGCCTATAAAACTTAAGTCCTTCTTTTTTTTCTTTGTGTTGGTGCTAGCTTGATGAAAGATAATGGGAAGGGCTGTGAATGCACGTCAGTTGTCACTGCTCCACAAATCGTTGAGCTGTTTATCTTTTGCTGATGCCTGCTGGGTATGACCAGGCTGACAGAGTATCAAGGGGGCCTCACTGCTGGCTGCCACTGTCACCCTGCAAGGAGACAGGCCACCTACCACTGGATGCAGCTGCAAAAGACAAGCCAGGCCACATCTGCCTTTAAAATCCAGTTTAAACAAGTTTGGCAAAGGGTTTTGGCCTTACTGGCTGTCGCCTGCTTTTTTTTTGGTCTTTTTTTCACACAATCGCATCTGCGGAGATTGTGTGCAATGACAAACAAAATCCGAACATTTTCAAGGCAAAAACCGGTGACATGGAACCCGGAACAGTAGAATAAATGATCATTTTCAGCACACAAGTGGCATGTCCTGGCTGTATTATAATCAGTTATAGAAAAGACATTAATTTAATTTACACTTTTTAAAGGGTATTTAATCTGCACATTTTTTTCGGTAGGATGTCTCTTCACTTAATTCGGACTAGAGATTAGAATACAACAGAGAACATCTCCCCATACATGACAAGTCTTCCGCATCTTTGACTAACCCAAGCAGAACAAATTTGTCTGGCCTTCTGTTCCTTTGTCCGCTTTTCCCTTAAAACTCTAATCTGGCCATAATGGCTCATCTTTAGACATGCACGGGTGATTTTGAGCCCTTCTACACAGTGCAGATCAAACACTCGTACATTGGCTGACAAACTTTTGCCATGTTTGTTCTAGTCTTGCTCATCTGTGGTTTATCCAGCAGCCATCAATTAGACTTGTGTATCGTTCAGGGAAATTTATGGCGATAAAATAACATCTGCTTATAAATATAACATTGCCATAAATTCTACATAACTTTCGAATATTCATGTTGTTCACTTACTGCTCACTGCAAATTTAAGGCTGTAGGCCTAAATTTCATTTATAATACAAATATTTAATTTTCCTTTCATAAAATCACTACACATCTTCCCAACTGATCTTAAAGTGTTGCATGGAAAATATTCCACATGATATAAAATAAGATATTGTAGGTACAGGTAGGTATTGCCATATTTTTAGGAAAGTCAACAACAAAAGTTCTTTTTTTCAGACTTTCCAGCTGTGGATGTTCCTCAACATTCTCTAGAATAAAAAGAACAGTTTCATATGCAACTTAATAAAGCTATCAAATAATTTTATTTTTGATATGACGATTTCATTGTAATTACATACAGGAGTGTGAAGAGAACTAATGCGTGTTTTATTGCAGTGGGTGCTCAATTTGTTTTTGAAATCAATGAAGGTGTTTTTGAAATCAATAAAGGTGTTTTATTTTTTTGGAAAACCAGGATGGTGCACAACTTCTGAGACATCCTGTACATTCAAATAATTTCTTTTATAGTTATAGAGGAAAAACTGTCACCTGAACTTGAACTGATGACACCATATATTCAAAGAAAAAAGGAGACAGCTGACAAAACCATGAAAAACATTATGGCTTACAATACCAGAGCAGCAAAGGGTTTAGTTTACTAAGAATGCCACTCTCAATTCAAAAACGCACCATGGGACAGAACCTCTAACACTTAGCCTAATTCATGCAGATTTAATCGCTTGGCAAGAGGATTACCTTAAGCACTGAATATATTCACTGTAATAATTTATGCAGCCATTTGAAGAATTTTTCAGAGCCAGGGCTTAGGCCTACATGAGTTACAATAATTTTTCTAATGTCTAGGTTTTGATAACAGAGAACTAGGTCACTGGCTCTTAATAACAAGTAGTCTGGGATAGGAGGTAGTGCTGGGAGTGGAACATATATGTTTTCCCCAAAATGTAATCTCTCTCCTGTGCAGGAATATACGGTCATAACCAAAACATTATGGAGGCAGGACAGGGATCAAGTTCTCTTTCCAGGTGATTGTTTTTATTGTTTCTAAATTCATTTCAAGACTTCACAAATTTTTCATTGAAACATAAATAGACTTATTACTCTGTGTGATTTCTTGGCAACAGTCCATTGGTAATAATGTCAACAATTATATTTGGATAGATGAGACATTCACTACAACAGATAGGTATAGTGCCTAACATACCTTTAAAAAGACATGCATATCTTGTTGAGTCTATTCACCTCTTAATTTTATACAACTATACATCAGGTATCGAAATATATGAATCAACATTGTCTTGCATCCAAGAAAAAAAATGGAAGACTTGTCCTTTCCTATCATGAGGACAAACAGCCTTAACATATAAATCACAACTGTATTCACATAAAACATTTCTTTATCATAATCTTTTGCCTATTTTCCATGGGGAGAGCCATACAATGGGATAGGAATTTTTAAGGCGTGTCTGAAGTATCAATGAAAATCTAAGCCCTTGTAAAAGGATCAGGAAGGTCAGTATTATAATGAGGTTGTAAAATGCAAAGACATGACTGTACATACAGGGGTCATCTCCTGCCATCTGTCATTGATTCATATGTTGTAAAGTAGGGAAGGGATAGATCCAAGCCTTGAAGCTGTCCTACATATAAAATGGACTGACTACATGTAGAGCGAGTTTTGATTATGCACAGCTAATGACTAACAATTTCATGGATTTTGTCACCATCTGAGCACTCTTTGATCAGAATGCTACAAATTTATATTAAGATTCCATGAAATGATACACTCACATGTGGGTTATTTACTGTATTGGTTTCTTCCAACATAAATCTATATAGGCTACATGAAGAAAGATGTATGTTTTCTCCAACATGTACAATGCTGTACTTGTGGTCTTGAAGATGGTATAATACAGACCAGTATATAACATTTTATGGAATGCAAATGGCTATATCAGCATTGAAACATGAAAACTGATTGTCATTCCTATTGTTGTCAATAGTGTCCATTTTATCTATTTTTTTGTGTAATTGTCCTTGAATAAAGCAGGGGTTTTGATTACAATGAAATTACAAGAATCAAATAGATCTTGTTCCTGCACACAATCCCCAGTTCATAGCTAACAAATAATGCACAGGTGCCCTCATTTACCACTGGACAATTCTTCACCCAGTTGTTTGTAAGGGACACATTGTTATGAGCATCAATGAACTAATGGTCTGATGCTGTTATAGAATGCGCCCACAGGCCTGAGCATGTAACATGGGTCATCTGTGAGCCATCTGTTCACAGTGCGGGCCATGTCATGGGTCACATCCCCAGCCAGGTGTAATTAGGTGATGTATTCACAAACACGTGTTCGTCAAGCGACACAAGGACAAAAATGTTACAAAGTCATGTATTCAGGCAATTTATATCAATAAACACAGATATTTTTTTTCTTCACAGCAGTCAGGCAACTGAGAATCAATGAAGAGGAGTTCTGGCGGGCATTGATTGACACTCTCTGCTGCTTTTTTTCCTATCAGTCCTGTTTAGAGGATCTTGCGTACTCTACTGGGATCGATTCAACATCGAGGATGCCTCTTCAGCTCAAAGATAACATAAACTGGAGCGTGTCTTTAGTATTCATAACATGGATACTGCATAAAAACAGGCTAACCTCGTGTCAGGCTGCAGGACAAGTTCAAAGCTACAAAGTATTTAAACACGCTAATGGTGAGAGCAAGGCACATATACATTGTGCATGTATTGTATACACTTATATCTAAAAACACACCTAACTGTGCATGTATTAAACTCTACATGAGGGTTAAGCAAAATAATTAATTAAGGCGCATAATCGACTTGCATAATACATACATTTTCATACAACACATCAACCAAGTAAATAAGTAAACTACATGAACATCTATGTTACATTTTTCTCACCTAATTACATGTACCATGTTAATGCAACTTGCAAATAAACTAGACAGTTATTTCTTCTTTCTTTATTGAATGAGGTTTGGAGATCAACTTTTGTGGACAGACGTGCTTTTGTGTTCAAGATGAAATATCTTGTGATAGTTTGTATATGGTTCAACAAAAGTCCACTTGTATTAATTTATATACCTTACTGACTAAAGTATATATATATTTTCCTGATTTATTACACTTCCAGTAAAATACTTCAACAGAGAAAAAGTGACTAAAAAAATGAATAAAGCTGTTCACCAAGAGAATATCATCCAAAGGCAATGCATAGATGTATATGTATAAACATGGCATAGAAAAGTGAATCCAAAAACATCACCTATCAACCCTTCCAATAGAAAGCAAAACATTTTCCAGGCTTCAATGTAGCATTAGGAAGCTGGGAAGGTGAACAGTGACATTGTATTCTATGAGAATTCAGCTCAGTTCTCACAGAGCAGTATCAGGTGAACAGCTGACCAGCAGCTGCGTTGGTTTGAGTATTTGAAATGGAAAAATGGTCAGATGTTCAACTGTTCAAGCATCTTTAGCCTAACAGAGGATGCTTGTGGACTGGTGGTCACTGGTGTGGTAATCTCAGTATGGCCTTTCTGTGGTACTTGTACAAGTAACAAGGGCACATAGTTAAGGGTATGACTCATGCTCACTATTGATGGGACATAGAGCAACTGGGTGACCCTTCCCCAGAGTCCATTACAGCATCATTTTTTGATCACCCACTACTGAATAAATTCTTCACCTCCAAACAAGCCCTCCAGCCCTCAGGAATGTGAGTGCACCAGTCTGTGATGCGTTATCTACAATGGAGCTGTGATTGCGCAGAAAGGGTCTGTCCATCAGGTTAGCTCAGCGTAAAAGCCGCGGACGACAGTCCATCAGGATGCCATCATGGTGGCTCCAGATCTCTTTTGTCGCAGAGGTAATTTTCTTTCAGTCCTCAGTGACAAGACAAGAGACTAGCGACAAATGTGGCGTCTTTCATTCTGCCCACATTGCAGGCTTTGAAAACCTGATTGGTTCTTCCGCTCCCTTTTATGCAACTCCCCTGGAAAATGCCGACAAGACGGTCATAAAAATGGAATTCCGTCACTTGGCCTGTAATTCCCCATCACTGACCAAGCAGGCTTTTTTTCCTATTCACTGACTTTTGCAAGCATAAATAATGAATAACCTTATGAAGACAGGTTGCAGGAGGTGACAGCCGTTTTGCTCTTGATGCAAATGGATGCAACACTGAATGCTGCCGCTGACAAGACAAGCTTACAAATTGACTGGATACTAGGCCACTGCCACACAGGGAATGTTCAGCGCCAGACTGAGCCACTACAGTTGATGGTCAGAAAGTGAACAAGTAAAACATTAGCTAGTGTCTCTCATGCACTGGGTTCTCAAGAACTCAAAAAAGAACAGAACAAAATCATCAAGTTTGAAGTAGAACTAATGCTTCAAGCTTAAAAGTACATTTGGTATACGTTTGGTAAACCTGGCTATACCAGCATTCAAGTGCGAGCCTTCACAAAGAAATGGGCAGACAGACAGACAACCACTAGGTTGATGAAACCTCTCATGTAATCATAAGCCATAAGGCTCTCTGTTCAAGGTATAGTAAATAACTTAAAATTTTGCCCATGAAATATCATACATTCTGATTTTGAGAGATCCACTGAAATAAGAAAGCGGTTTTGAGGTTTGGATGGAAGGTAAGATGATATCCAACAGGAAATCCCTAAGTTTCAGCACCAAGAGTCATATTTCACTACAGTCATTTGCTTACATAAATATAGCTGCAATCTGGGGGTTGAAAATTTAAGGTCGTTTAATGTAAATTTTTTTTCTTTGTCTTGGAAGGAGGAAGTGTGATCATTATCAGGGTCTTCATCTTCGGGTAGAAGTTCAAGGCCGCTGTCAAAGATACGAACATGAGGAATATTAAAAGGCAGATCAGAGATTACCCTTTCTCATCAGACAAAGTGATACATGAATCTGGTCAATTACAGGAAACTAACGAGGCTTTGTTAATCACTTTTAAATCTTTTTATGAATGATTGAATCATTGAGGTTTACTGCTACATTTACAGCCATATCGTGGGCGAACAAAGAGTGCTTGCAATACCCTACTTGCAGAAACCTTTTTTTACATACATGTATCTATAAAACCTTCATTTCGAGTGTGATTTCTGGACATTAGTGCTCCTTCACAATCCAGGTAAAGAACTAAAAAAACGAACACCCAATGAAACTACTGCCTGCACCATAACATGCTAAAATATCCAGTGATCATAGTGGGAATGAGCAATGATCCTAATGATAAACACCACTATGATGCTGCTAGCTGCCATATAAGTGAAATATTCTTGATTATGGCATAAAACAGTGAAATAAATTAGATGATCACAATCATAAACCAGGTTCCAAAGTTGCCAAGATAATTGTGATGGCAGTCAAATGAAGTACATGTAGCTAATAATTATTTTTTCAGTTTATATTCAGCCTTCGGCCAGCAGGATGGCAAAACATTTCCTCTCTTCATGAATATGCAATCTCAAATAATTTCTACTTAATTAATATGCAAATTTAATCGCGTCTTTTCAATTCCCTCATGAGGGACGTTGACAGAGCCCGGGGGGGGGAGGAGGGGGAGTTAAACACATGTCGGAGGACAGCCGTCACCTCCTCAAATGCATCATTTTCAAAAGCTGTCAGCTTTACAACTCTCATGTGCGTCAACTTGCATCATGTAAGCTAAAGTCAAGTTAGAAAGGCCTTGGGCACAAGAAAAGATGTCAAAAATAAGCTTCATATTTGAAAATACAGGCTACAGTGTATGTGAAATTCACTGTCTTATGTGTGGATTAGTTTTAATACCTTTAATAACATTTTAAAACATTGCATATGTCTGGGGATAATTTACATAGCTCGCCTGGTTTCATTGTTTGGTTTGTGTAATTAGGCACTGAAGCTCTTAATTGAGTTATATGAGCAAATCAACAAAATTATGGCTTTTGAGTTGAACATGAAAATTATCAAAGTTATGACTTTGAAAGTCTGATGAGACAATCAACATACAAACAGTTATGACTTGGAAAAAGATGTACAAATCAACAAAGTTATAGCCTTGAGTAAGACAATCACATCAACAAAGTTATCGCTATGAGTAAGATGAGCAAATCAAAAAAGTTATGGCTTTGAGTAAAATGAGCAAATCAAAAAAGTTATGGCTTTGAGTAAAATGAGCAAATCAAAAAAGTTATTGCTTTGAGTAAAATGAGCAAATCAAAAAAGTTATGGCTTTGAGTAAAATGAGCAAATCAAAAAAGTTATGGCTTTGAGTAAAATGAGCAAATCAAAAAAGTTATGGCTTTGAGTGAGAGAGACAAAATCAACACACATACAGTTATGTTGTTGAGTAAGATGAGAAAGTGAACGTAGTGATGGCTTTGAGGAAACTGGGAACAGCTATACTGTAAAGGCTGTTCGAGAATGGTTGCAAACACAATGCTTAAAATATGGGAACAGTTACTGAAGAAATGATCTTTGTCAAAAGCAGCACATTTACACATACCAGGTACTATCTTCATGCAACAATGATGGAAACCATTAAGGAGGCATATAGATGCACAAATCAATTATGCTTAAGTACAAATTATCCAAGCATTCAATTAACAATTGGCAAATACCTAAAGCATGAATCAATGCAAAATTTGGAAAACCACACTACATCTAAAGACTACATGTACGGTACAGTATGTGCGGGAGGAACTGGTGCATTATCACACTGTAGGAAACAACCATACAGGAAAGGTCTTCATGCAAAAGGTTTTAATTAACTTTATGCCATCGAGTCCTGCCAATGATAATCATCAGTATGGTCCCATACTCAGGAGGGAGGACAAATGAAATATATAATTAATGGCCGATCTGCCTTTGTGATAGCCATAATGCACGGCTGACTGTACATTGAGCCCACTGGTGTGAAGCGTGCGGATGTGCGCTGGACATGCAACTTTACCGCTGTGTACTGAAGAGCACGGACTTATCTGCACAGAGTTCTAGGAATCACAACAATATTTGGTGATGGAGTTTGTAACTGGGAGAGAGGCTCAGTTAGGGGCTTGCATGATCTGATGGCCACAATTAATTAATTGTTCATTTGTCACAACCCATCTTTCTCTCTAATGTTTTTGGCTCATAAAGTACATGCACAAGTTGAATTTTAAAACAGAATTTCTTTCAAAAATATTTTGTCTAAATACTGTGTTTAACAATTATTGTACAATGCACCTCTCTTTTGATAATCATGGCCTACAAGTAACTATGAATACACTTATCATGGGAGACACTGAGACAAAATGTGATGGGGGAATCAAGAAACTTTACATCAATATTTTTGCTCAAGTTTAATTCATAACAAAAATTAAAGCTTCAATGTGACTGCAACTATCAATATTGTGTTTACGTTCATATATGTCATCTTGTAAATAAATGCACATGACATAGAATCCTGCAATAACCATGGAAATTTGGTCATTGGTACAGGAATATGTATTTAATTATTTATTTGCTTGGTGTTTTACACCGTACTCAAGAATATTTCCCTTATGCGACTACAGCCAGCATTTTTGTGGAAGAACCTGGCAGAGCCCAGCCGAATATCCACGACCATCCACAGGTTGCTGGTAGACCTTCTGTGATGCACGGCTAGAGAGGAAGCCAGCAAGAGCTGAACTCACAGCGACTGTATTGGTAGGAGGCTTCTGGGTCATAACGCTGCACTAGCGGGCAAACCAACTGAGCTACAGAGGTTGCAGAAGAATATGTATAGTGGAAATCAAATGTAACGTTCAGAAACTTGGTACTGGTATCCAACAAAAATTTGGGCTGCAGCCATATTATGGCTGCATGCAGCTACTAGTTCCCATTTCATTAGGTGAGACCAATAAGGGCAACTGAACACAAGCTTCGCTGTTATTCTCTTCAAATCTCCTGCACTGCACGTAATCTTTCCAGGATTTTCCTCACAATCAAACGGACAGAATCAGTTTAAAACATACTGCTCTTAACGACAGCAAGACTTAAGGCTTGGCAACAGAATGGTGGTAAATAAAAGGTGATGGTTTCAAGATGTGGACTACATGCAAGCCTGGCTTCAATGTTTCCACTTCAGAGCTACTACTGGCTATTGTAGGCCAAACAGAAGGGAGTGGGTTTCCCTGTCAGGCCACATTAAAACCTTAACTCATCAAAAAAGGCAGGTCTGCACAAAACCCCTGGAATTGTATTGTGCCAGTCCTTACCCGCAGCTCTGGCTAAGTCACCAATCTGGCATGTCAAGATTTTTGCTCCTCTTAAATTCTACACCTTTTGGCTCCCTTATGTCTTTTTTTGTCTGTGTCCAAACTTCAAATCTGACATTAAATAATAAAGCAGCTGCAGTTTATGTGTGTTATGTGTCTGTTTGTCCACATGCATTTCCTGTGAACACATCTAATTTAGAGGGCAAAGTGGAGGGTCAAGAAGGGGCGATCCACGAACATGACTGATCCAGTGTTTTGATTTTGCAATCCAAATCACTCCAATTATCCCATCCCATCCAATATTATGCTACATTATGCTTTCAAATGATCATTGGAGTTGGTAAAAACGGAAAGTTTACAAACCCTTGGGCTGCCAATCTTATGAAAAGCAGTATCCATGCAGTGCATGGAATCCACTACAACTAGGCATGGTGTACATGTACATACATGAAAAAAAAATCTGATGATATTGAGGCAACTGTTCTGTCAGAGATAAATGTACTGGCACACACATGACAAATTAGCAAGCAGACTGCATGTGGCACATGTACCTTGGCATGAGTGATGCATATTGCATACTCATATAACATGACATGAGCTTAGCATTTTTCAAGCGAATCCACATTTTGCTTCATTCTGAGTCATTTATTCACCATAAAGGGCCACTTAAGAAGGTTTTCTTCTTCTGAAGTTTGATCTACATGTATTTCATAAAAAATGTTAAAAAAAATATCGTATTAAGGCATGTCATTATGTGCTTCTGAAAAGTCACCTTTACAAGTCAAATATTACAGTTGGTGAAATACAGTATGTGTACATTAATGTTTGTGTGGATGATCAAAGAATATTATCATGGCTGTCCTTCAAATTTTTGAAACTCATTTATGCAAGGTCATTCACGCTTGTTTTCATTGCATCTCTGCAGACAGCCTCCCAGTTTAAAGCACTGGGGTGGGTTTGGTGGGCAGTTGAAAGAAAAATATTACATTTCTCTCCCAGTTTTTTGAAAAAGTAAAGATGTGGATATGTTGGCCATTAGATAGTGTAACCATGGGAGATAAAAAAGAAACTTTGTTAGATTTAGATGTATGTTAGCTAAAAAGGGCACATCACGTGTCCCAAAAATTAAAAGAATTAGGGTAGACACATAACACAGTATGGGGACGTTGGTTCATGGGAAACAGCTATAGACGCCATGTAGTGTTGGTAATTCTAGAGGCTACATATGACAGGAGACACCTTGTAAATAATTCCTTCTGACATCTATCCTGGTCATACATTTTCTTAGTGTCAACACAGAAAATCTAATATATAGCCCCTGTCCCTTGATTCTGACACCACAGATCTTTTCCAAAATTGTTTGGAGATTTTCAATGGCTCTTGTAAGGTACAGATATGACAGTTATTTGGTGATGAGATAGCCATACATTGCTGGTTAACCATTAATTTGCAATGAGAAACATGGATTGGCTATTAAGTTTAATGTGATAAAGATACATTCATATTGTATTTAAGACTAATCCTGATACCACTAGTACACCTCATGACTTGTGGGTCAGAGGATAATAGGCACAGCCATGACACCCGGCAGTGGAATTTTACAGAAAGGTACATGTGTAAGCTTAACAGAATCTGAATAATCACATAATCATAATCTGCTGAAGAATGAAAGTGTGAACCAATCTTTTTATCCACTCATCTATCATAGCTCACTGCATTTATCACCATAAGGTTTACTTAAAGGTCACCCAAGCTCAAGCATGTATGATATTTAAAAACCAAAAATGCCAAAGCATAACATTTACGTCAAAACTATATGGCAATAGCATAAGCTTTTAAATCAAGAAGTGTAGCAATTTATGTATGCATACTGTTCCCACTCCTTGTGAATTATATAGCTTCACTTTAACTTGGAAGTTAAGTGAAAGGGAGCCAGTGACCTGTTGGTTACGTTTAATTTGGAAGGGACACACTACCCATATGTGGCTGGGTGGTTGGGCTGATATAAAATCAGGGTTGACTAAGCCCTTCAATATTTCAAGCATACACATGTATACATATAAATACCCACTGTGAGCCTTGGTTACATTAATCAATGAAAAGTGTGTACACAGGAAAAACCCCTTGACATACGACTTTCACCCACGTGAGCCCCAGATGACAATGGCTGACTCATTCCAAGAATGACCTCAACATCTGAAGTGTTTCCCACCTTGTCCAGCCTGACAGAACAATAGCCAAGTACACACTGCTCCCTGGAACAATCAGAGCAACCTGTCACCTGCATACCAGTCCTTACACCAGGGCTAGCAGTCCCCTGAGGGACAGGAAATTAAGAAAGTGGCAGGATACTGACTATTGAAGATGTGAATATCCGTACCATGTACTGCAGAATCAATCTCGGCACAAGATTTAGTTTGATCTGTAGGCGGTATGTATATTGTACTCTAATTAAAATAAGTGATATGAGCATTGCCACAAGAAACATACAAGAAGTTCACATCAATTCGAGCCCTTGTTTCGTATTCACTTAAAAAAGTACCTAGTGATAACGAATGGACCATAATTGTTTTTAAGGAATCAAGCATGTATGTGTCTTCTACATGTAGAGTGTCTTTTATTGAAATTTAAAGTGATATTTGTTTCAAAAACATTAATAATTACTGCAATTTACATTCACACATTGGCCCATATACATATATGTGCACAGTCATGTACAAACCATAAAATTCTCAATTTCCACAAGTTAGTACTAAAATCAGGAAATTTTCAGGTTGAGTACCACTGTGATAAAAAGATTTATATTCTCTCTTGGTTAGGGGTCAAATTAAATTTGAGCAAATTTCTTTATGTCTCACTCTTCAGGATGGTGTTGACCAAATGTCAGGGTAACCTCAAAGATTGAGGGGAGGAGGTTCCTGGAACAGCCTTAAATTTCATTCATTGCTTTCCATCAAGCACCTGCTTCTGGTGTGTCTAAAAGGACAGACGGTGGAAAAGGGATTCAATGTTAGACTTCACTTCACACCTGCAAATCTGTCATCTGCCCTGAAGCTCTGCAGGCTATTCACATGTTGTCAAAACACCAACAATAACATTACTCACAAGTATAATATTTTTAGCCTGAAGTGTACAGATTTGGTATTCTGAGGACCACTTCTCACAAAAACGATCTATTTGCTTTTTCTCCTTCAACCTGAAGCTATACCGGCACACTATTAAAATGCCTTCATTGGTGCATTCCTGTGTTTTCTGTAGCATTAGATTGGCAAGTGGTATTAAAGTTTCAAAATTTTTTTTTCTTCGAAAAAATGATGAGCTGAGTTTGTATTCTAAGGACTATGAGGACAATGCAGTGAACATATAATAGGGATTCCTAACTCAAAACATCATTCATATTATAATTATGGAATTTTACCAGCAGACATACAAAACTCAATGAAGACCATTTGCTGCCAACACAAAAAATAGATCTAAGCATCATTATCTGTAGTTACACTGCAATGCTTTTGAACTACCACCTTGCTGTCCAAGCTCTGATATCTTGAACAGTGATGCATGCACTGCAGAAAAGGACAACAAAGTATACTGCTTGCACTAGCTTGTAGATGGCTGAATGATGATCCCAAATTGGAAGAACAAGGCTTTACTGCATGTACATGCTCAACCTGTAAATGTAAGATACAATGTTTCTATTTATAACACTCTGTTGTATATATATTGTTACATTCACAGAAGAACAGATCAACCACAAATCAACCACATTTGTCCACAAATGCATTTAAGAAAAGGAGTTCTATACATGTAGTTTTCTGTGATTGAATTCACCTCTGACCCAAAGCTGAACTATCCATGATGATACTCTCTAAATAAAACTCTTTCGTCGATCTGAAAAACTTGGGTACATAATATGAACTGCAGAGAGAAACAAAAAAAGCAAACTACAAAGACACCAAATTGGGAAAGCTGTGAATCACCAAAAGGAATTATAGGCCTTAAGATTTTGTTTGACACAAAACTCATATGAAAAAATGTATCAGAAATTTGTCACGCTAATTATTTATATCATGATAACAAAGCAACAAGTGTGTATAGAAGAAAGATCTTGTCATATTTATTGCAGAGTACAATACATTCCTCTGCAGCTCTTTTATTCAATGCATATATTTGCATATCATCATGCTAATTAGGGGCTGTACTTTCTCTCGTTATGTGTATAGTGATAACACCGAAAAAAACTTCGAGAAAGGAAACAAATTTATGACATATTTATGAACAGAAACGTGAAATAAAAGGATAGATAAAATACATGTGACCCTATATGTAGGAAGGATAATAAATCAAAAAATACTTTTACTATTTTAAAAACTTTTTTGAGCACATAAAATGCAGTCAACTACTTAAATTCAATGGAGGGTTTCAGATGAAGTTTTCAGTGATCTTTCCATAGCTGTTTACATCATTCTTTACCTTCATTTAAATTAATTGTCTAAAAAAAATTTAGCATACACCAGATTTTTTAACTGGGCAAGTGTAGGGGCTGTAAAGAAAGATACATCTGATTTGACCCAAAATTTTGTCCATGACTAAATCACCCATTTGGCCTGATTCTGGCAGTTTTAATGGTCTTAGAAAGGTGTTTTTGAGGTTTGTTTGGAAGGTAGGATGATAAAATGATGGAAAATATACTGTTAGCTTCCGCATTAAAAGTAATATTTTATTGTTTTCATAAAATGAACGCTTTATAATTTAACCCTATCCTTTATCTAATTTTTAGGTCACAGACAGTATTTTCATTATTTAACCTCCTATCCAGGGAAACATTATCTTTCAACATATGTAATGGCAAATCTATAAGCCGAATCAGCAATGTAAAAGTCTCTTGAGATGACCCTGGATTTTGGTGAGCCGGTGGGGGCTCTCGCACCCAACAACACTGTTAACCTCCGTGAAATCTCAGTAGTTTGCGAGAGCCCCCACCTTGTATCATCATGATCTTTAGTGTCTTCTGCAATGCAAGTTTGGCTTATTCCATCAATTTTAAATTCACCACACATCAACGGCGAAGCTGAATAAGAGTTATACTGTGTCTTTGGAATGGGATGCAGTAACTTGCAAGCTTTGTGAGATTAATCATTGTGAGACAGGGCATCTGAGTCCATCACTATAATAAGGGGATTGTGTAAGGCCTCAGCTTCTTATAAATATCAACCCTGCCCACTTTTTCATACAGATATACACAACTACAAAACTTCTCCTTATGCCGAGTGGAAGTACATTCACATGTATATCTATATATGCCCCATACATCAAAGGTAGAGTACACGCTTTGTGCTTCTCTATAGTGGGTTGGGAGGGGGGATTACTGAGATATACAGGCTGTGCTTCCATAGGTATCAAAAGAAAACAGGCTGTTGTGAGGTCCACATCAAATGCTGTAGCCACACACAGCTTGCCTTGATCACAAAATACCCTATACCCATACCCAAAGTAAATATAGGGTCATACTCCATGTTGCACCCAACCAGCTGGAAATCTATCATGTCTAAAATGCTCACCCCCAGCCCCCCCCCCCACATTTTTACCCTGAAGGTTCAGTGGGACATGTGTAATAGGACCAGAAGCAGAGCTAATCCATTATCCTCAGGTCCAAAGACACCTATACAGATCCAAGTCTTAAAGGGGAATTTGGACTCATCATACTTATTGGCTTCTGTGAAGAATCAGCCACATACATGATCATGATCTAATCTAGTTATGCTTGATTCATTGATACAAAAATTGAACATGAAACTGAAAAACAAGATTTGCATGGCCTATTTTATGTCAGCCATATTGCAAGAATCCTGTATTAACTGCAATCAACTTACCTTTACACTGCTACAATTTGGCCAACACAGCACAGTGTTTTCATGTCAAACTTTGTGGGTACATTTATTTTCATGATCATTTTTATTTTTTTTTTATTTTTATTTGCACTTTTAACACTCTGTACAACTTTTTTATTCCAAAAAAAAAAACACATATAGTAAGTAAGTACTACAATTTAAAAACCAAAAATGGTATCCTTACTCTGCTTTTCAAATGTGTATACACGTATACCAACAAGCTAGGTTCAGACAAATTGCATGAATGTTACACTTAGTTCAGGCAATATCTTAATCTGAGTATATTAAAAGAATTGAGTATTCTTTGCCTTATAAATTAGACGTTGCATGCTACTGATACCGCGTCTAACAAAAAGTCGTGCAGCCCGCCATGTTTAGTCAACAGTCAAGAGAGCTCGGTAATCTCCGTGTTGTGGAGTATTTCATTGCAGGATTCACACCCTTACATAGGCAGCCCAGAAGCCAAAAATTCCCAGTGTACAGAATTTACGATAATCAAAAATGTATAGCGATCGGCAAGTAGTTAATAATGGGGCTGCTATCTAAAACAAGTGATGTGAGCCTCACACAAGCATTTTAAAACCACTGCAACATGTGATCCCCATCGCTGAACATTGCTGATTGAGGAACATATAGGTTTTAAAGGGTAGGCAGCGTCTAAATACAGATGGAAAAATACCCCTCGTTTTTCAAATGGACCTCTGTTAGGCATTGTATTGGTAGTATACAATGTCGAATTCATTAGGCTAGACTCTTCTGTGCATACATTAAAATTTTAATACTCCAATTCTGGAAACCTAGAGGAAGATCCTTATGTTGACTGTCTACAATACCCCCAGATTGGTCTCTGACATAAATGTAGGAAATTAGGTACATGTAACTGTGTGTAGATGAAACTTTCATTTCAGTTTTAATGATATAAAAAATATAATGCATTACAAGTAAATTTTGTTTTTTAAAAAGTGTTAAAAAACTAACATACTGATGGGCAACTAAATACAAGGGAGGTATACTTAGATAAGTTCAAGTAGATTTTAAGGGCTTTTGCAGTGTGACCTCAAGACTAATGGTATACTTCAACCTCATCATTCATCATAGCTAAGGTGAAAAAACAGATGCTGCTCCAATTGATACAGCCTGATAACAGCTCTAGAACATGTTATGGTATCAGATTTATGTACCTCAGTACTGAGTAACCAATGGCAGTTGAAGGAGGCAAGACAGAAGTGCTGAAACCCTGAGAGGAAGTGGCTTGCCCTGGCTGAACACCAGGGCCTGCTGATGACAGCCAGATAAAGACAGCCAGCCTAAATGACTTTATGAATCAACAGCTGTTTATTCAGAACTGTGATGTAATATTAACAGTAACACTATTATTGCAACACAGTCTCAAACACTTGTCAGTTCAGATGAGTGTTTTCCTTTTTACAGTTTATCTAAATACACTCCAACTCATTAATAAAAAAACAGAGTATATGTAAGTGTGAGCTAAGAAGTCAGTACTGATAACTTTGCACCAAGATAATATTTGGTTTCCCTCTACAATGTAAACAACATTTGTTTTCTTTATAAGGGTCATTTAAAAGTCATTCTACAATGCTACATGTATGGAATTCATTTAGTTCTCAGATGGTTCTTGGCTTACAGAGATTAATGGTTTTTCAACTTAAAGGTAAAAAAACTGTTAAAAAGCAACCTTAAATTGAAATAGAAAAACATCTCACAAGAACTTAAAATTTGCACTTTAGGTAATCTCCAAGCCAGATTGTATTGTAAACTTACTAACAACACATCAAACAAATTGGAAAACTCAGACAAATGATTACATTGTATCAATTCAGAAATATCCTTAATACAGTTTAGAAATTTGAGACCAACAACACCTTCATATTACGAGAATGAACAAAAGACCCAGGTGGTTCTTGTAACCATGGATAATCCCCTAAAATTACTACACCATTTACTTCCTTTATCAGAATCACCCTAGCAATTTAATACCATAAAATCAACAACATCAAAGACAAGTCTATAATCCCAAGTTGAATGCATGCAGGTGTCAGGAAAACTCTTCTCTTCTAATCGATCCATTATGTAATCTTGGACCAACAAGAGAGGCATAAGTGTTGAAATACATACACTTAACGACTCTAATTAACACACAAGTTAATTAACCACTCAGATCTGTCACTACCTGTTTCTAATCAAGAAAGAGATGCAACTCACACTAGGAATTCATTGTATGTATATTTATAAAGTAGCTGACACTTTTACTGGTTATACCAATGAAGAAATTCTGCAGACCATACAGAAATACATGATTAAAAAAACAAAAGGAGAGGAGAGAAAAAAATCATCACATGGACAAAGGAATACTGTAAATGCCTTTTTATTCCCGTGGTACTAGCATTTGTGGATTTCGCAGAAAACACATTTCCACAAGTGCCATCGAATATAAAACCCATGTGTTTCATATATACTTGTATTCTGCAGTACAGTATGTGTAGTTGTTGAACAAAAGGACAATGTATGTATTTCAGTTAAATACTAGTAAGTAATTTATTAATGTAGCATGCATTACAGTTATAAATTTGTTAACAAGCACTGCAATTCTTTTTCAAACACGTTAATTAGAAATACCTAATTAGAATGTATTCCATCTTTCACATATCCAGCTTGGATCAAATCCCACTCAATATGTTGTGATTCTTTATAATCCTCCGGCTACGAATTGGCTTCAGCGTTGCGGGAACCATGCTGAGGCCGGTCTGGTCCCAGATCATGACAAGTTCACTGGGGATGCTGTTTTGACTGATGACATCTAGACACACAGCTTAAGCAAAGTTTCCTTTATCTGTTCAAAGTCTTCTGGCAACTTCTTTACATCTTTTGTTCCCTTTCTCTTCACATATCCCATTCATCTCAGCAAAGATCGGGCCCACGTCTCAGTGATATCAACTGTGCCACCAAACTGTGGGAGTTTGGTTTTGTCAATTACAATTCTGCGGTCATGCCATCAAGTTTCTTGTCGATTAGTAAGGAATGACCAGTCGTAGACTTTGGAAGCGATCGAATAATGCTGCTGGGGGTTTCCTTCATCTTTTTTAACTAAGCAGACTTCATACTTCGGACCGTACTTTCGCTAACTGAGTGACCTACCTGAGAGGAAAATTTTGGGCAGCACATGCTATGTCAATTTCCAGGACAGTTCGGGCAATCTTAGCTCTTGTCTCGTCATCATATCTGTTATAGTCACCAAGCTTTAGTTTCCTGGGATTTTCTAACATCACATCTACAGCATCGTTGGCAGCCCGAATGGTCTTTGCCTCTTCTGAAGACTGACTGGTCTGCTGATTCGGTAGACCAGGAGTCTTGGCAGGGTACTAATTGACTGTCTTATCGGGTGAAAGAAGAATGATTGCTGTTGAAATCTACAGTGCCTTATATTTCTCAAATTTACTCAAATCTGTCATAGTTCACTCAAAGTTTCACTTACACTGCTGATGCATGAGAATGAAACAATGGGATTTACTTATAACACATTTAACCCTTAGTTGTCTCCTGGAGTGAGTGGCACGAATATTTGCTCGCACAGCAGATAAGAGCTTCGTCTCATAAAGATTAACAGTTTTCAAAAAATTAAAAGCTGGGAAGAATTAACTTCCTCTGTCTGATCAAGTGTATTGTATAGAATTTTTGTCACATCTTACAGGAACAAACAAGTTTAAATGACAATACTGTTATTTGAATGCTTGAGTTGTTTTATTACATGACGTTTCTGTATTGAAGTTTGATTTTTGTGTATCAGTTGTCAAAAACTTCTGTTAAGATCTGTGAAAGTTGATTCCCGCAAATGTGTTTTCTTACCAAATCCGTGAAAGTTTATATCTGCGAATAAAAAGTAATCAAAGGTTTTGAAGAAAGGCAACGTGTAGTACACTGTCTTAATCAAGTCCATTGTAATATCTTGTCTAGTTGGGTGTGTGCTTTACTGTCTACAACAGTCCACGTTAACAGGACTACAAAATGGTTGATAGGCTACTGTTCTGATACAGTGAAGACTTCATATGCAACCACTCTGTACAAATAACCACATACCCCTACAATGCTAACACCTATTCTCAATAAATTCCCCAGTTTTCAGTTCGTATATTCATTTTTTAAACCCTTAAAAATTCAACTTGCAGGCTTGGTATTTTTTTTATTTTAAAAACACTTTGGCTCAATCATGCAAAGAATGTTTTCACCAAATTTTTATAAGTTATTCATATGGCACTTGATTCCTTGTTTCCTGCCATAATATTTTGGAAAACTAGTCTGGGCAGTCAAACGAGTTTTATTTTTCACCATTGCTTGTTTTATGATAATCTCATCTTTTGTGAAAATTTATAGCAAAAAATGCTGTGAGTAAAATGGCATGGGGGCGGCGGAGGGAAACAAGGAATCAAATGTGAATCAGTCGAGAGAACAGTGAAATATAAGTTTAAGCATGTCTAAGAGAATAATGCTACACCTGATACAGACAGCATTGTCGTCCACCATCATTCAATTGCATGTTCTTGAATTTCTAAACCCTGGCTTAACTCCACATTATAAGGCTAATCCGGCATAAGACTTCTTTAAGCAAAGCTGTTCTCTACGCAGGAATTTCACGAGCTTATTTGGCCAGTCTGATATAATGACATTCTTCCGTTTTGAGGCACAAGTGATTGCCATTCAATTTTGCACTTGATTTATTTGCTGACTTGGAGATTTAATGACTGGTTTAGAATGGCAATTCTTTGGTTGTTGCATTTGGCAGTGATCTGTCCAGGTAGAGTATTGGGGGGTTGGAATACAAAGATTGGCCTCAATCCCCTTACCCCACCCCCGTCCCCTCCACTTCCACCCCACTGTCTTCAACAACCTCTAGCAAAACACCACTTTACAGTTTGAAGCACCCACCTCTCTCCTTTTGTTGAGCAAAAGAATAACCTGGCTAAACATTGGTAAATAATCACTGACGTCTCACATTGGTCTGCTAGTACTGAGTTGAAAAGGTTTAAAGGCAGCAAACACTTAAGGCCGCTTCAAACATTAATCCGTTTCTCATAATCCTACATTTCCTGTATCTTCTGAAGGTTGAAACACTCAGGCCACTCCAAATAGTAATGGGTTTCTTATAATTCTGTGTTTCCTGATTCTCCTTGACTCCTCTGCTTGCAAACTAAACTACCTACAATGGTTGACAATGGAGAAAGGCTATATCTGGTTATATTCAGTTTGGTGGGACTGATGCTTACAACCTATAATTTGACTTATTCTAAGCCCACCCTTGTTGCACACAGCAACCAATAAACAGTGAGTCTGACAGCCAGTCTAACAATTTTAAAAGTGTATTCCTCTCACCAAACTTCTACAAAACCTAAGTTATTACTCGATCATAACTTCCTAGTTGGCCATGAACCAAAGCCATCTGTTAAAAAGAACAGGCATGGAATTTTTAGCCTTTTATCATTCTTGCTGAGAAAAAGGTAGGGATTTTCAAGTTATTACCAGAGACAGAAAAATAAATAAAAGATAAAAATTTTTATAACAATCTTATAACACAAACTTTTGGGTAGGGCCCTATACTGGAGGCTCTTTAACATTATGTTGCTTAAACACGTTTTAAGTCATTACCTAACTGTAAATTTAAATTTTAAACTGATAATTCAAAATGTTGGCTTCCCTATCAAACTCCTCTTTCAAATATTCAAATTGCTTCACACTGGAGGTTTAAAACAACGATTAAATAAGTAACCACTACAAGAAATCATTTTATTTTTCTGTTTGGCCTTACAGCCAGTCCCTTGTTCTCTATGCTCTGAATGAACCCGACTCCATTGTACTATTTCCACACAGTTATAGTATCAGGGTCTCAAACAAAAGAGCATTCCTAAGACTGCTACACTCAAGGGTTTTTAACCTCTGGGGCCCTGCTGTGATAAAAACAACCAGGCACACCTGAGTCTAACACACGTCCGCACACACATGTACAACTAGTTCTGCACCTGGCTGTTTCTTTTTAGCGGATTACAGTGCACCTGAAGCTACAATGCAACACAACCTTCTGCAAATTTAGCCCGAAGACACCTCTTATATGTAATTTGGGCAACAAGTATTCTTTCTCTTTAACCACGTTTACTGACATTTATGTAAATTACATGGTTAAAATATTCCCCCTACATCACAGGATGCAATCTTTCAAACTTACACGTACCTCTTGACAGAGAATATTGCTGATATATTTGCACTATCTTAATTGGTTGTGTACGTCCAAGTCAATAATATTGCATGCACTTATAAGTACATATATAATCTATATATTTAGTGGGAAAATTAACAGGTGGGAGAACCTACCTCAGTACCTAGTGAGCTAATTAAATAGTCTACTGACCCAAGCTCACATAGAGCCTGAAAGAGAGGGACTTAACCCTACAGCATCAAGTATTTATTGCAGCACTCAAACACTGCTTAGTCAAGGGACTGAACCCTCATATGGCTGGATGTATCTTTGCATCTACAAGCATTAAAACAGGTCTAATAATTCAAAGGTAAACACATGAGTTACTATCTATAAGTTACTATTAAAATATTTCATTTACTTGTTTATTTGTTTTCTTGCTTCATGCCATAAAACAATTCAAGTCTTCTTCCAAAAATACACTTGCACAAAAATCAAAAGACATGTGAATGGAAGACAAATACTTCAGATCTGGTAGGGTCATCATTAAAATGGCCCTACTTGTCGGGCATAACTTGTAAAAGAGAAAAACAGGGTCAGTTGGTGAGAAATTCTTTTCTTTTATTCTCGATCTTGAAAAAGATAGAGATTTTAAAGAAATTAACATGGAGACAAAAAAAAACTTTTATCAACATACCTATGAAGGGTCTGTCAGGTTACACCCAACACAAATATTTTTCAGGATGGCCTAGTCATAAGTATACTTAATGTTTATTTACAGCATGATGAAATAATGATGCTGAAATCTTTGCCGTAGACTCCTATGTTATCAAAAGGTCAGAGGCGACAGTTTTAAATATTAAGTACACAGACCCTCTTTAACTATACTTCCGCAACACCAGCAATTTGTTAACAAGTCACACAGGGAGTGAGAGTCTTTCAGTTTTAAATTTCTACTCTTTACACCAGAAAAACACACACAACACTTTGGGTTGGGAAGAAAGTTTTCTGGGTGTACATGTTTGAAATCAGGAAATCCAGTATGTTGCTGGTCTCAAATGTCAAGGCTGATAGTAATTACATTGGAAGGCAGTCTGACTTCGCCCCATGCTGGGAGCTGGCTAGACCAATAACCTGATCCTGGCTATAGAGGCATCAAGTCTGCTACTTACTTACAGTTTAGTACCAGTGGGTCTGCTGCAATCAGGCCTGGGGCCTCTGATGGGGGCAAATGTGCTGTTTCCATCCATCTTCCAATACACAGTTAGAAGGAATCAGGAGACCTTTGGTATATGACATAAATGTCTGCTACGTATACAGATATATGTAGTACTTAGCACATAAGAGGTATATCATAAATAACCTAAAATTTCATCCATGAGTGAGTTGATCACTTTCAGGTTATTTATGATATACCTCTTATGTGCTAAGTACTACATATATCTGTATACGTAGCAGACATTCATGTCATATACCAAAGGTCTCCTGATTCCTTCTAACTGTGTACTGGAAGATATATGTAGTACTTAGCACATAAGAGGTATATCATAAATAACCTAAAATTTCATCCATGACTGAGTTGATCACTTTTCCCGATTCTGAGGGTTCTATTGATTTTAGAAAGGTTTTTTGAGGTTTGTTAAGATCCCATTGGAAAAATGTAAGCCTTAGCCCCAGAAATAATATTTTATGACATTAACCTGCCTCTGAAAGTGCACTTCATGAATTACTGTAGGGTGTTATAACCCTAGTAAACTTCAGAGAAAAATGTCTGATTCTATATCAGCCGCTGCTAGGAACAGAGTAAAGTCTAGTCTTACTAAAGGTGAATAACAGATCTGTATATTTTCATTATTAACATGGGAATTTCAAGCCAGATCATGTTAATCCAATCTCTCAAAGGATTACAGATGCCATACCCTTCAGTTTTGCATGACAGAGTCTGCCATAATTGCACCACAGAATTAAGCCAAGTGCAGACATGGTAAAGGTATAAACTGCTACTTTGTAGCAAAACCAATGCTTCATACTGTAATGTATCTGTAATGAAATCTTTTCTTGACCCCAAAGCCATGTACAGTCAGTACTGTATGATAGACTGTGTATTGAAATCATACCACTGCATATATACTAGGCATTACTGTGCAATGCACTTTGAACTGTAGTGAACAGCCAAGTTAATGGCTGTGACAAAGTGTAAAGCAGTACAGTTTGTACCCAAACTAACTGTTCACATCTAGGGCACTGCACTGAATGAAATAGTTGATGTAGGGCCTAATACTGACGCCATGCACACTACAGCAGTAGAGCATCATAAGGAAACTGAAGCATAGGCCAAGACAAGCGTCCCTGGTGATTAATGGGTTCTAGTGAGGTCAGTTTATATAAGTAATGCACTTTGTTACATGTGGACCCTGGTACAATGTGCATATAGATCAGTGTCCAAAGCTCTGCAAAAAAAGGGGGGGGATACAAGGTGTCTTATATCAATTACATTATTTTCCACTGAGCCCAATGTCCAGCTGCTAGTTATATCAATCATCAATGTACATGTATTTCTCCCTTTGTTCATTAATTATGATTCAAATCGTGCTTCAGCATGATTTGAAAACTACCAAGAAATGTGATTAGGAAAGAATAAAGTTGGAGGAGAGGGGGTAAGGGAAACAACAGAAAGGCAGACAGCAGAAGGGAGTCTGACAATACATGGTGGAGAGAGGGGGAAGAGGTGGGGTGACAAGATAAAGCCCTTAACAAAAGCCCAGGTATGATGCTGGGAGTCCTAGCTAATTGTTTACCACCCCAGAGGTGTTGTTATTACTATACTAATAAACTCATGTACATTCATTCAAGGAGTCCATGCAAGCCACACACCAGCTTTAGCCCTGCTGGTCAGTTTACTGGGTCAGTGGAGTGTGGTAGCAGAGGGGTCTATCACCCAGGGTGGACTTAACACTGACATGTGGGGCTATTTAAAACTGTGGACCAAGCCCTTTGAGATGGCGGTGGGCAGTCTGGAAGAGTGGGGTGGGGAGAGGGGTGAGGGGTGAGGGTTGAGACACAGGGGGCAACAGTCACAGTGTTCAGTAAACCCCCAGCATCCACACACATGTGACTCTGCTCTAAACTGTGAACAAGGCCCCCAATGACTGATGAAGTCAGCCCCAAATTACAGCCTAATGGTACTATTTATTTTCTATTAGCCTGTGAGAGGTAAACTCTGTCCCCTGCACCCTGTTGGCCTGCCTGGGAGGAATTAGCCTAGGATAAGGTGACAATGGGTTGACTTCATGCCATCCTGGGCCCTGACCTTTCAGCACTTTGCATGCAGGCCAGTTTAGACTGGGGTTGGAGGGAGGGGGGAGGTTAAGCTGGGGATGACAGAGGAGACCCTTCCCTTAGGACAAGGCTTTAGACACCTACACACAAGGAGAGATGAGGAAAATAAAGAGCTAAACCTTGAAGCACTTGAACCTCTTGTTAAAAGAAGCTCTTGTTATTCAAGAAGTAAAAGAGAAAAGGTCTAAATATTAAGACACAAACTTACATCAAAATTAAGGCAGAAGTTTAGTCATGTATGACATGCATGGTCAAGGTACATTGCAAACATTCAACTCTGGACCTGAGAGCTGTAGTTTCATGTTTGCTGGAAGAGTCCAAATGTTAGAAGAGCCCTAATGTTGCAAAAGTTTAGGTATGTTGTTCACCCAGTAAATAACGTTTGCAATATGTTTTACATTTTATTACCTTATTTTCACAATTTGAAATAAGAGGGGAAGATTGGCTGGTGAATTTCTCAGTTAAGTTTTGAAGTCACAGAAAAGCTGAGGTGTGATGTTTACATTGTAACTAAAGTCTGCAACATATTTCAAATTTCAAATGCAAAAGTTGAAATGAAAGAGGAAACCACAGTTCTGTAACAAAATAGCAGGCCTATGTTAAAATGTTGCTCATGTTGAGATGTGGTCTATACACTGTGAACTTGTAGCGATGTTTTAAACCTTAACTTCAATGTCACAAGCTAAAAAGCTTATTATAATATATGTTAATATAATAACATGTATAATACATGTTGCAGAAGTTCACTGTTTTGAAGACTGTAAGATGTTTGAGAGTGTAATGAAACATTAGGGACAGCATTTTTGGGAATTTTAGGGAATTTTCATCACCTAAATTGGGCTTGCAGCTTTCTTAACTAAAAGCCAAAAATAACAAACTGAACCCAGAAATATAAAATCTGACTTTAGAAATATGAACAGCTATCATACAAATAGGCCTGTACATCCAATTTCTTCTATATGCAGCAATGAGTGACAAGTATATCCCATACATGAATACTCTATACAAGGACTTAATGAAAATCAAATGTCAGGAAATCAGCTGGATACAGGCACGGTTTACATACGGGTCACTAGTATATAAAGTGTCATTGAGCTATGGGGGTAGCACCGCCCGGCTTATCACTACACACCAGGCATGCTTACACATTAATTTCAGGTCGAAGTCCAGCCCCCAAGATATATACTTACACATGTCCTCGTTGGTCTCAAGTAACTCCAGCTTTACCTGTTTTGTTGAATTAATGTTTGTTTTTTCTTTGGGTACCCTAGGTTTTTACCTCTTTAGTCCTATAAACTGGCAGTAAACTATCATCAGAAAACTGTGATGTGTATCGCACTCATTCCAGGTGAACCATTTTGTACTTACATGTAGAGAGACCTTGAAGGAACTAAAGATTGGAAAAGTTAATTTTTTCTCTGCAGAAGAACCAAATACCCTGTGCTGTCATACAAAAGATAGACACATGCAAAATGAACGGAATTTCTGTCAACTTCTCCACTAATGCATGCGTGACACGAAACGTCATACGTCAGATGTTATCTTTGGAGGGTCCCTCTGCTCATGTTCCCTTCCTTTCCCCAGAAACTTCATACTGTCTCCCTCGTTCACTGTCATAACTGTCGTGTCCTGCTTGACGATCTTACCCCTCTCCCCACTACCCTCAAAAACCAAGCAACCTTTTCCAAATTGAACACTCCACAACAGAGAGTATTGATCTACAGCTACATCTATTAACTCAGCTTTGTTTGCATATTCCAGACAGTGTTTAAAAACATTCCAGGAATTTATTGGCGAACTTCCACCCCTTTCATTCGGCTACATGAAGTGTGCAATGCTTCTGACAGCCGCGCAGAACTAAGACGACACCACTGTAGAGAGTTCAGACACATTTTGGCTAAAGTTCTAACATGAAAAGGTTATAGTGGAAATCAAATGGGATGCACAAGCTGTGCTTTGAGAGCATAGTTTTGTTTTGGATTCACATGGGATCTGTCAGACTAAACATGAAAAAGGGAACCAGCATAATTCATGTCAGTTGCTTTAATCACTATAATATCAGAAAACAATACTGGCTGCTCTGTCTGTCAATCATTGTCCTATGTACATAAGAGTGACTTCCAATGTTACATGTACCTGTACAATAGACCCAATCAAAACACACATATTTTCTTTCAAATTTTGTTTTCCAACTTGTAGAATAAAAGGAACTCCTCAACAACTGATTTTGTCCTGTAGCACTACAGTGTTGTAACCAGGATGCAGAGTCTGCACTGGGAGTTAAAAAGAACAGCTTGCCCTTGTGTTCTTTATGGTGATAGTGTGGATGAGATTCTGGTTGTTAGGCAGATGACAAAATTAGGATATATATGTGTTTGTTTCCTGTGAGTCCTGCAGCAACTTTTGTTGAAGCTGGTGACAAACTGAAAGTGAAGTCATAAATGCAAATGACACACATGTATGTGAAACTTGAAATCTTCCACTGTACAAAAAAGTCTCCAAATCATTGCTCATGAGACAGAGTCAATGATCAGTTCAGGCACTTACCTTGATGCCAGACCAAGTTATCCATCACTAGTTTTTTCAAGTAAGCGTTTGTTGCAATAATGTTTTTGCGAAAAGATCTTTTGGCAGCTTCTACATAATTCATTTCCGTTTGATGAGTACAACAGGACTGCCTCTGTGGCTGTTGTGCACCATTAAAGCAAACGCTCATGTCCTGATCTGAAAACAAAAGCCATAATTAGAACAGGGAAAAAAATTACAATTATTATGATTCACACTCAAATGATTTTGTGGCAAAAGTCCATATCCTGACAGTAATATCCTGAAGTTACTTTCAGTACTGGCCTGCATGATTGATATATTAGTGAACATTTCAAGAATGTTTCACCACTGCAGTACTAGTAATGTTACCTCTATACCACATCACTATGGTTAATAAAATGCCATTGATTGTATAGCATTACCAAACCTGAAATGGGATATATTTCCACATGTACATGAAAATATCATGAAAAAGAAATGAGTTTTGGTGGGTCGGGGGGGGGGGGGATTTCAGAATTTGTATACATTTAATAAGTTGTGATGCATTTTCTTATTACGGGTAACAATAATAATTGAGAATAAATTAAAATTTTTTTTACATCATCAGTGGAAGTAGATATCATCAATTTGGAGAGCATTTAACGAAACAGGACTTCACTATTACTTTTAATGAACCTGCAAAGAGAAAAAAAAGCTGCAATTCTTTCTTGACAGCGTTCACCAAGCTACATGTATATGGATATTTATTTAGCTGGCAACTTTATTCCTGAAAACCAGACCTATTAAATCGGGATTTAACAGTTCACTCTATATCATTTGACATCATTTAAATCACTGGGTACATCAAAACTAAAAAAAAAAAAAAAAGAAATGCTAAAAAATCTGAACCCCAGTGACAATGTTGTAATGAATAGGGTTAGTAGGCATGCATGTTCTTTGCATGCCGTAAACATCAAGTACACCACAGTTGTTATCATCTAGGTCACGGCGAATTCTTCCAAGCAAAATTGGAAAGAAAGAACTGCTCACCTTTTACAGGGTTATCGGGCACCAAATCTGGAGTGTCTCCTGTCCCAAGACGGGCGAACTCACAGCGAACTTTTGCACAATGTTTGTTAGGATCGGCCAAGCAATGGGTAGCACCACGACATTCTGACCGTACAACGAATACAACAACCAGAAGGCTCAAAACGGTAACGAATCCCAGGCCTTCCATGGCTAGTTTGAGCCCGAAACCGGGATAGTCTGCAGTCCTAAAACACTGGAGCACCTGGCCACACGGAAACCACGGTCATCGGCTGGCTATTTTCCGAGAAAACGACGATTATTTTCATGACAAAACTCCGCCGGTAGACATCACGTCTCGTTCTCTCACTAAACACTGCTGTGTCTGGCTCGTGCTAATTAGCATATTCATATCGGGCGTGAACCGCCCCGGGGAGCACATGTCAGCGATCCGTCGTTTTATTGGTCTATCTGAATTTGATTGACAGGAGGGAGCTGTGCCTGGAGAGTTTTGAGAGATTTTCCTCTAAATCACAGTGGAGTTAACTCCCCTGATTCTTGTTATTTTTCTCGTGTGACAAAAATTCTGTGGTCCGCTGATTAGTTTTACGTGAAGATAAACTTTGCGTTCCTGCGAAAAACGAAGCCTTCATTATGTCTCATTGTAATTCGGTATTTTAATCTCCTGTTGATGGAAAAATAATATTAAGAATTATTCGGTCACAATGTAGTCTTTCTTGAACTACATGCTGCGTGTATAGTCTTCTTTGTCACCATGTTTGTGTTATAATTCTTTTTAGTATTTTTTTTTAGTTTTTTACAGCTTTGTCGTAGGATAGTATGGACTTCCTGATGTGCAGTTAAAAAGAGTGATTACAAAGAAGTAAAACACGATCAAAGCAATCACATTAAAGTGCACGTTCTTTGTCCTCATGGCGCAAAATGAATGAGTGTGTTATGCTGTCATTCATGTATATTTATGCTTATCGTCTTGATATTTTGTAAATTATGACACATAGGGCCTACAATAGAGCTCACACCGAAGAATGAGATTTTCTATATACAACTTTATTTACCAAAATGCATGGCTTCAGAAATGGTATCTATAGTAGACGCAAATATAGAAATGTGTGCTATGTACGTGCGGTTGATTTTATAAGTAAATACACATGCCATCTCCATATATAAGCTTAGGGTCATACAGACTGTTTATGGTTGGTGCAAACTGTATGACTGAAGCAGCTCACAACTGTATACGAACAAACGTGCAACGTGCAAATGTTTCTTTCATTTGCATTTATAGGTTTGACAGGGCTGTGTGTGAAATTTTTTTTTTTTTTTTTTTTTTTTTGGCGTTAGAACTATTCGTTCGGACTCAGTTTAATAAGACATCATTACAGAGATTAGTCCACAACATTGGCACAAATCTCTTGCTTTCCCGCGTGCACGCAGGTTACATTTTAATTCTGCATGCATATATATATATATATATATATATATATATATATATATATCTGGCAGAATCGCCAGAATGCTATTTACCTAATGTTTATTACGATAGGTATGATTGACATTCAGGCGGTTATGCCACCTGATTATAGCCAATCAGGGCATGCCATACAGTGGAAACATCCAAAACGCTGTGTGACTGGTTCGACTCGTTATTGATTGGCTTATGTAAACATAATTGGGCAGGATATACATATATTCAATGTGCGGTGCACGACACTCTACATTTTATACCCTCGTTGAAACGTCCACCCTTACATACTTCAGTTAAGAGCTCGGCCATGAAGGCCTGTATGCCTCCAGCTAGCTACACATATCTGGTGTCCTCTCCTATGAACATAACTAAAGAAATTGTTGTGTGTGTATTTTTTTGTATTCAATTGTTGTTAGTTTAGTGCCATGCATGTATGCACATTCGAGAATTTTTCACATATACTATTGTAGCCAGTTCAATATGCTACGCCATGCACACATAAATATATACGACATCGCAATGCTTTGGCAAGTTACTGACGAACTTTTCTGCAGAGCTTCATGTAAAGAAGATAGTCACAATTTAGCCGAACTCCTCTGTACATATGAAGTTGAGAAGCGTGTCCGACTGGGCTGCGATGTATAAGTACATGTAAATCAAGTCCAGCCCATGCTGGCTTCCTCTCCGGTCGAAGGCGGGAAGGTCCGCCAGCGACCTGCGGATGGCCGCGGGTTTTACCTCGGGCTCTACCCGGTTTTCTCTTACCATGCGATGCTGGGGCTTACAAAGCTGGAGTCGCTTACGTCAGACGTAGACGTTTACGTCCGCTTTAGTAGCGGCTTCCATCAGCTCCTAGTAGCGTCTTACTAAAGTTGTCGCAATGCTTAATATGTGTCTACGAAACACCACAAGCGCCGCCCTATTTAACATACTTACGGAACTTACGGGTAGGTGCCAATTTGCATCAAGCCTTACATCAAGTCGCAGCTATTCCGGCTTTGTAAGACGGTCAGTCTTTCCTGCGACACACGTCAGACAGGCTTACACCCAGCCGCAGCCTTACTCCAGCTTTGTAAGACGGTCCCTGGATGCCGTCGTATAAGAGAAACATTCTTAAGAATGGCATAAAACACCAATCCCAAAAAATAAATATATATAAGTGAAAAAATATTTAGTGCTACATGAAACATGCACCAATTAAACAAGAGCATGGCAGAGGTTAAGAATCACTTATTTTCATAACCAATCAGTTCGCTTCTGCTAATATACATTAGTAAAGAGGCTACGTGGCCTCTCTGTACTTAAAGTAAATTGCATTATCGCCATATTGCCATCTTTGCAGCCTTTCGCTCGATAAGTTTTCAAATCCATATACCAAGTACCAAGACCTATGTGTGTATAAATGTACATGAATAAAGCCACATAAAATATTAGAGACATAAACAGTTTGTCGTGTCGTGTCTGCTCATTGTTTAACTTAATGTCACATGGACCTTGGTTTCTGTATATATGCTATGTGTCCTTTGTACTCGTTGTACAGTTGTAATGAACTAACTTGAACGTGACGAACGTGTACTACAGTTCTCACAACAAAATGGTCCAACTGCAAAGCTGTACATTTCCTCCTAGATATTAACGAGGAGGTGAATGATGAGTCACATGCTCATTCTCGCTCATGCAAACAAACACGTGTGAGCGTGGGTGTGGATTTTACACATGACACGAAACCACGAGCTGGGCGATGTGGGCTGGAGGGGGATTTCACGTCTATCTTGGGAAAATGCCTTTGTTAAGGGTGTATACTAGAATTTTAAGGATGGTTTTCCTGTGTATTAAATGAACTGATTCATTGGCTAGCACAGAGAAATTCAGGATGGGGGTTAAAATGATATATTTAGACACCCGTGAAACTGTACTGTGCTGTGAAATTTCACACGTGTGACGTGGAAATATGCCCATGTACATAGATGGAATATTTAGACTCCACAAGTTAACGCTTACTGTCACTCACGGAACAACAACTAGTGAGAGCTGTAGAATTTAAAAATGCTCTTTCCCTGCATGGATCTAAACTACCTCAATTCCCATCCATATCTCTTCTTTTCAGACAATTGTTGGCAAGAAATGCATATCCGCTAAAAGTAATTGAATATCCAGTTTTCTATGTTTAATAAGAATAGCGCAGGTTATTGGTTGTCATAAAAGAGCAGACTATGAACAGAGTTAAAATGATTCTAACATTTGAAAAGAAGTTATAAAGCGACCAGTACTTACGAAGTTTATTACCAATTTTGAACGGCACCACGTGCATTGCAGACGAGGGTGATCATTTGAGTTATTCCAAAGTAATAGCTAAAACTCAACTGAATTTGCGCCAACGGGTTTTGAGGGGCAGGGAGGATCAAAGTTGGAATAAGATATGTGTGATAAGCATTGCACGCAAGTATACAACGGATGACTTTTACAGCGAAATATACATAGATTTGTAACAGTATATATCGTTCTGATAGCTGTACATGATTTAGGTCTCGATTCTGTCTGATTATAATCAAACAATATTTCTTTTAGAAAACTAAGTAAACATGTCAAGAAAACAAGATGCATTATAAGAGATACACTTAAATAGAAAAATATGTGCGTGTATGTGTTTTCGCAGTACATCACCTTCACTTATGTACGGAGCTATAGACATATGACACGACATAAGTGACGATGATTTATTTTCCTTTCATTAATTTTTAACTGGTGCTTAGGGAGAAAAATTTCAGTTAGGCGATGGTGGTAAGAACCATGATTGGAGGTGTCCAGTTTGCTCAACAGAATCGATCACGTATAGCATATGCAGCTGACGAAATTTCTCCTAAGTCACACAAATATTTCTTCTCAAAGAGCGAGCTCAAAACGTACTGGAAGAAGGTCATTGCTGTCCAACGGACTCCGCATTCACACAATGCGACTTGTCGTAAATGGGAAAACAAAATTTGAAAACAATATAAGTTTCATGCCAGTAAATTTGTATAGAATTTGAGAAATCGCACTATATTCGTTCCACTCTACCAATTGTAGTTGTCTATTAGCAACAAATGGACTTGTCGAATAGATTTAATTGTATGACAAGCTGCTTGTCACGATCCACATTGACATGTATCATGTTATGAAACGTGTGAAATACGGCCTCGGTCACGCGAAGAACCTGCATGATTTCTAGACGATGCAATTGGTGGCGATTTGGCCGACATATATACGATCAATCGACAATGTTTTCTACGATCTCCATTATTAGCGGTTTCATTCTGCGATAGCTCGTGTGATCACCACCCATTGGAAAAGATAGATGGCAGGCCAAATCGCGCGACCAGTATAATCAACAACAAATGGTATACGACCAACTGTAGCACGTTTGACCGCAAGCAGCCATGCAATCACAGCCAATCGTAGCCAGTCGTGCAATCGGTCACACGATCAGACATCAAGCCTCACGATCATGAGTAGTCACACAGCTCTCAAAGGGCTCACTCCGTGGATGTTTGCAATTGCAAGTCTAAACTCCGACATTCCCTATGTGCCTCCCCTCGCGGAGGCAGTGGAGAAAGACCTGGGCCCTCTTCCACGAAGCCCTCGTCATGTTACGAGCATATAACCACCATGACAACCAGCACTGTATGCATTACATGGCAGTGACCATGGCACTTCTTGCAAGTGAACGCTCTAAATATACATGTACATGTACTGGTCTCCAGTAGCAAATGACTTGTGGTACCAGCGGTCGTAGGATCGTGCAACAAGTCGGTACAAATCGTGACTGCATGGTCGGACTACTCATCGTGAGGTTGCACGACAGGTGGCACCACCACTTTTCAGGTGGCACGACCAGGGCGCGACCAGTTGCAACTGTTATTCTGCGATTGCTTGACCCTCGATAACTAGTATTGCGACCATGGGAGACGGGTGGTACGAACAGGTGAAATCTTCATTGAACATCTTGCAACATGTGGTATGCGACCTCTTACGACGTGAAAGACCTGTCTGCGACCTCTTGCGACTGGTGTTACGACTGTGTAAAATCTGTCTGCGACCTGTTGCGGATCGCAGGTCAAAAGTTTTGAACAAGACCGCGATACAACTGATTTTTATGGAAGCCGGATGCAGCCACTCGGGTTTTCGCAATTTCGACCATTTGAATGAAAGATCGAAAACGCGAAAACACGAAAGGGCGAAGGGAGAAAACTCGAAAACGAGAGGCAAAAACACGAAAGTAGGAAGTTGTTACAGCTTCGCACTTTCAGGTTTTCCAACTATTGCCAGGCCGAAAACACGAAGTTAACTTCGCCCTTTCGCCTTTCTGTTTTGCCTGCTTTAGGCAGTTGGTCTGCTTCCAGCAAAACGGTTGATCCTAGCCTAGGAAAACGTGAACACTCCACCTAATTACAAGTACTGAAAACCAGTTAACGCTAGTTCCCCCCCCCCACACACACACACCCGCGCTCCCACACACGCGCACACACAACCTTTATTTGTTTAAGAGGTAGTTGAATTACTATCACAGCCCATAGGCGAGTGTCCAGGGGCCGCACAAGCCCAGGAAGCTCTGATATTTCAGAGAGCCGCAGATTCCTCTTCGGACTATAGGAAGCCAAGACAATTTGTATATTAGTCCTTTCTTTGTTTTATTTTTCATAAAGATTTATTGCTGGCTGCAGCAACTAAACTCCTGCCCCATGCAACCCAAGATATGAGGGCCTAGGGGCCACGCAGACAGCTTGAAGCGATTTCTGATGGATAAAAACTATGAGGAAGTCGGAATAAACTGCATATTTGTGTTTTCTTCTTCATGTGTTTTTATGTTGATAAATTTTGCTTAGCCTTCCGTCTGTTTTCTAAATTCACAATCTTCTCATTGTCCGAGGTGTCGTTCGGACCCGACACGCCATACCCTGACCTCCCTACCCTGATGTCCCTGATAAAGTGTCCGTAAGTCAATGAAGAATTAATGTTAACTGATATTGCACTTACAGTTGTATGCGAAATAAACATGATAATTATATAATTGGAAACCCTTCCCATCTAAATTAGCTGTGAATCCACAGCTGCTCAGTCTGTTGTTCATTCTTGTTTTTGCAATGTCATGTACTCCTGTATTTTGAAGGGACGAATGGTCTTTCTGACTTAGATATGCAGGCTACAATTCTGTGTAATCAGTTCTTTGTAAAATTTACGATGCAAGAGAAAAGCGTGCCATCGTTCCATTGTCACCGCAGCTTTAAAAAACTTAACTCGCATTTTTGGGTGGAAAAAGTACGGCTCCCAGAGTTGGGTAATGATTCCAGCGTCTACCAGGTCAGAAAACAATATTCATCTTTGCAAAGTGTATCGGGAATACACAAGTAAAACAGTTAGAAATAATCCGAGTCCTAAGAGCACTGACCTACATCAACGGACCTATAACCAGTGATAAAATTAATGGAGCTGTCGAATACAAAATAAATCGGTGTCTTTCGAATCGAAAAATTTTGATTAAAACTTCAGCACGAGGGCAATCCGTCATTGGGTGGAAAGGCGCGCCTTCCTAAATGACCCTTTCGGGTCGCTAATTTATTCATAGCGCATGGGTTTCAACGACTCCTCATGAACAACAAATCCCATCATACTTGAAGATTAATCCTGGCTTCAGATCGTTTAAACTTTCAAGGCCTTTTGTTAGGCCAATGAAATCATTCAAGAGGCTTAAAAAAGCAGTGTTAATTAGACAGGTCATCGGCGTGTGGTATTGTTATTCAAATGCCCTCTTAAACTGCCTTTGTTTGTGGTTTTCGTACACGTTGTGATCAGTCAAGTGCTTGCAGACGACTTCTCCGTCTTATATGCATGCGAACGCCATGTGAAGACACCAAAACGTGATCTGGGGTAACATTAGCTACCATGTTTTTCACCATAGTGGTTGCTCAGCTGGAGAAAATGAGATGGCGTGTTCCCGTATGTAGTGTTTATAAGTCATGACGTCATGTAGGTAATTCTTGATTGGCCTAATAACAGATAGATCCCGCTCAGTCTTCATTTGGGGTGATCATTTGCCTTGTGAAAGTACAGGTAAAACTCTCAAGACTATATTTTAGCTTATAACAAACAATAAAACTCCTTTGTGCACATTTACCAGCCTGTACACTGTAGTCACCAGGAAAAGAGGGGTAGAATGCGATTCTACGAGATTTATTTACAACCTATATACACATCGCATGTCATGAAAACCAGCCTTTACAATTATATGTGTTTGCATTTACACAGTCCTAGAGTCGTGTGTTTCAGAAGAACAACTGACTCTCTTTGTGTTTTACATTACTTCCATTTGAATGTGTCAGTAGCGCTTGGTCTCATCTGTTGTTTGGTTGTGGTACCATGAGAGCTTTGGCTTGTATAACTGGTCAGGCACAGTAACTTATTTCACTCAGGCTCCGGAGTTTCTCCGGCCGAATGCACCCATCAAACCGGAAAACCACCATATATATAACTTAAGTATTCCTAAGTAAGATGTAAAAACGTTAAACAAATACATAATTTAAAACAAGCATATTGATGGTCTGCTCTACAGAGGAAAGATTAGGCAGCGCACACCGTGGAAAGGATCAAAATGGCGGCTGTAGTTATCCGAGCTTAAACACCCAGTCAACGTCCGTAAGGATGTTCCGAATGGGCACGTCTTTCATATCTGCTCCCAGCCAGAGTTCATTTCACGCTGCGCGATAGATGTGCGATAGCGGATATGGAGTCTGTCGTTATCGTGGCAGATCTCGAGTCAGATGATAGCGAGAGTAATGCACGTCGTGAAAGAAAGGCGGATTACGAGGTGTCGGTGTTGCGGCGAAATATTTAGCCTGCATCTTTTCCTGCCTGATCATTAGGTATAATATTCTTATTGTGTCAAGACACTCACTTTTGTATAATGTTATTTGCCTTTCTTAGTAAGTCTACGATTGCATACCACTGAAATTTTCCACGCACTGCATACATGCATCAAGTTCATCGTGGCTCCAAAAAGAATGTCACTCCTTAACATACAGTCACGGTATCAGTAGGGGAGTTTCGAGTTCGAACTCTTTCATCGCGAAAGGTAAGAAAAGCCCTAGTGTACCATGTGACCTGTCAAAAATGTTAGCCCTCTATTTTTGATTACATATACTATAACATGGGCGTGTAAGAAAATTGTCATAAAAATTTATTTAGGCTAGAGGAACGATGCCAAAAATTCAGGGTTTCTAATTTATGAAGCTCTTGAATGAAGGAAAGGTCGTTTGTAACTCCTTAACGCAGTGAAACAATAGGCACAATAATGTTCGTCTGGCTTATTCGAGTGGCGCAAAAGCGCTGCGAGGGTTAAAATGTATTTCGTGTTCTAAAATGTCCATCTTCTGATTGATGACTTTTATCGGTAAATATCTTCAAAAATAAGCCATGCAGTAATCCAAGTTGCCCAGAATATTATTATCGTGAGTAAAATGTATGTAACCGATGGGTCTTAGGCTCCATGTCGGGAGAAAACTCCCGTCTGCCCATCGACAGGTGTCCTTCTTAAAGCCACATCCCAACTATACGCGTATATGTTACAGAATGCTACGTATGTAGCTGTTGGGGCTTGTGTCGTGTCTGGACTGCCTTTCCTGTGACAGAAGATGGTCTAGAAAATCCAACTAATCAGTTATATACAGCACAATACATTTATTTAGTACATCATTGTAAAGATTTATTGAATGAAAGTAGCATACTAGGTAAATCACACCGCTTATTTCTACCTTTTAACCTGGGAGGTACCGGAGGTACCGTGGTGACGTCATATGACGTCATATGTTTTGGTAAGGTAGGATGTGTTTTTTATTTCTCTCAGGCGGTGTGCACGTGATCGGGGTCACATAGTGGGAAGGACTATGCATGCATATAGAGAGATAGGGCTTATCAATGGGTTATGTGTACAGAAATATAGTATAAGTACAGTGTGAAATATTAGCTTTTAGTTGAGATATAAATTTAAATAATTAGAAAAAAAATATATAGACATTCGTAATATTTTGAATTGTTTCTCAATAAGGATGTAAATACAGGTGTTATCTGTGGATGGGAGCAGATATAATTTACTGTATGTACATCTATGTAAAATCGCTAGCAAATTGGTTAAGGGCGGTTGAGTGTTGGGAGGGCCGATTTTTTTGCCTTACATAAAAAACTGACAAACCACAAACAATGAACGAGACAGAACATGAACCATATATATTGTGCTAAGATGTGAAAGTTCTTTCGGGGAAATGGTCGCCTTGAAAAAGGCGTTTGGAGGCGATTTGTACGCCAGGGCCTGAGTGGCTTACCGTGGTCTGATGCGCCGGCCGGATGGAGGAATTCCCGCTCTCATCCTCCAGCAGGCGATATTTAATGTAATCTAGGCGGATTTCATCGCACGTCGGGCGATGACCACTTCTGCTCGGTGGACTGGGTCCGCCGTACAGTTGCGGATCGCCATGTGGTAATCCACACAGGCCTTAGCGTACTTCTTCGCCAGAATGGGGATGCAGTCCATCTCTCAGTCGTAAAAGGTGTCTAGTGGAAAAGTGAAACGTTTTAGCGCGGGCTGACTTTTATACGAATCAGGCGGGTTGTAAAGTCCGGTGAAGTCCGGTAAAGTTCGGTATTGCCCCATAAAGCACGGCAGTCAGAGAGAGCAATTTCAGAAACGATACATACATAACTCACATATCATGCTCAGTTTTTGAAAGTTTCCTTCGGCAAGGGTTGGTTGGTCCTGAAAGAACCGTTGTTCTGCTCAGCTAACCTCCGTCCCGTAAGCTCCTCCTTAGCGTCAGGGTGATTCTGCTGCTGGTTCTGCCGGGGAAGCTGGTTCCGCTGTTGGTCCTGCTGGTTGGAGTGATGTTGGGGCTTGCCTCCTATAGGCCTCCTCCATCCCTGCCATCCAACTAGCCAAAGACAGTGGCGGTGGCTCTTCCCTTTCGTCACACACGGCTTGCACAGTGCGCCACTGCTCCCACAAACCTCGCTCACACCTTTCCACATGTCGTTTTGCCATGGCGATCAATTCCACATGAATACGGATCGCGGCCTCATATCTTTCGTACGCCACGGCGTACTCTATCATTAGTCTGACGAAGTCGTCGCTCATTTTTTACCCACTGTCGAGTGAATGGTTCAGTGCCACTTGAACGGTGGTGCTTTTATACGATTCGTGTGGATTCAGTTATTTTTAGAAACCACACCAGGTATCCAGCGCGGACCGAGGGGAAAACCGTTACAAGCGTCGCAGCGCCATCTGTCGTTGGCGGTTTTCAATCCTCGCTGGTTTTCTTGTGTGGACAGAAATATAAAGAATATTGTGCTTTTAGTTGACATATAAATAAAAAATAATAGAAAAAATATATACAGACACTTGTAATGTGTGTAATTTAATTTCCTGTATGGATGGAAATGCAAGCGTTATATGTGGATGAGACTAGATATAATTTGCTGTATGTTTACGTACATCTATGTAAAATTGCTAGCAAAAACAAGTTAACGGAGGATGCATGTCGGGAGGGCTGATTTTTTTGGTTTTTGTCTTACATAAAACGAACCAGTCACACACATTAATATGTCGATGAAAACATGTATACTTTAGTGTATGTATATGTATATACATTCTTATCATATTAATTAATATTAATCATAATTAACGGAGATAGATATGCTGATGCTTGATTTTGTTACATAAACGGACAAATCACAGACATTAAAACGATACATACATAACCCATTTATATATATATCATGCTCAGATTTTTTGAAAGTCCCTTTCGGGAAGACATGGTTGGTCCTGAAAAGGACCGTTGAGAATATTGGTAGGGTGGGGGTAGGGTGGTTGGTTTTTAATTTTCCACTCCACCCTGCTGATCCCTCTTCCCTGGTGCGGCTGGCTGTCCATGGGGGAAATGGCTTTCTCAGCGCCGCACACCCTATTCGCAATGTCTCCCACCAGCTCTGTAGCTCTGCTCGACTGCTGTCCATTTGCGACACACTCATCGCTAGTATTTAGCGTGGATATTCACGGTCGTCTAGTATCGCTCGTACGCCTTATTGTACTCCTGCATCACCACTACCAGCATTAATTCATCCATGTTGAACTCTAGTGAGTGAATGGTTCAGTGCCACTTGAACAGTGTTGCTTTTATATGATTCGTGCGGATTCTGCCATTTTTAGAAAGCGCGCCAGCCAGCCAGCGCCGACCGAAGGGAAAACTGTTACAAGCATGGCAGCGGCATCTATCGGGATTCACCGTCTGTGGGGGACCCCCATTTTGTGACAGTTGTTTTTGGCATTACGTCAAATTTGCACCTACCCGGTACTAGTGCACTTAACTTGTACAACAGGAAATTTCCACGAGTTTTAGCATGACGCCAAAAAAATTCGTCGGTATTATGCAAACAATTTGCATCAATTTTTGGCATTATACCAAAATATTGTTCTCTACAAAGCCAATCATTTCCACACTTCAGCCAGCAGTCTACCTCAGGACTTCACACCGTCAACTACCATAGCCGGCCTGCCTACCTGCCTACCTGCCTGACTTACAATTAGCCCCTCATTATGCCGAGAAGTAAATAGCAGCCATCAACAACAACAACAGCAACTGGCGCAATGAATACTGTTTTAGCTGACAAAGAAGAAGAAATGGATGTACAGCCCACGCCTAAGAAGCGATTTAAACTTGCTCGGCCGGTGAAGAAGATTTTACAAAAAACCCGTGATATCAATATTCCTTATGGGTGTCGTATTCGGGTTGGTGAAGATAAAATCACCTTTGCGCAACATGTTAACCAACCTTACGAGGGCAGTATAGCCATTCCAGTGAGCGCCTGGGACGAGTTTGAAAGCCTTCTACAATCACATACCGCCCGAAGCCTATACCAATGAGTAAAGATGAAGGTGAAATTAGCGTACCGTCAGAACAGCTGTTTCGCTTGAATGATGACGTTTTCTTCAGTTGGTCAACATATAAGAATCCGCAAACGGGGGAGTGTTGGTGGTATTTGAATATTAAACAATGGATGCAATACAGGAGGCAGGTGAAATATTATCCTAAGAAAGATGGTATCACTTTCCGAGCTGATATGTGGAAACGCTTGACCGAGGCCTGCCAGCGTATACGAAGATACTTGGAAAAAATGATGAGGCAGTGTCCCATACAGCTAATGCATCACCTATCTCCCCACAGCCACCAATGCCTCTCACTGGTGAGGAGAACAGCATACTTGATAATTCAATGTGGAGTGTAATGATGCAGCATATGATCCATCTTGTCAATCAAGTCAAAGAGGAACAATGTGAAGGCTGCCGCGTGCAGCATCCTGGTCAAAATCGCCATCAGTGTCTCGAGGCATTACAATACATGGATAGGGAAAATGAAATTGTAGTTGAGCAAGCAGCATTACCTTTGGATGAGACTAAGGTGCTCGACGATTTTCGAGATGGGGCTAAAGAGGATCAATGGAGCGATGATAAAATCCACCGGTATCTGGACAGGTGTGATGTCAAAGTCATGTGAATTATGGACATGTATAGCTATTTATTTATTTATTTATTTACAGACCACCTACTTCTTCCCGCAATCGATTTAAATTTAACTCGGATCATGGAGGAAATATCAGAGTATCAACAGTGAATACATATCAGGAGAATGAACGTGTGGAGACGGAGAGTACAACAAAACTAAGCCATGACATGGACAATTTATTGAATTTTGAAATTTGATGACGTTGTTCTTGTTGTTAACTAATAGTGCTAGTTTTCGCAAGTTCTCGATATTATATTTCTGTACATACTCTACCATTTGAATTTTGCGATTTGAGAAAAAATGTTAGTGTTGTTAACTCCTAGTTGCAGTTTACGAGTTCTCGATTTATTCGTTCTGTACATATCTTGAAGGTTGAATACTATAAAATATCGTTATATTGCTAAGTGCGTTTGTAATGTTGGAGTAAAAAAAATAAAAGGGAAAAAATTTGAGGAAAAGTATGTGTTTGTTTGTTTTATGATGTAACAGTTTGTCTTGATAATCGGTCTTGATCTGATTGATTTTTAGTGTTATTTATCGTGCGCTAAAAAAAAGGATTGGTGATGATTTGGATTTATTCATAGTCTACTGCCCTCAGGGTTACAGCGTGATTATGGTGCGAAGAGTATCTCCTCTTGAAACGGAAAAAGGTCTGACTGACGGTCAGTGGGAGGTAACTCATGCCAAACCTCGCTTTAGGAGTTTTTGTACGGGTACGTATAAATATCGCTAAATATTGAGGCTCTCTATATATGTATACGTCGGTCGAGGATAATATAAGACGTATGGTGCTCTACAATATTTCATTATTGTTTCACTGGCTACGCAGGTGATAAGACGCCTAAGATGAAATCTCAGGTTTTAGGATGGAGAAAACCTCTTGATTCAGTAACTAACCTCCAAACATATAAGGCCGCACTGGAATCTATGTTTGAAGATCAGCTAGTGAACGAAGGACGCCATACTATTCTCCGACTGTTCACCAAAGACGTTTGTGACCGGCTAGAGAATTCTAATCCGATTCGTAAATACTAGCACCAGGAAGTTATACCGAAGCTCATGGATCTACAGCGCAAGTCACCCACTACAAACCCTATAAACCTGAATCAATATCTCTCAAGCCCTGGATGCTTTACACATCTCTGGCTGTCTATATCACTTGCGCTGCTACTTGTTGGTTTTTAGTGAAAGTGGGCATAAAATAAAACGCACCTGTCCATTATGACTTACCGCCGAGGAGGGAAGAATAGAGTTCGATTCCATACGATGGCAAAGAAGAAGAAAGCAGGCATAACCAAATCTCAGGATACCCTTGCTAAAGTCTTACAACAGCTATATTACGACCCCCAAAGTCCAGTTGCTTATAGCGGAGGAGGCGCTTTATTACGGGCAGCACGTCAGCATGATTTACCTGTGACAATATAAAGACTTGGTTGGCTGAACAGGAGGCGTATACACTTCATCGGCCGGCTCGACGACATTACCCTCGTAATAGAGTTATTGTGGGCGGAATATACAGTCAGTGGCAAACTGATTTGGTTGACATGAGTAAAGTAGCCAGGTATAATTCGGGCAATCGTTACCTGCTCACATGCATCAAAATTCTTTCTAAATATGCTTGGGTAGTCCCCGTACATACCAAGAGAGGTGGTAATTTTATTGAGGCGTTTAAAAGGATATTCAAGTCTGGATGAAAACCATTATTTTTACAAACTGATGAGGGAACGGAGTTTCTCAACAAGCCATTTCAAACATTTTTAAAGAAGGATGGGATTTTTTACTTTCATACATTTAATGAAACAAAAGCCTCCGTAATTGAGCGGTTTAATCGCGCCTTTAAAGGTCGCGTGTATAAATATTTCACCACTAATAACACTCGACGTTTCCTGGATGTTTTACCTGGGTAAACACAGGGTTACAATCGTGCGTATCACGCCAGCATTCAGCGAGCCCCGATTACCGTTACAGCTGAAAATGAACATGAAGTTCGGGCTATATTATATAGCTCTAGGCAGCCCTGGTGCAGTCGGCGGATTTATCGGTATAAAATAGGAGATCTCGTTCGCATTACAAAAGTCAAGAGAACTTTTGAAAAGTCTTACCTATCTAACTGGAGTCAAGAAATTTTACGCGTTGTGGCATGGCATCCTCGGGAATCTGTGGTGTATACATTAGCTGATTTGAATGGAGAAAGACTCTCGGGGATATTTTCTCGGAGACAGAACTCCAACCCGTTAAAACAACGCTTGATACGGACTATCAAGTGGAGAGAGTATTAGAGAGCAAAAAAGAACGTGTCCAAACATATTACTCGGTGAAATGGCGAGACTGGCCAGCCAGTTTTAATTCGTGGGTGCCAGCAAGAGATGTGAAACGTATTTAAAAACATTAAATCATTCTACGTGTGCTCAATCTCCTCTCACGATGCCCAAGTGTGTGGGTGACTGCCTGCGAAGTCCGCGTGAGAATAAATGCACCACTATAATTGCAAGTGTCGTCCTGTTGTATATCGGAATGTTAATCGGTGGACTGGGAATTAATCTAACATCGCAACTGACTGAAGACAAATATTTGTTACGCATCCTGCAAGAGCGATTGAACAAGACGCTATTTGATAAGTTATTGAGGAATAAAACGGAGCAGTTTCCCTCGGTATTTACCAGGCGTCATAGATTACTCGGGAGGACTGACATTACTTCGATTCCTTCTTCTTCTTCGGTGCCTACTTAAACCCCAACTTACCAAAGCCTGAACACAGCGCCTAGTATTGGAGATATTACTAGGCGAATTTGGCCTAGCGATATTGCTGAGCAAACTAAGCGCAAGACTGAACTTACTACAGCACCTGTACAGGTGAATTCTTCTCAACACACCTCTGTATCCTACCAGCCCGGACCTCGTCAATCTCAGCCATTTTCCTTCAACTTGGCTTTGCCACTAATCCCATGGATGTACGATGGAGTCACCCATTCACCTGCCTTGTCAGCGGACCGACTGGAAGTGGGAAATCGGTCTTCGTCAAACGTGTTACAGAGCATGCTGGCCAACTTATTCATCCATCTCCCCCAGCGTTTAGTATGGTGTTACGGCGAATGGCAACCCATGTACGCTACCTTACCAAATGTCGAATTTCAAGAAGGTGTACCTAGTCCGACAGCGTTTAACCCTGAGGAACGGACTTCAGCAATTGTTGATGATTTAATGGCTGAAGCAGACTAGCGTGTAACAGCGTTATTTACGAAGGGAAGTCACCATTGTAATATCAGTGTGATCTACTCTGTGCAGAATCTGTTTCACAAAGGCAAATACCATAGAACGATTAGCTTAAACGCCCATTATTTAGTCGTATTTAAAAACCGACGAGACTGTTCTCAAATTACTACCATTGCTAAATAAATGGCGCCAGGTAAAACTCAGTACGTGCAAAAAGCCTTTAAAGATGCCACATCCGAACTTTACGGATATTTGCTTGTTGATTTCAAGCAAACTACACCCGATCATCTCCGTTTGCATACGCATATTTTTCCTGACGATTCCATGCAGTTTTTTGTCTACCTCCCCAAATCATAAAAATATGAACTTTCAGGGGAAATAACTCTCACAGGCATATGCAATAAAACCTCCCGACATATCACTTACTACTTCTTTATATAATTAGACACTGACCATGTCAGCACGATTATGCCGCTTTGCACCATTGCTAAAACGTCTGATCACGGGTGACCGGCAAGTGAAGGACGCAATTCTTCCCGGACCTAATGCTCAATTTATTCGCTGTATGTACGAGGTTTGTAAGAACATTTTAAATGGAAATATCCCATTGACACCAGACCAGAAGGCCCGGTTACGTCCGCACAAGACACATCTGCGTGCACTAGTAAACAAGCGCACCCCTCTTCATCGCAAACGGACCATTATACAGAAAGGTGGGATATCCCCCCACCCATCAGATCCTTCGGCTTGCGGGCTCTTTTCTAGGTAATTTGTTTAGCGGCGGCCGTCGTTAAGAAAAAAAATGTCTCCTATGAAGAAAATGGCCCTAGTTGAACCTCGTTTGTTGAAAGGATTGCTTCAGCCCACTTCACCTTACCCTCTACCGTCTACTGTGAAACTCCTCAACACATTAGATGGGGATATGGAAAGAATTTTAAAGAATGGGACATTGTCGACTGAAGATAAAATTTATCACTACCAACAAGCCCTTCAACGCCACTTGACATTTCACAACCAGTACCAGCAAAGTCTCAATACGGGTTACAACCCTACCGCTCCTTTACCTGCTACATCTGTGTCCCCTCAAGCAGCCTGGGCCGTACAAGAAAAAGAGAAGGAAGCAACAGACTTAGGACATCAGGCAGAAGGGATGTTGACACCTTATAAACCAAAGGGGCCATCTCCAATTTCCCAGTATAAGAAGCGTAAATCAAAGCCCAAAAAATCAAGAGCTGTATGGGAACGTCTACAGGAGGCGTAGGGGTATACCACCACCTCAACCAAGACCCAATCTCGTCGTGATTCAAAGATCAAACGTAAAATTACCAAACCTCTGCGGTGGTCTCCTTATTAAAAACGTGGTTACCCACGCTATAGAGTTAGTCGGACTCTGAGACGCCGGATAAACAGCATGTTTTATATGACGTTACCGAGCAACAGCTCGATGGACTATTTTCCAAATAATACATTAGCAAAATACACAACTCAACTATCTAGATCGATTCATCTTTCAGGTGAGTGGGAGTGTTATTTAGTGGAAATACAGTACCCGCGATTGTGGTCTAATATCGCAGTTGGTGGGATCTGGTTTACGGTGCACAAGGGCGATCCCGTTCATAACGAACGAGTTGTATTACGCAAAGGCTATTACCCGACACCGGAAGCTATCACCTCAGGCCTCAACGCCCAACTGATGAATAGCAATAGCGCTTTCCTTAGACCTAAAGCAGGTGAAATTGTGCTTGGCTATGACAGAGCTTCTGAAAAGTATACACTGGAATTTAAATCACGCCAGACTGTAAGTTTTAGCCCGCGCTTACGTGAAACGTTTGGTCTCACCCCTGGGAATAGGCAGATAACGGGAGAGCAAGAAAACAGATCACGCCAAACTGTAAGTTCTAGTCCACACTTACTCGATGGGAATACGGTGATAACGAGAGAGCAAGAAAAGATCTACTTTGCTTCGACTTGGGCCACACGGACGATCCCCACCCTTTACATATATTCAGATGTGCTCGAACCTCGTGTAGTAGGGGATGTATTAACGCCACTACTCCGCGCAGTAGCTGTTTGTGGGACGTCTGGAGGTCAGGTTAGCAAGTCCTTTTCATATATCAAGTATATTCCCGTACTCAAGAAGAATTTTTCCATTGAAATAGATATTACGGATGACACAGGAAAATCTGTTCCATTTGAGCACGAGAAAATATTGGTAACACTTCATTTTCGAGAGCGGTGGAGTTTACGTCTTCTTTAACACGTGAAAAAAACAAATTCAAAAAAAACTTTAACGCTGACTGCCCCAGGATTCGAACCTGTGATCTTCCATTCGCTCATAAAGGATGTCAGATAGACATCAACCTTACATCATGTACTACTGCAATCAAGCTGGGGGCGGTAGTTTTCCTGTGTTTCATGATGCTCCGATACAACGAGGTCATTGATTAGGGAATGTCCTACGTGCTCTTATCAAGAGGCCTCTGGTGTCCATTGCCAAAACCGTGGGAAAAACGGTGCTACGGACGGCTCTGGGGGTTGCTGGTGATACGCTGTTTCGCGGCAAGTCACCGAAGGAAGCCCTGAAACAACGTAGTAAGGCTGCAGGTAAACGGCCGCTAGGGAGTGCTAAACGTGCACTGGTGAGGGAAGTCCCTCGTATTCTGGGTGTTTCTGCACCTGGGGCGGGGCGACGTTCATCAGGTAAACCAGCTCACCTGCGCCGTATAAAACGCCCTACTGCACGTCACCTCATCAGTCAGCGTAGAAGGCGTGTTGGAGCACACACGGGGCGAAAGGGATCAGGTAGACTCCTTAGAGATATTTTCGCATAACACCTATATTTGCCCTACCATGGCTTTACAGCACCCAAATTTAGCCCCATCACTGAACAGTGAATTTGATTTGTGGACTTTACCTCCGACTCAAAGAAGTGTACAGGAAGGACGATGGGATACCTACACCCCTATTGCTAGTACTGTGGACGGTGGGCCTGTAGAATGTTTTTTTGGCAACGGGGATCCGGAGACTTACTTGGACTTGGCTAACTCATATTTTTATGTGAAAGCCAAAATAGGGAGAGGTAATGGGGATGATTTGCCACGGGATGCGGCCGTGGCACCTGTTAATTTGTGGCTATATTCTATGTGGCAGAAAGTAGACGTCGCTATCAGTGATAAATTGATTACACCGTCAACGAATATGTACCCTTATCGGGCGAACATAGAAACCTTACTTAGCTATGGGCAGGAAGCTAAAAGAACTTGGTTGAAAGGAAGTGGATGGTATAAGGATACTCCTGGACCAATGGAGACTAAAACTAATCAAAACGATGGAATTCACAGACGAAGGGCCTTGGCTACTGGAAGTAGGTCAATTAATATGATGGGGGAGATTATATTGTGACTTTTTTGAACAGGATCGTTATTTCTTAAACAGTGTCACGGTTCGAGTACGTTTGACCCGGAGTGGAAACAGCCTTCCAATTATATCAATGCTCCAACATGGGTAAGGAGACGATGCGCAGGAGGCTGATTACAAGACAGTCCTTGAGGAAGTGACAGGTGTTCTGTTAGGGCATTTGAAAGCCTTGGAGAAAGCCCCGGCCAAGTACCCGATTCGCCGTGTATTGACAAAGTATTTCAACGTAGGTATAGGACATACCATAGTGAATGAGCAAAACCTATCTTTAGGCACTCTTCCTCAGCGTCTCGTCACAGGTTGTGTACAAAACACGACATTTAACGGACGATACGATGAAAATCCCCTCGCATTCAACCCCCTTAACATAAGCTACGTGGCCTTACACGTGAACAGACGCCAGATACCAGCCAAGCCACTCACTCCAAATTTCCCAGCTCATAATTACATCCGTTTTTATATTCCCTGCCACGGGTAAAGTTGGAATAGATGGAGGAAACGATATCACATATAGTGATTTCCGCAATGGGTACACCATGTTCGCCTTTGATTTGACTGTTGACCTGCACGACGAGCAACAGTTGAACGTCAGTCAGAAAGGTGAGCTCCACTTGGAAATGCGATTTTCCCAAACTCTACTTCAATCTACTACCATCATTTGCTACGCTGAATTTCCAAATATCATTGAGATTGATAAGGCTTGCACAGTCTTGTGTGATTTCACCAATTACACAAAAAAATCGACGTTGACTGCTCCGAGATTTGAACTCCCACCCTCGACCTGGATCTCATAATTCTAACGAATGACGTCATGAACAGCGAACAATTATTACAATGTCTTCAAACGGATCTTTATACACGTGACTTGATGCAAGGTGTGCACAGCACGAATGCCACATCGACCTGCTATATATATTTTAAACACTGATCCCTGTAGGAAACCTGGTACACATTTGATTGCATTATATATAGATTATGAGGAAACCACACATCACTTGTCTGGAGATTATTTTGACTCTTATGGGCTTCCACCCTGGCGTAAGGAGGTAGAGATGTGGCGAAATCGGGGTACGGACCATTGGCAATCGAACCACCGTTCTATACAATACTTAAATAGCGCTGTGTGCGGTCAATATCGTTTGTATTTTGCGCTTCATCGAGCTAGAGGACGAACAATTAACTGTACTACGCAAACATTTAATTCTTCACCCACAGATTATACCAATGATCTATTGTTTTATGACTGGACCGAGAGAATGTTCGGTATCCACCCACCTTTCTTTGGTGATTACAAAACATAGATGTGCATTTTTACGAAGATTGTAATAAATCATAATTGAATGAAATTAATCAGATATTTTTTTATCTGTTCTTCCATGTTTATTGTTGTTGTACAAACATATGCTTATAACAAGGAATATGTTAGTATAATGTTGCAGAGAGGCTGTATTTGCTGATTACAACAATGCATACATATATATATATATACATTGATGCGTGTTGTTAAAAAAAATGACATGTTTAATTCCAGTTGTTTGTTCTTGTTTCTTGAACCAAAAAAAAAATAATAAAAATTGAGATCTCACCAAAATAACATGTTTTCTTTGTTTTATTTAGAAAATATTCAGAATCTTAAAATATATTTACATATGTATGTAAAATATCAAGGTAAGTCGTGCTTACCAGATCAGGCAAAATTTTACGTTTAGCATAAAAATACGTGAAAGCGTCCTCATACGGATCATCATCAATTTTCTCCACGTTAATACATGCGTCTGAAGTGACTAATTTCCGAGCTTTCTGTAGCGTGCACACTTTCACATTCACATGGAACCTTGATTAGGAATTGTCTTTCCATACCCCGAATTTCCTAATAGCTTCATCGTTTCACCTATTAACACCTTGCTGGGAGCTACATCCCCTTGACGTCGTGGTGCTTGAGTCACGTGATCAGCAAAGGTGCGAAAGCAAGTTTCAGGTGTGTATTGGACAGCTTGATACACGAGAGTTACAACCAGTCCATGAGCCAGTTACCATTTCAGCAGAGGGGTGGTCAAGAGAATTTTCGTCCCACACATACTTCCGATTAATGTACTGCGGGGCTGGGTCATAATATTATTGGTCTTGGCATATTCTTTCATAATCTGACCGATATCTTGTACAGTGACATTTGCGTTTTTAAATATCGGCGGACATTCAGCGAAAGTTGATAATACTTCTTGGAGGACATGAATGTCACATTCCACACACCCATACAGTTTCTGGTCTATAACTGATTTTAATCATTGATCTTCAGTAAGATGAGCTGGTGGAGGAGTATAGTAATGTCGGAGAAATGCTTGAAGGGTAGGGTGAGTCCGCTTTTGCTGAAGAAAAAAACATTCCGATGTTTCCACAACCTGGAAGTTGAGATGCTCGAAATATGCTCGGTGCTCATTCGTCTCGTTCTGAAATTCTTCCGATGAAAGACCACGCCTAGTGTTATAGCGGAGCTCACCTGTTGAAGTATAGTTGAGATGACATCCATGGAAATGCCAGTAACATCCGTGGAACTGCAACGACACCAGCATACATATATATAAGTATAAAGCAAGTACATTGTTTTAAAAAAATTCACTTACCCCGCCTGGATTCGAGCCTGTGCAAACACACAAATGCATATATATACATATATACATGTATATATATATAAATATATATATATATATATATATATATATATATATATATATATATATATATATATATATATACATGTATATATTACATATGTTATAAAATATAACGCTACATTTACCCAATCTTTTTCTTCATACATACATAATTATTATATATATATATTACATATGTATGACATAATACATTACCTGGAAAATAGTGCGTCGATCATTCACCACATTACCTGGAAAATGGTGCGTCGATCATTCACCACAGCAAAGCCGTCATCAGGGAGCCGACGATCACCAATTCTCCGTTCCACATCGTTCAGCCGACGAGGAAAAGGGACTCCCAGCTGAGCAACTTGTCAATCTAGCCACTACTCAGCCATTCGAGGTTTTTTTTTGACTTCTTCGGATAAAAAATTATAGTGTCTTGTCTCTCTTCTTCTATCGGTAGCCAGCGGGTGTAATGCCCAGCTGGCATAGGTGATGCTAAGCAAGCTAAGTATAACGCATTAGAGTCAAAACCGACAATAGCCTGGCATAATTTTCCTCCCCTTATACGAGTCACTCCCTTCTCATGGTAGCGATGAAATACAATACTTGGTCCCCCGACAATATTCGATCCCAGACATTCATTAAGATCTTTATCGGCTTCCCCTATTAAGGAAAAGTAAGTTCGGAGATTTTGAAACAAGTAACGTAAAGTGACCCCAGGAATACTAATGTAGTCTTTAAATATATCTACACGCATGGTTGGATAAAACGCTGACATCTTCCCCAAAGCTTCAAGAAATGGAATGACGTCGAGATTGTTGTACCAAATAAGAAAATCACCAAGGGTCCTCATTCCGTGCGATTGAGACACATTCTCCAAAGCACTGTAGTCTTGTTCAGAACAAAAAGTCCCTTTTAACTTGTTACGGAAAGCTTCACGCGGCGGCAGAGTTATCTCATCTAAACGTGCTAAGCTATAAACGTATTCGTAACAAAACTGTCCTTTGGTCACCTGACATTCATAAGCTTTGACCCATTTATCATCACTATAATTCGGGGCTAAATAATTTCTCACGTCTTAAAACCTCAGCTGATCTGTAGACACGCTGATGTGATCATGTTTTCACTAAATACGGACACAGCTGTCGCTTTGTTAAATTAAAATATTTCCCAGAATTAAAACCCAAAACAGGGAGTTCGGTCAGGTATGTTAAAAATCGCTCCTTAAGTTTTTCTGTGTAAGATTTCTTTTTCGTTTTGCAGGTAAAGCCACATGGCGCAGTTATGTCTATACACTCATCCAAGCTATCTAGCACATGATGATAATGTTGACACAACAGCTCAAAACTAGCTTCACTGATCTCAGTCAGATATGCCATCACAGTTTCAATCAAAGCGTGAGGATCACCCGTTGATACAAATCACATCGGTTTGTCATATCCAGGAACGTTACTGTTAGCAGACACGCTCATGGGAATATGGAGGGCAGTCCGTTCTGTGTTTTCAGCGCTGTTAGCTGCAGAAGGATCTAATTTTTGGAGATATGCCTCAAAATCAAAACAAGCTCTATATGGGAAATACCTGTCCCCTTCATCGACATCAATAATCCCTTCGTCAGCTAACTCATCGAAAATATTGGCTTTGTACATGCCGTTTTAATTTGCAGGCCTTGGGAAATGCTTTATGACAAACCCGGCACAGATAAGAACGAGCGTATAAATTCATATCTTTCACCACGCTAAAATGCTTCTCGTGTAAATTAAGAGTCAAAGTAGTAGCGTATCGCTTGGCCGACCGATAAAGAATCTCAGCGCACACACCTTTATCAACCACTACCAGTTCATACACGATTATGTTTACGTTAAATAAATCCTCCAGAAAAGACAGTTCGCTGAGCGGGACACCTCGGAAATACCTGGCTTCCATACCTTTAGCTTTCAAGTAAATTTTTAAATAACCCTTAGCTTTAACAGTACAGGATCGGAAATTAGCGTTGTCTAGGTGAAAGGCTAAACAACGGAAGAAGGACAAATGATCATCGTAAGCTCCATTGCTTCCACTCACCATGCTATGCAAACCTTTATTATTCAGGATGTGGCCAGGTAAATCTACTGGCGCACCCCTGGGGGTGGCTTGTGGTTTATGCACATAAAACGCGACATTAGTCACACTGTCCACCATCCATTTGGTATTTGGGCGCTGTTGCCGGGCTGATTGGGTAGGATAAATAGCTGACAAATCAGCAGTAAGTGTTTGTATATCTACATAGGTGTGAATATACTGACATTCTGAGAGTGTTCCTGTATTTATACTCGGATAGGAATAATGCAATTGGTCCGTATCTCGGTGACGTAAAATGAAACCATAAGCTAGGTTGATAGGGAAAGCTGAAGGCTGGTCAAGAAACACCTGTTCCAGGTGTGTAGCTAAAGGATAGAATCCCATGATTCGGAAATTATACACATCCTGCAAAGGCCGATGGCGATGAAATTGTTGACGGATAGCGCCCCAGTGACGTTGGTATATGTCCCGTAATGCTGGATCTGTAAGTAGCTCATCATATGAAGGTGTGATGGGGTCCGAGCGAAATGAATTAGGGCTATTATTAAGGTTAACCCGGCCCTTTACATTACCGACAGAGGCGGTATGAAATTCACCCTGATCATCTACGTGGCTATCGTCATCTAGGCCCCAGCGGACTAAACACAGCCTCAGGTGAGGTCGGTTGATCGACAGGTGAGGGTAATGAGGAGCCGTTGGAGCGCTCGGATCTACCAACAGACTGAGCCCCGCGGTTTGATGTTGAAGCGGTTACACGACCTCCAGTCTGTGAAACGAGCTTCACGTGCATAACAAAAAAAGAAAACGGAATCATAAAATATGGCAAATCTTACGTTTCAAGGGAAGCAACTCGTATTCCCATATTCCGACTGTTTAATAGCTTGCCGTATGTGCATAAATATAACACACAAAGTGTATACCTTATCAGTTTAACCTAGAACACAGTTGAGAACGGACGTCATGCCTCTCAAGAAGAAACGAAATCGATCCAGGAAATACATAGAAACGCCGAGCTCGGAGGAAGAAGAAGACCCGGGGAAACAATTTACAGCTAGCTATGCTGCGAAAATTCCGACATCGGAGACTTAGAAATAGCTATGAATCGCCTGGAGATTTCTACTTCTATAGCTAGTGATTTGACAACCCAACGAAAACAAACAGACCTACCAACCAACCCGACCTGACCATAGACCTTATAAATAAAAGGTCGCCCTATTCTGTCGAAAGAGTCTTTCTAATAGAAAAGCACTACATTATTTTCACAGTTACTTATTTGTCTTTTATATGTGTAAAATAAATAATATATGTTTTGTGTTGTGTACATCGTAATTATACTCTATTTATAAACAGGTTGTGCTTTGTCTGTATTATTAAGTTTTATATGTGTGCAGGAATATATATACATGTGTGTATTTAAAATACTCAGTTCACATAGGCGATATCGCTATGTTAGTAAAACACAGGGATTGAAAATCCACAACCTCTGGTACGGCATAGCTCCTCTCGACCAATGAAATGCTCGGTATTTTGCTTTCTATTCGGCCCGTAGTGTTTGGCACGCTGTCAAACTTTACAATTCACATAAAAGGGAAACTCACTCACTTACCACTACACACGTCAACATGGCTGAGGTAGAGCTACAGCGACGTGCGATCGCATACGGGCAAGCCTACGCACAATATGAAGAGACCGTGAAATACGCTAGGTATGACTGTATGTGGGAAAACAGAGAGCTGGAAATCGGCGAAGCTAAAGCAGTGAAAAGAGACGCTTGGGAGAGGCCATAGCAGTAACGGCTGAAATACCGATAACACCAGGAAACCAGCTAGCTAGCCAGCGCCACCGACAAAGCCGGGCCAGTGCGTTGGGGCAAATATATATATATATATATATATATATATATATATATATATGAATTATGTATGTGTCGTTTTAATGTTTGTGATTTGTCCGTTTTATGTAAAAACAAACAAAAAAATCAGCCCTCCTGACATGCAGCCCATGTTGACTGGTTCGCTAGCGATTTTTTTACATACATACATGTACAGCAAATTATACCAGATCCCCTATATAACACCACCATTTACACCCATACTAGGGAAAAGACTATGTACATATCCTCTGTAATTATTAAATTTATATGTCAAAACTAAAAGCTGATATTTTCACAATGCATTTGCTTTTTATATTTCTGTACATACAAGTAAGCTATTGACATCTCTCTATATGCAGGCATAGTCCTGTGTACTCTATGACCCCGCGAGAGCGAAACATTGCTTTTAATATACTATAAGGCAAACCACTATGCTGTAGTGAAACGCAAGGATTGAAAATTTCCTAGCACTGCTCAGACATCGCCCACTATCGACCAGTCAGAACAGTGGAATTTCCCCTGCCTCCAACTCGTACCGATATAGCGTAAATCCGCCGTTGTGCTTCTCTAGGGGTGTAAAACACGAATTACCGCTTTACCTCTTTCATATTTTATACCCACGCTGACAAATTATGTGTATTAAGGACTTCTATTTTTTAATTATGAAGGTTATATCTAAATAAAAGTTGATATTTAACGCTATATTCTTATATTTCCATCCAAAAAAGAGACACGATAAAAACACAATGCTTGTAAATGCAGAAAGCCCACGTGACTGCTGTGAACCAATGGGAAATGGTGAAATTGCTCTCTCTAACCGCTGCGCTTCTTTGCCATGCTGCTGCCGGAGTTTAGAAGCACCGGTATATTTATTTTAAAAAACAACTCCTGGAGTACACCCATGCACGCATTTTTCTTTCTTCACCAATCACCGCTCGGATAATTCCAATACCACTGCTTTCGTTTAGCTCCGCGCTGTGAGCATTGGTGACAGACGCACAGTCACTCTACTGCATTTCTGCGGGAGCTGATTTCACGACAAAAAGGAAGAGAGAGGAAGATTATGGATTCGATTACGAGACTGACCCAGCGTAGTGGTAGGTACAGGAGACCCCGAAACGGATGGACTAGCGTTATGGCTCTTCCTCATGAAGAAACGACTGGGATACTTCTACACGGAATATGAAACCGCCTACTTAAAATACATGGAAGCCTTGGAACGAGAGGTACTGGCGGGGCCTGGAGTAGAGTTTTGAAGACTGATCGAGTTACACGCAGCGGAGGTGAGCGGACTGGAGTACATAATGGAAAGGGCTCATGTAAGACTTTTACGTGCTCAAACAGAATATAGACATTGGGAAGAACCACCCAACAACAACAACAACTAAGTTTCATAACTAGGCATATCTGTGACTGAGTCATTTGAAACCTCCTTTACATGGCGTATGTGTCGCTGGATTATAGGAGACCTCCTGTGTATGGATCCTAGGAAAGATGTTTTTACTGTGGCTTTCCTTCTTCATCAATTTGATTACATCCCATACATGTCACATCTGTCACTGGGTTATAGGAAACCTCCTGTGTATCGATTATTGTCACATCTCTGGAATGTACATGCCATATCTTTCCGCCAAGTCATTGGAAACCTCCTGTGTAGGGATGATTGTCACATCTCTGGAATGTCTCTTTCCTCCGCCCTTGTCACAGGAAACTTCCTGTTTAGGGATCCTAGGAAAAATGTCTATACCGCCGCTTTTCCTCCCTCTTCTTCTCTTGACCATCAGACTAACAGCGCCATGTTTAATCGGTGATAATCAGTGAAAAGATGTGTACCGTCGCTTTCCTTCCTCAT